>PVKU01002348.1:0-233268 GCA_004027475.1 Anoura caudifer
AGAGATTCGTGTCACACAGCTCATCTTGTTTTCCCCCTTCCCTACTGGGGGGCTGTGTGTGACAGAGAGTGAGCCCTTTATTTCTCTAGTCCCCATCTGGCAAAGACAAGTGTCGTCCTAATAACCAGCCTGTCAGACTAGGTGGTAATCCCATTTCAACCCTGTGATCATTACCCATCGCTGTCAAGCATCAGAAATAATTTATCAGCCATTTCTTTTCATCATCTACTTGTGGGTCCAAGATAATGAAGTACATGGGGCCAGCTTCTTTTATTTATTACTTGCTAAAAATTTGTGTTGCTCTTGGGGATAAAAGCATGATCATTGAAAGGAAATTGAAAATAAAATCTGAGCCTGTGTTCCAATTAGTTTTCTTTTCTTAAGCTGCCATTTGCTGAAATCCCACTTAGGACAATAGCTTCATAAAAATATGAGTGCACTGTAAACATATTTCAGTGTAAATTTTAAAACTCTGTAAAACCTAAAATGTTTATAAACTTTTCTGGAGAAAGAACATCAGGCTAAGTACCTGGGAAGTAGGCATTTGAAGGCTTTTTACTGGCACTTGGAAAAGATGAAGCGAGAGAACCAGCGTTGGGCATTTACCGTATATATTTGTGTAGTGCCTTAAAGCGTTCTTCACTGGGTTGGAAAGCAGGCAGGAGTGAAAACCGCTAAACTGTCCTTTCGTGGTTAGAACAATACTGCCCGTTTACCCTTTTTCTGTGGTGTGAAGGGAGCTCAGTGTTGACTTTCTCTTTTGTGAGACCTAAAAGTAGAATTATATGAAGAAGGGTAAAGGAATGAATAAGATCGTTCACTTTTGAGAGCATTGTGGTCATCTGAAATATGACATCATGTTAGCTGTTTTCCATAAACACGTTTTAAGCAACGTGTTCTTAGCTGTTTTGGGTTTTAATAGTAAGTCCACTGTGGATTTGTGTGTTGTGGAAAGAACTAATGGTGTTAAAAGAAGCCTGGTGGTTGCCAGGTCTAAGAAGGGGAATGGTTTTCTCCAGGACCCTCATTCCATCCAGGGTGTTAAATTACTGTGAATCACATTCCTGCAGCAGATTGGTGAGTCCCCAAATGACAGTTTCCACTATTTTCTGGCTCCTTCGTGTATCTGTACCTAATAGTTTTTCCTCTTCTTAAACCATAGAACTCATATATTATGTTCTCTTCCACAGAGAAGCTCACATGTACATTTTAGGTAAAATCTCAGGACAGTAAGTACACCCCCATCAAACACCACAAAATAGATTTTCTAAGCCATTTGTTTAAACTAATATTCAATACAGAGACATTACTGTGAGGAAAGAAAAAAAAAACACTTCTTGGACTTTATGGTAATGAGATTTAAATTGTTCTTAGTAGTGGCTTTGGGAATTATTTGTTTTAGTGTTAAAGGATAGCTTTCCAAAAAAAGGGAAAATTATGAGTTTCATACAGATGTAAGTACACGTGTTAAAAGATTTTATGTCATTTTTAATAAGAGACCCAGGCAGGTGTGATAATTATTCAAAGGAAAAGCACAAATTTATATGGACTAAAGAAATGTCAAATGCATTTACAAATGGACCCAAAGCCGGCTTTTTCTAATGGGAAGGGAAGGGAAGTCTGCTGAAGCACCAGGGGACAGAATTTATTTGCCTGTCTGCAGACAACACTTATTTTTCTTTGCTCTTATTTTCTTAAAACATCGAGGGTTATAAAATAGTTTAAAGGCATTGAAAGGCTAGAATCAGAGAACCTGGAAGGATGTCTAAATGATAGTTTTGTATTAGAGTAATATTTTTTGCTGATCATTTCCCTACGTTAATTTTGAGTGATATAAATGATTGTGCCAGAGGAATAGTTGAAAAGAAACACGCAGTGTTTCTTTGGTTATTTTCTGAAATGTCAAAGGTTTTTAAAATTCTTTTATAGACAAAGACTTCTTCATTCTCTGTTTTGAAAGATGTAAGGTTCATTTTTTAAGGGTATGATTTAAGGTTTTCTAAGGTAAGAGACTAAGAGAGTCTGCCTGGAATGATGGGATTGTGTGGAACCAGATGAGGGGGGATTTGATGGCGGTCACTGACTGGGTACCAGCTGTCTAGAAGGAGAAGGATGGGGCTGAAGAAAGTTGATTTCTTTTCAACTGAAACAGGGGGTAGGTCTGTAATGAGGTTTAAAATCTACCTGAGAGAAACAGTAAAAAATGAGTTCGCGAAAGACTTTGAGCCCCATGGGGCCTAAATCGATCTCCATGTAAAGGATCTGGCAGAGATCCCCACCAATACAGGGTTTAGAGAGTGATAGTTTATTGTGATTTGCCTTATGTATTAATTAGTTCCATCTGTCTCCCTTTATTTATATTGATAAGATCACTTAGAAAAATGTAGATATATTTGCGTGCTAAAATATTGTAATATAGAGGGAAAAGGAGTTGTGCTCCTATAGATATGGGTCATTGAGAACGGATGACCAACAGCTCAGGCCGCCAGTTCCTTCAGTGTGTGTAAGAAAAAATAATAATAGAAGAGGGCGATTGGGGTCACTTTTCTGGGTACTGGCTTCAAAGCAGGCATGGCCTGGGGATATTTGATTTCTGGGACCATGTCATTGTCTTCCAGGAGTCCGGAGTGAGTGCCTGTATGATCCTTTCCCTGAGCACACCTAAAGAACTGATGGGTTGGAAGTTCCCATCAGTCATGAATAAAAGTATCCACTTCCTTCATGACTTTTGTGGGAAAAAACTCTTACGAAACATTTCTATCAGGAAAGAACTGGGGGCCTAAAGTCTGGTGAAAATCGGTCAAATTGTAGAGGGTAACTTTGTTTTGTAGGTGTGAGAACAGGATTCAGTGTGAAAAGCAAATTCCTTGTCTAATGTTTGTTTTAACTGGGCACTGCTGTCCCTCACAACACTCGTTTCCCTGCACGTCTCTGTGCTTGATCTGTGACGAGAAGAGCCTGCCACGCTGCACACCCAACCTACCATGGGCCAGTTCCTTCTCATGCTAACAGAGATTTGGGGCCAGGAGACTCGCAGAGCTGATCATGTTCAAGGCCAAGTGAGTGAAAGCTGAAGAATGTGTAAACATAGAAAAGTAAAAATCATGGAAACTTGAAGAGAACAAAACAAAAGAATGTAAAGGTGCCACCAGAGTAAGGAAAAATGGTCGGACATTGAGATCTGATTTGCAGCCAAGCTTGATGGGAATGTCTATGAAATATCGGAGCATGGAGCTTGTCAGGTTTGCTGAATAAAGCAAAAAATGTCTGCGTATATAATGGAAGTGCCAAAATCGAGATCTATAACATTTTCTATGACATACTGTGTAGTAGTATCTGGCCAAAAATGTAGTCAATTTTATGCTCTCTTTTGTTTCACCACTAAATGATAAAAGAAAGAGGACTGGGTTATAAAGTGTCCACGTTCATCTTTATTGACTCTGGAGTCTGAGTCAGCTCTGCAGCATGCAGGCGAGGTCCAGACTGTCTGGTCCAGTGACTGGATTGTTGGTTATGTGATGGGCCATTTCAGTGTGTCTGGTGAAAACGTGACATTCTGTACCTTCACTTTTCAAAATTGCCCTTACATGGCAACGGGCATGCATTTTTTTGTGAAGTGGAAGTCCATAAGCATTGGCCAAAGTGTACTTTTGGGAAACCTTAAAAAACAAGAAGTATTAATTTCTTTTCAGATTAGCTTTACAAATACAGTACTTGAATGATTTCTTTTTTAAACAAAGGGTATTCAGTTGGCACCTTTTTTTCCTTGCTACAGCAAATCCCCAGGTAGTGGTCAGACTCAAAGGAGTAGAAGGTCTATCTATTAATCTATTAGAATTGCATACTTTCTAAATGTGAAATGGAGCCAGCTGTATTATGTTTGTTTCAGGGCCCTGATCTTGTACCTTTGTGGATGAGGGGAAACCAGGGAGCCCACTGAGTGTCAGATTCTTACATGGTAGGATTTTCCTCCTAATACTCAGGTATAGTTCCGTCAAAGCTGCAGCTCTACTATTTTTAAAAACATTAGAAACTCTGGGAAAAGCATTCCTAAAACAGCATCTTAAATGAAAATGGAATCTGGTTTAGATGGATGAAGAAAACATTTTCAGATATAAGTAAACTGAATAAATTTTGGATTAACTCAGGAAAAAATAAGCACCATGATTGCTAATAATGGATGGCGCCACACTGGCCACACCTGCTGAGGGTGAGTCACGCACGTGTGGAAAGGCGCAGGAGGGCTGGACCAGTGTCTGCGTTATTGTAGGACAAGATCACATGCTGTTTGTGATCTGTTAGGATCTTTGGATTGCTGTTTGCACCGTTTATGATCCCCTAAACTGTGGGCACCCCCATTTCTCCCGGAAGTAGAGAGGACAGTAATGCATTTTGGGTCTGCTGTCACATTGAAATGGAAGAGCATGAGGACAGTGAGAACTTGTTTACCAGGTGTGTGGAACAACAGAGAGGCCAAAACTGAGAAACGGGAATTGGAGAGCATCAGCTATTGGGTGGGAAGTAGAGCTACATGAGTACATGGATTCTCCAGGCAAATGACAGAGGAGAATGCCAGACAGGTACCATGGGAGCAGAGTCAGAGAAGGCATGAAAAGGGACCGAGAAGGATGCGGAGTGAAGGCTCAAGGCTGTTTGATTGCTGTAAGTTCAGTGCTGTTCGGGGCTCCAGGAAGGTACAGGTGCAGTAACACATACAAATGTTTACGGAGCACTTGTGATGAAATCGACAGTGTTACGAAAACCAGTGTGTAAGTGAGGAACCTGAGTTCACATCAATAGAACCAGAACTCGTACCTATTTTACTTTGATAATAACCAGGTGCCTTCGTTAGGCTTTTGAATGTTTAGTTAGAAAAATGATCAAACAAAAAGAGGTAGAAATGACTACAAATGGCCAGAAACAAGGAGCTATAATAATTCCATCAAGGAGCTATAATAATCATTCAGCTTACATACCCAGAGACCTTAGACTGAGCAACAGAAGTGGAAAAAATCTGGTTTATATGACTGTGGAGAAAAATCTGTAGTACTTGGAATCTCGTTCCGGACACCTTGCTGGCAGCGAGACCTACTAATTTGGAAAGGACCTGAAGTTCACACATGGATAAAACAAAAGAAATAAATGCTTAAGGCAATAAAAGTACAGAGGAAGTGATAGGTGATGCATGTGTACGTGCCGATAGGGCCGAAGGGCAGAAAGATCTGAGTGAGCAGCAGACCACTCCAGACTCAGAAAAGGGAAACACAGGCCTTCAGATTGATCAGTAATTTCCTTTTTTTTTTTTTTTTTTTTTTTTATTGTTTCAGGTTGGGTGTTTCCTACTTTCTTTCTCCAAAAAAGAGGGAAAGGGATTAGTTTTAAATAAGTTTTATGCCTTTAATTTTCTTTAATCTCTGCCTGTTGGAGATAAAAATATAAAATCAGCAGGCCGAAATTCAGGGACACTGAGGAAATGGAAACGGAAATGGAATAAGAAACCCAGGTATGTTCATCAGCCTGCGTGGGAATAATGATTAGTAGGTTATGTGAGAACAAACATTTCAGTCCGTCATTACTAATCTGCAGTAATCAAGATGTTATCTGTGTTAATCAGAGGAAATTTTGAATCCAGAACTCTTACTAGGAGAAAGTCTTCTTTCACTCCTTTGAATTACATAACCAAATCATGGTGTACTATTCCTGGAAAGACCAGTTTAATGATTAGTTATTAGTTTGTGATTTAAAAAATATAAATTTGACTTATAAAGGAACTGATGGTGTTCGAGTATCAATTTTTCTACCCAAACATTTTAATCTACATTTATTTCTTTATCAAGCACTTTCTTCATATTCAAAGTAAAGGTAAATCCCAGTCTAGCTCAAAACTTTGATGCTATAAGTTAATGAATTGCACATAATAAACTCCCAGTGTGAATTATGAAACATGTTCTCCATCAAGGACAGGAGAATCCCGTTCATATCTGAGATTGGAAAACTCACCTAAGCAGTAGTCCCAGAAAGGCCAGAGTACAAGTGAAGCAGTCTAGAATTTGGGTTCTAAGATAAAGACCCAGAAAGGGAAAAAGACTTTTTCTCTTACTTTAAAAGGTTACTTCTGATGCTTCTGTACTTATTAATAATCATGTCAGAATAGCTGATGCCAAATCCATTTCTGTTCCTGAACTCTTTTCAGAAAAAAAGTCCTGTTAAAATTCAATCGCCAAATGCTGGCGTTACAGAGAAGGGTAGGTCCACCGAAAGCTGCAGTGGCTCCAACCCCCTCCCTTGCCCAGGCGCACAGGAAAGCTGGTCCACAGGGCACGTGGCATCTGTCCAGTCCACAGCCACACGAGCATATGCTGTGCACTGCTGGATGCAGCCCAGAAACACCTCTCCTGTTGGGTCTGTAGTTTCTAGCCACCCCACAACACTCTGCCCCCACAAAATGCAAAAAAGCTGCCTCTTTCTAATTTGAAAATCTTGACAGTTTCTGGCAGGACAGTAGTACAGCTCTCCAATTATATAGTTGAAAAGGTGGTTCACGCTGCATTATGTTCCAGCAGAAACTGATCTGTGAACCAGATTAAGGCCAAATCTGGTCTCCGTTGTAGTATCCTGGGGTGGGGGTGGAGGGGCCAGCAGGGACACTGGCTGGCCAGAAAACTGGAATTAAAAATGTAGTAATGTAGTAGGAGAATGACCGTGTGTGTGTGTGTGTGTGTGTGTGTGTGTGTGTTGTTTTGTTCTCCTTGAAGTGGAGTGGGGAAAATAATTGGTGTGGGTGAATGAAAATGTTTTACTTCCTTAGCACATATACTTGTATTTTATTTAGTAATATAAATCATAATGAAATTTGGATCATCTTGAGAGTTATTAATTGAAGGAGCTAGTAAGATACCTTTTCAACAATAAAAGCTCATCGTTTTCAAAGTATTCCTCTCTCGGATGCCTGTATTTCATGAGGGAAGGATTTTATACCACTGTGAGTAAAAGTACCATATTCTCATATTTTCTTTGATTTTTAAATTTTGTTTGTCCCTATCCCTTACCTAGTAGTCTCCGAACTGCTGTTGGCCCACCTGTGTTTAATAAACAGTTCTGAACTCAGTGCTTTAATCATTTTTTTCTTTGGAAAATACTTTTGTGAATATATTTTTTATTTTTTGTGAATATTAATGGCTTTTTATTTAGAAGTCTTACCTTCATCATATATTGTACTTCGCTAACTCTACCGTGTTTATATGTATCAGCTCTGGGGTTGAGAAGGTCCAAAAATATTTGAGACGTGGGGCCTGCGTTCCTAGAAGAGCGCAGTGAAATAGGAAGCATGAAAGGTGCGGGTTGGGGCTTCTGTCTGATTAGTACGGACATCTGAAAAGTCGGAAGGTGGAAGTGCGGAGTGTTTAAAATTTACATGTCTTTATTATATGTTTATTCGAAGCTATCTAAATCAGCTCTTATGTTTTTAATTACAGGAGTGAAATGCACGTTCCATAAATTTTTCTGAGTAATCTTTTATAATGTCCAGCAGATATGACCTAGTTTAATTTTTTAAGTAGTCCTGCTTAACTCTTTCTCCGTGTTTTCAGTGTGCAAGTGCCATAGAGGCTCTGCTCTGAAAAATACGTAGAGATGTTAGGGATTTACGCTGAATTCGCTCAGTGATTCTCAGGTTTTAGAATTCCTGTTGTGGTTGTAAGTATCTCATCTGATCTTTTGCTTTGTTTTTCTGTCTTTCTTCCCTCATTGAGAGGAATAGAGAGATGGTGGCAGAGAGAATCCAGGCCACGTTTATTCTTGCCTTTCTCTCTTCAAATGCTGCCATCTTACGAGCTGCAGAGAGGACCTTTCCTCACTGAGGAGTCACTGGCTGATGTTCTATACGTTCCTAATACTTCTTGAAAGTGAGGGAAATAAACATATCAGATGTCAAATAACACATGACATTTTCTCTAAGGAGCCCGGAATAAAAGTTGTTTCTCATTCTCTTTTATCCTGTCTTTATGAGGCTGATACTAACAGTCCTATAGGAGTTACCCACTAAAAGACAAAAGAAAAAACACAAGCACTAACATCCTAAAGCTAGCCTGGAACATTTTAATATAACTTAAGTGGGGGGGGGGTGGGAAAAAAGTGGAACATGTTTATAAAAAATTGTGTATTTATTCTTACATGTTTAAACATCAGTGACCTTCAAAGTACTCTCCATTTAATGAAATACACCTATTGAGACTTTTTTCCATTGCTCAAACAGTGTTTGAAATCGTTGATTTTGATGCCTTTTAGTGTTTCTGCCATTTTTTTGTTTCACTTCTTTCATATCAGCAAAATGTTTCCCTTTGAGTTTTTTTTTTTTTTTTTTTTTAATACAGGGAAACAACAACAAAAAAGTCACTTGGCTTAAAACTGAGAGAATAGGGAGGGTGGGGTACTCGGGTCATGCAGTGACCCCCCGTTCAGTAGTTTTGGTCAAAAACTGCTGAACACTCAGTGTGGTCTGGGCAGGTGCACTGATAAATCACCCATTATGAAATGGGCAAACAGGTTGAAAGAGTCTTCAAAAAACATTCACTGAGGCCTAATGCTGCCTCTCACAACAACACCAGCTGGCACACTGATACAGATGGGTTCCTAGAACACTCAGCTCACAGGGGAGGCCTGTACTACAAGGGGCTGGCCCTCTAGAAGATAATTCTGATTTTTGTTTTCTATTTTTTTTGGGGGGGGTGCTCCTCTTGTACTAAAACTATAGTAAAAAAAAAAAAAGTAAGTAGTTTGCACTTGGTGAAACAGGACATTCCAGGGAGGGAAAATGCAGGGCTCTTCACTGGTGGGTGAGCAGGCTCTGGGGTTTTGGCTGTTCCAAGTCACTGCACCATCTGTGGATGGGGAAGAGCTAGAGTGGCAGCTGTCCTGTACGCCTCCTTTCAGTAATAATAACTAACATTTATGGAGGAGTTTCTTTGTCAGAGACACTGTGCTAAGCCCATTATGTTACCAACTGTCTATGTGTATGGGATACCTACTGTATTCCATAACCTGTGCCAGAGACTGAGGATTCCAGAGACCAAAGTTGCTTCACTCAAAGCCTGTTCACAGGAAGACCAGCTGAGGCTAGTGGGAGCGATTGCCCAAAGACCCTCGGTCAGGAGCATAGCTGGTAGCAGCGCCAGAGTCTGAAGGGCTGTCCCGGGTGTGTTGAGTGGAGTGGACTTTGTAGTGTGGAGGCGGAGGGGCTAAGTACATAAAAAAGATGGGGAAGCAGATATTGGCCACTCTAGTGAAATCCAGATAGTTGTCTAAGGCCTGTGTTCTAAGGTTCAGTTAAACAGTATGTTTTGTGGTGGATATAAAAATTGGACACAGTGCCTCTCATCAGAGCGAGGAGCCGACAGACTTAAGGAGGATGGTGGGTATGTAGCTAAGAGGGTAGCATCTGGTAGGGTGATAGAGGACCAAGCCGGGATAGGAGAAGCCAGCAGAGATTTACTTTGCGCTGGATGGACCTGTGAAACGTGACGTTTAGGTTGACCTTGGGGTGGTGAAGATTGGACAGATGGAGACGGAAGTGGGAAAAGTGCCGTGTCCGATGGCATTAGGCACAGAGGCATGGAGATAGGGAACCATGGGACGTTTCGGTGCGGTGGCCAGTGTTAGGTTTGGTTGTAGTGTGGGGCACATGATGGGAAGTAGGACGTGAAAGCTGAACAGCTGGCCACGGTTCAGAAAAGGGCTTTGAAAACCACAGTGAACAGTTTGAATGTTTAATTCTGTAAGGTTGGGAATCCTTGGAGGTTTATACTGTGTTAGAAAGATGGTTGTAAGACATACTTTTTAGCAGCACGCTTTTGCTTTTTGGTAAAATAGTTTACTTTCTGTCACTAAAATTGTGGCAGTCTAAATGCCAGTCTGGGAGGAGTGTTACATAGAAGAAAGCCTCCTGGGGATGGGGAGTTTTAAACTCTGTGGTCACTCACACAGTCCGACTGTGGTGTCACTTTGCAGTAGCTGAACTTTGCAGGATGTGCCTGGCCCACCATGGGCACTTGGTGAACATGGATGAAGGAAGGGAGGGAAGACCAGAACCCTGTTTCATTCCAGGTCTGAAGTGCTTGGATGCAATTCTAGGAGTTATTCTGTAACAAGATTTCATATCATATGTTGAATAAAGATCCATTTCTGTGGCAAAGTGATAAAGTTACAGGGTTTTAACTCTAATACAGTATATATAGGATTTTTTACAAGAAGAAAGTTAAACAATCCTGGCCAGGTAGCTCAGTTGGTTAGAGTGTCGTAACATCCTGATTCTCTAAGGTGTTGCAGGTTCTATCCCCAGTCAGGGCACATACAAGAATCAACTGGTGATGCATCATCAATAAGTGGACCACTAAATCACTGTTACTCTCCCTCCCTCCCCCACCTCTCTCTCTCTCTGTCATCAGTCAGTAAGTAGGAATTTCAAACAATACAAGAATGTTGAACGACTTGATTCAACTATGACTTTTCTCACAGACCTTCTTATCTGTTACCATTTTCTCCTGTGTCTCTTATAATAACTAAAAAAAAATGATGCATACAAATTTGGCATTGCCTTATTGGTTAGCATTCATGTTTAAATACAATTGTTGAAGTCATATTAAAAAACAGTTGTTGAAAATTTCTGAATAGAAGTACACCATGTTTTTCAGACTGTAAGACATGCTTTTTAACCACATTTTTTGCTTCAAAAATTTTTTTTCTATTTTCCTCCTCTAAAACCTAGATGCATCTTATGGTTTGGACCCCAGACGCACCTAAGTTTTAGAGGAGGAAAATGGGGGAAAATTTTTGAAGCAAAAAATGTGGTAAAAAAGTGTGTCTTAATAGTCCAAAAAATACGCTATGTCAGCCTGCAGTAATGCCAAACCAAGATGGAATCCTTGAAGTATTTTAAAATATGCTCTCTTAATATATTTATAAAATTCCATATGGCTTAGATGAAGACTTCTTAAACTTTTCAGCCTTTTTAGGAATCTGTAGATCCACTGAGAAAACTCTGCCAGGGCTCATGTGCACAGTCTTGGGATGCAGCACAGGCTGGTTCACAGACTTCACAAAGATGATTGTAGACTTCCCCCACCCCAGTAAGATGCTCTTTAGAATGATGCAGGGGTCTTCAGAAATCCCACTTCACAGATTTGAAGTTGGCGTAAAAAATGTATATTTGTATATATTTAAACAGTGGAGTTTTTTTTTTTTTTTTTTTTTGGATGGAACATACAAACAAATGCCTTTAGAGGTAAAAGTTTTATGGAAGCCAGGAAAATATTAAAGAAACTTAAAAATGCTGCTGAATGCACACATATTTCTCAAAGGTCCTATAAACATTGCAACACATTTATCAGGGAACATCTGAAGGTGCCAAGATACTTCCAGTAATGAACCAGAAGATGATGAAAATGCGTTTGCATGGTCTGTGGAGAGATGGGGGGTGGCGGGGGAGGGAAGAAGGGAGAGAGGAGAGAAGATTAAGAGAAAACTGCATTACAGTTCTCTACTGTAGTTGTGAAGCTGACTTATGTTGAACAATGAGAAGAAATAAATCTTTTAAAAAACACTGTGAGGACCTAAGGTATAATATCATTAACCTATATAAGGGATGGGGTCCCCGCCTTAAAAATTAGTGCTTTTGTGGAGAAAAGACACAACACATATACTGGATATGGAGTTCTCCTCTTCATCACCCCAGCCACGGGCACACTTGTTCATCACAATGAGAAAAGGGATTGGTGGGAAAGGTGTTTATATCAGTCTTGGATGGACAGAAACCAGAATTAACTCCAAAAGATTTAAGAAGGAGCTACTTACAGTAGGTAGGGTAAAGAGATGAACAGAAAGTTATTAATAGATGATAAGGTATAAAAACCGGCAGTAGCTGGAAACCATTGTCACCTAGAGGCTGGAGGAGTAAGGGGAGGATAGAGGTTTGGGGAGCCCTGTGAGAAGGGGCCTGACTGGGCAGGAGGGTACTCAGTGAATCTGCAGCCCGGGGCCCTGCGGCTGCCGAGGGAGATGCTGGTGCAGCGTCGGGGGCAGGTGCACCTGGCTGGGTGAAAGAGGGCAGGGCCCATGGAGCAAATCCAGGTACCGCTTTCAATTCTTGGACTTCTCTACTGAGAAGACAGAGAATTGTTATTGCCGTCCTGTTGATACTGTTGGTTATCAGGGCACTGTCCCTTCAGGTTATTATTTGCTTATATTCATGGGTGTTTCAATCATGCCCAGAGAATGATATGTACCTAATGGTTTAGCTTTTCTAAATGTCCTTGCTTGGGGAAACTTGGGGGATGCTTTTAAGAAAGAGCACTGTACCCCCCTTGCCAGGATTGCTCTCATTTCCATTCATTTTGAAAGCTATGGCTGAAGGAAAGGAGGGATGTGGCCATATATGTTTGAAAGAATTTCACGAGTAGTTAGGGGTGGCTGTACGCATGTGGTCTTCACCAAGTATTTGAACTCTGCTCCAACTGTGGCTTTCCGCTGCAGCTCACCCCATCATTATGGAGTTTTTGCTCCAATTTCTCTGGGAAGTCTGGGTCTGCAGCCAAAGCATGATAATAAAATGTTAAGAGTGATGGCACAACAAATAGAAAACTAAAGTTCAAAAACTGCGTGGCCAAAAGCCTGCCACAGAAATGTGGATGAGGAAGAAAGAATTTTGTAATTGAGAAAGCACTGTGTCATTATTGTTAACATTGTTAAAGGTCTCATCTCAGTTTTTAATGGGATTCTTTAAACGTTGTACTTGCGAAAGCAAGGCATTCTGTCTTAAATGCATTTTCCTTTTGAAGCACAAAGATGTAATTTGTGCAAGTCGATCTCAGACTTGAGTGATACAGATAATCTTTTAAAGTACAAGTATTTTCCGCATTATAAATGTATACTTTTCATGGTAGAAAATACGGAAGAGCTTGAAGAAATAAAATAAAATAAAATAAAATAAAATAAAATAAAATAAAATAAAATAAAATAAAATTTATCTGTGACCCTATAACTTAGAAGTAATCACTATTGGTTGTTTTCCTTTTTAGTCTGTTGAATGTATAGGTATCCTTAAAATGAAATTATGATGTTGTAATTCTTAAAATATTTTCATATTGCTCTTCACTTTGCACCAATTTTATTTCCATCAAGAGTGTTAGCTTGTCTCATTATATCTTTGTTAGCCTTATATGTAATTTAATAAAATTTATCTTTCCCAATTTTATAAAGAAAAATGATTAGTAAGGTTGAACTTTATTCATATTTATATATTTATTGACTGTTTTCCTGTTGAGTTATTTTTCCATCTCTTTTGCCTATTTTTTACAGGATAATTAGTTTTTTTCCTTGATTCATAGAATCTCTTTGCATAGAAACAAATTTATTTAAGGGTGAATCTCTTGTTAGAAAGGATAAGTATAATTGGTCACCCTTATCGGATGACATTTATTTCTGTGATTTTTGGTGAGAAGCCCCTGCCTTCTTGCTCTCAGAAGAAAAGCTAGTTTTAAAATATGGACCTCTCAGACCTTTTTATTATTTAATTTAAGCACAAGTATTATCTTTGCTGAATTCTGATTTAGAAATTGTTAGAATTTAAGGTAATTTAGGTATTTTTGTTAAGAAAAATAAAGAGCCATTTTTGAAATTGATAATTTAAACTGTATTACCCCCACCCCCAAAGATATAGCACTCTTAGATCTGAGAGATTAAGATCTTTGTTTCCTACTTACTCCAAACAGTTACCACAAAGATGTGAGTGAAATGGGTAATGCACCATTGGAGACAGGGACAGGACCGTTTGCAGTGTGCGTGGCGGCATCAAACAACTATTACTAGCTTTTCCGCTACTCATGGACAGTGGGAGTGAGAAGAAAGGATCGGCAGAAAAGCATTTTCTAAGTGATTGTCTTTGAGGCTCATTTACCTCTGGGTACTTTTTGTGAAAATGACCGCCTTCTGAATTACAAACACTCCTGAAACAGTCTTTAACATCCAGAGTTGTGTGAGCCCTCAGTTAACTGCACTCAGTGCAGTGGGTAACAACCTCACAACAAAGATGAGGAAGGTGGAGGATTTTAATGCTGGTCTCAGGCTGCTAAGTTATTTTTAGAACTGAATTCCTGAGAGTTGGACTGTTTCTAATGTATACCCTTATATGTGCCTCAACTATCTTGAAAAGACAGAATTTCTGGTTTTTAAATGTCTTTTAGTAGGCCGGAAGTCAAACAAAGAGATCCTGTGTGTGGTATGATTGGGTCAAGTCTTCATTTCCAGGACTTTTCTTGTCTAATGTGTGTGAACCCTTAAACACATGGTCGTTTTCTGTGCTGGCAGCCAGCAGCGGCGTGTCACAATGTTTCACAAGCAGTCCCAGCTGTTGCAAACCGGGACAGTCTGCCCCGGCCGCAGATTACAGTGCTTTGAGTTTAGACCACAGGCGTACCGCTGGGAGCTGCCCTGTGCACTGCGAACATCAGTGTTCTTTGGAGAGAGAGGGGAGATTAGTCACTTCTGGCTCCTAGAAATTCTTGCATAACAACTCGCTGTTATCTCAGCAGAGTTTCCCGAGGATGCTTTATCCTGGCAGGCGCCTCTGGCCTGGCGTCAGTGCCCCCTCCTTTGTCAGGCGGACCCCGTGTGCACCTTTGGGCCTCCGGTTCCATCCCAGGGGCCTGTGTCCAGGTCGGCTCTTTCGTACATGCTCCTAACTCAACCTGGGTCCCTACGCGATTGCTCTCGTCTTGCCATGTGGCTTGGGCTTCATTCCCACTGTCACAGGAGTTGTCCTTCTGTAGCTCATGCCCATGTGAACATTTTCCCTTGCAGCAACCTAGCTCAGCCCATGCTTTATGTAGAATTGTTATAGTAAACCATTCAGTGATTCCAGATTTCCTCCTGGCACTTAGTTTCCCTTCCCCCCCTTCCCAGAATCCTCTTCCTTGTCTCTGGAATACAGAGCTTGCATGCCAAAGGGTTCAAGAAACTGATTGAGTTAGGCTTTGTGGTTTTAGATTTCTGTGTCCACCCTTCCTATGCTCCGTGTTCCATTTCTCCTGTGCTTTGGATTTTTCCTGCCCTCCTCCTGCCTGAACAGCAACTCTGCGATCCCTTTAAACTCTTGGAGTTTAGTTTACGCTGCTTAAGATAAGGTAGTTTATAAGATAAGGTAGTTACCCTTTTTCCAGTTCTCACACTCCTTAAATACATCTGTTCTTGATTATTTCATCTGTTATGCCTTTAGTTTGCTTATTACTCTGTTTGCTTTTGGTTCTTCTCTGAGATTATTTCTAGGTTTTTGCTGAGTTCCTATAACTCTGTTTCTGATTAAATAAACAGTGTTGAAAAGGCACATAAGGAATATTCACAGAGAAGAGGCGTGTGCCCAATTTACCTCTTCCCTATCATGCCTCCTTTCCTCCTAAAGTTGAAACATCAGCAGAGAAACATTGTAACAGCTTATTATCATTGTCTTTTGAGCTCTTATTTCTGATTGTGTTGGACATGCTGGTATTCCATCCGCAAGAGCTCTTGTATATCTTCTGGCTAGCTTTGAATTTTCCCAAGCTGATAGCTCTTTTCTACCTAATCCATAAGTGTGTCCACAGGTTCCTACTCAGTCTGAACACACCTTTTCCTTTCATTCAGCAAGAACTTGCCTGAGGTGTTGATTACCATAGCGGTGATGGCAGCTCCTCTCCAATCACCGCCAAATAGTTACACAGAAAAACATCTTGAGGAACTCGCATGCTTCCTGTCGCTCAGTTTGCTCCTGTGTCGTGCCACTGTGGTACGCAATGTGCTCTTTCTCTGTTGGGCACTGAGTTTCATTCTGCCAAACGGAATCTTGACAGGAATTTATCTCGGAACATTATGGTATGTAAACTGATTGTAGGTACCTATGGAAATATTTTTTTCTCATGAAAACTAGGTTTTTGAGTTTAAAACACACACTCTTAACTAGTAAGGAGATTAACATTTTCAGGGTTAAGACAAGCTAAGTAAGGACCATTTAGTGCCTTATCTTAAAGCAGCATAGTTTGTGTAGGAATCGCCTGCAACAGGTGGGCTTGCGGATTCTTGACGCCAGCGGTCATATCGGATGTGTTGTGTCTGCTCACCAGCGTTCTGCCCTGACTGCGTGAAGCCTGGGCTCTCCTCCCGCCTCTCCAGATACACTCTGTGTCTCTTTATTCTAACTCAGTTTATTGGAATTCTTGTTGTCAAACAGCATTCCTGAAAGAATCTGGATTCTATATTACTTACTGACTATAAAATAAGCTGAAAGTGTATTGACTTCCTGCCATTCTATTTCATTCTTTTAAAATTATTTCCAGTGCATTTAGTGAGTCAGTTCGGGTTTTCTTTGTCTCTTGATGAAGTATATATCTTCCCTTACAAAATGGGATATCGGTCTGTTATTTGACCTGTATAACTCTTTTTATGTTTATAAAGGACAGTCTATTTCTCAAGAGGTCAGAGGGAAACTCTTGTTTCACAGGAAAATATGGGCTGTGACCAGCTGACTGTGAGTTGAATTCACTTTTGCTGATCAGTAAAGTGACTTGCCAGCCCAAAGGAAAAGTGTTCAAAATAGCAGCTGTATCGCATGGTATCAATTGTGAACTGTGACAGGGCTCGAGTAGGGTTGGAAGTGGAGTCCCATCTCTGGGCGGGGTGTCACTGCATTTGTTCTGGGCTTGCAAGCACATTATTTGGGAAATGCCAGTGGGATGAACCCTGGGTTTCATCTACTTTGATACAAAACTGCCCATTCTCGAGTGTGCAAAGCAAAAGGACATCCCAGCCGCCATCTCTGAAGCCAGCTGCAGGGCCCATCACCGAGGTGCCCAGGCGGCTCTTCCCATGCTCAGAACCAGCTTGCTGTCCCAGACACCTTCATGCTGACTGCCTGCGGCTTGAGGTTCTTAGAAAGGTTTTGGAGTGTGGTATCTTTGGTGAGTTACTTAGCATGAGATACCAAAAGACTGGAAAGTGAAGTTGTTTATCATGTTTTATTTAAGAACCTTATAGGAAGTACTGCTTTGTATTAAAGAACTTTAGCTTGATATGACCAACTTCCTCATTTTTTTTGGAAGCTGTACTCCAGAGGTTCGGCAGGTGTTCTATGGTAACAGAGCTCTTGTGGCTTACTGGAGATGCAGACCTTGTTATCATAACTGTGGAATCTCCATATTTTCCCACAACACGAAGAGAACCTGTAGCCTTTGGCAGAACCATTCCTATCCCACAGCAAAGTCTATAGAAAACAGTCACCTCGGCTAGCTCGCTGTTTACTGTGCTGCAAAGTAACGGCAGACTGACATGTGATGAATGGAAGTCTTCAGTGTTCCTCCCATGATCCGTGGTGGGCTTTTTGTAGCGTTGCCCTCTGTGATCCAAGTCAGCCAGGGCCTCCAGCGTGTCTGGGGCCTTTTCTGAGACTTAACGTACTTGCTTGTATAAAGAAATTGTCATTCCTGCTTTGGAACTGCTTGCCAGCTGGGGGCGCATTTGCAGTGGCTGCAGGGCTTTCAGTGGAGGCTGGAGGTACATCTGCCGTTGGGACCACTCCCAACAGTGTCGGTGGGCCCAGCCCCAGTCACGTCCTTCCTTCTTGGTTAGATAGTTTTAAAGTCTAAGACTCATTAGAAAGAACTTGAAGTAAAAGTGCAAAGAGCTCCAAGTCAGGAGAAAGTAAATTCTGCCCACTGGCCTGTTCTTAAGGATTTAAGGCCAGTTTGGCAGTTTTATTTATATGCATGGAATGTACCCAAACCATCCTGATTTCAGGAACTTGCCCCCATAAACACAAGTACAACTCTAAGATGACCTCTTTTATTTGTGGGCATTGTGGGTGGGAGGAGTTGGGTTAGTCAAACAAAGAATTTGCTGTTGTTTCTCCCTCCGAGAGAACATGCTGAGAACGAAAGCATTACTTTGATTTTGGGGGTGGAATCTTTTGCTCGACAGCACTCAGTCTTGGAGACAGGAAAGTAGCTACAGACAGATCATGGGGAAACACTGAAGGCTTCAGTTCATCACATGTCAGTTGGACATTACTTTCTGTAGCACAGTAAATACAATGAGATGGCTGGCAGGCGTTTTCTGTAGATTTTGCTGTGGGATAAGAGTGAAATGAGAAGGAGGTTTAAGCCTCAGGAGAGGGGCAGAAAGGCAATAAAATATGTACTAGTATTTCCAGGAATGGGAAGGTTTCTAAGGATGAGAAAGTACAGAGTAGAAACCAGGGCACCGAGATAATCTTTTATAACCATAACTAAAACTTCACATAAGTTAATGTAAACATCCCAACTATTTTTATTCAAAAAAGGTGGTTTTTAGCATGTGTTCTTATGAAAACAATAGTTGCCCCATTAATTCCTTATGAATACATGGAAGAGATAGAAATGTTTTTGCACACAGGTTTAGCCCTTTTTCCACTACACACATACACAACACCCATTTCATACCCTTGTCCATACCCAGGGCTTTGCAGCTGCTGACCACCCAGTGAGGGTTGGATCTCCGTCCGCTCTTCCTCTCTCCTGTAGAGATGTGAGCAGATTGATAGGACAGGAATTTAAAAATCTAGATGACTATCTGAAAGTTCTCTGTATTTTTATAGAGATAGAGGTTTGGCCTCTTCCCACAGATTTCCATCCCCTCGCTCTGTCCTCACTGTCTCCCCAGGCAGGGAGCCTTCAGTCCATTCACCAACAGTCTGCTGGGTGTCTGGTACTTGGTTTGGTGCTATGGAAGTTACAGAACTATCCCCGTGTTCAGGGAGTATGAAGGTTGATTATGAAGCAGTGAATATTATTTTTAGAGCAAATGTCTCAAAACTTGCATGCCCAAATTTGAGTCATCTTTCAAAGTCATTGATTTTGGGGAGGGGGAGACTACACACTTATTGCCTATTCTCTATCATCTTCCAGTAACTCCACAGCTAACATTTTCCTTGTTTTTATATTTATTTACATGGTTGGTACTTTGACTTTCCTTTTCTCCATCAAGTGTTTCCGGAGTGGGTCTGAATGAAACCTTAGTCCCTTGTGGTATCACGTAGACATATTTGAACCGTAAACTGTGACACTCAGAAAGCAGAAAGCTGTATTTCAGGTTTTGAAATGAGCACATTAGGCTCAACCTGGAACAAGAGCCTACATCTTGTAGATATCTTTGGAAGCAAGGGCAAAAGGGGGATGAAAAATATACTACTGCTGGCCACTTTGCAATCTAAACCAGAATTTTGTCACGCTTGTTTTTCTCTGTATTTATGAGATTTGATTATTTGAAGAACCATTTTCCAAACAAATGCTGACTTGGATCCCGGAGACAGTTCGATGTTCCATGTTGGTGACTATATGTTGTTTGCATTCCTGTTTGTACCCTTCGATGATTTAAATTTTTGCTCACTAGATGGTGCTCTTTCACTTTGAAATAAAATATATTTTCTTTTATTTATTTAAAATATATTTTCGTTTATTTATTTAAAAAATTTTTAATTGAATTTATTAGGGTGACATTGGTTGATAAAATTATATAGGTTTCATGTGCACAATGCTATAATACATCATCTGTATATTGTATTGTGTATTTACCAGCCCAGGTCAAGCCCCCTTCCCTCCTCATTCATCCCCCCTTTACCCTCTTCTACCAACCCCACCCCCTTTCCCTCTGGTAACCTCTATACTGTTGTCTGTGTCTATGAGGGTGTTGTTTCTTTGCTTACTTAATCTCTTTACCCTTTTCACCCGATCTGGCAGACTCCCATCCTCCCTGGAGGACAGAATCCCTGCTGATTTTCACAGCCTGATGTTAATGGGCACCTCTTCCTGGCCTGGTGCTCTGGGCTGAGGGGTCCAGCTTGCATTTTACATTATATATCCTTGGCCCATACACAAGAGACTACAGTTACATTTTTTTTATGTGGTTTAATCTGTTCTGTCCTATACTTGATGTAAAAATCACGTGGGAAACCAACAAACACTGACTGCTGGGTCCTGGGGACCCAGGAACTTAATAGGTATTTTAGCAAGTTCCAGTCCTGAGGAGCAGGCACGTTCTGAGCAACACCGGGTTTTAGTCCTGCAGTGTTGAGCGTTTTCAGTAGGGACTAACACGCCAGTCAGCCTGTTCAAACCGGAGTCGAAGATAGTTGAGACCAGAATTTTGAATGCAGAGACAGCTCTTTTTGTAAGTATTGCCTAGAGAAGTTATAATGGCTGTCCTAATAATTATTGAAGAAAATGCTTTGTTTGTGTACGTGAGTGTGTTGAAGTTGGCAGAGAGCCCTAACCGAGAAAAGCCTCCCTGTCAGGTTGCATTAGGGAACAAGCGCTGTGAACGCAACACCCGAACCCTAGCCTTCCTGTGGAGGCTCTCCCAACTTGTGGTGTTTGGACATTCATCTTGTCGGACTTTTAAGCCCCCTGACACTTAAATGTTTTAACCAGTCTTAAGGTCTTTAATCTTCACAGTGTCCCTTGGACGGGGCAAATATCAGAGGAGGGACTCAGGAACAGGGTGAGGAGACGTGCCTGAGGCCAAGAGCAGCCACCAGGAGACTCAGCCTGGGAGAGAGCTGGTGGGGGCGGGAGGCGATGGCAGGGACTCAAACTAAGCACAGCTGCTGGATGTCTCCTCTGGAGGCCCCATGCATTCCTGAACACTGAAGCTATTGCTCCATCCTGGTCCTAAGAGTGGGTAGCTTAGAAAAATAAGCTTTCTCCCTCCCATTCTTCTTTCCTTTTTGTCTCTTGCTATCATCTCTCTCTCTCTCTCTCTGTCTCTCCAGCAGCTCAATTGCACCTTGTGAATATGACCTGCTCTTGATGCCATCTTGATTCTCAAATGTATGTTGGGAAGGGGATGGATGAATCACAGTAGGAGGGCAGTATGTGTAATTTGACTAAAATTCCCACCAGGGGATTCTGATGTTTCATCCTAGAGAATCGATTGTTTAGAAGGACTCTGGCAGAATTGCTTGTTCCTTGTGAAAGATGCTCAGCACACATTTTCTGATGCTCTTCCCGGCCTGAGGTGAAGTACAGTACATGAAGGACTTAGCAGAGAAGGCATGTGTCAGAGGCAGTCAGTAAAATTGGCATTGTTAACGATTGTGATGATGGTGGAGAATTGTCTCTGTTATTCAGCTCTATCACTAAAGCTAGTGGTAGAGAACTTTTGGCTTATCCCAGGAAGGTCTTGGCCTCTGTCAAGCTGACCTATGAAGTAACAGGACACTGAGATTGCTGGGGAGACTTGAGAACCTGACTGAAGAGAGAGCTGCAGAGGCAGGTCCCCACCCTGGGGCCTAGGCTCTGAGCCTCCCTCCCACCGCTGTAGGACGCTAGCGTGGCCGACTGCCTCACCTCTTTTCAAGACTTCACTCACATCTCACTTGTCAGTGAGGCTAATGCCTCCACCCTTGTCCCATAGCTGCTACTTTTGATCCTTTTGTTGTTTTTTTCCTCAGCATTTGTGCTGTAATATACTAGGTAATTTGTTCATTTGATTCATTTTTGTCTCCCTGCACAAGATGGTAAACTCCATGTGAACAGGGTCTTTTTTCTTCACTGACAAATCCCCTAGCCCCTAGAATAATGCACTGGTACAGAGTGGAGGTTCAGAAAATATATGCCGAATGAATGAATGCTTTCCTATATAACATTCCATAGCACCAGTCAGCAGCGGATGTAATATATGTGAGTGCAGGTCTGTCCAGAAAGTATCCAGCCATGTACTGTGAAAAGTTAAGACATTTATTGAAGAAGATACAAGAAACAATGTATGTAGGACAATGACAACTCAGTTCCCCTCAAAGTGGGCACCTTGGAATCTCACACAGTCCTCTCAACATGTCTTCCACGGTTCAAAACGCTGCAAAATCCTTAGTTGGAATCGCCATCAGCTGCCCTGTTGTATTTTCCTGAATCATGGACCATCTGAAATCTCTTCCCTTTCAAAGGTGATTTAGTTTAGGGAAAAGCCAAGAGTCTCGGGCACCAAATCTCGGGTGCTGAGTCACCTGAGTGATTTGATGTTTTCCCAAAAAAGCTCTGTACAAGTCATGGTGCATGAGTGAGCGCATTGTTGTGATGAAGCTGCCAATCACCAGTTGCCCATAGCTGCGGCTGATTTTTGTCATATTGCATCTCTTAACTGACGAAGAACATTGAGGTACTACTCCTTATTAATTGTTTGGCCTGGAGGGACATACTCATGATGGACAACACTTTCCCAATCAGAAAACACAGTTAACATGGTCTTGATCTTGCTGTGACTTTTCTGTGCTTTCTTCGGGGATGGAGAGCCAGGTGACTTCCATTGGGACGACTGAGCCTTCGTTTCCAGATCACAGCCATAAACCCACCATTCACCTCTGGTTTTGACCTTATCTGGTTCATTGGTAGAGGTTTGAATCAAGTCATTAGCAACTGCAGCACAATGCTCCTGCTCTAGCAGCAGAAGCTGCAGAATGTATTTTGCCGTGATACATTTCATGCCAAGATCTTTTGTCAAAATCTCAGACACGGTAGATTTTGAATCCCCAGATCAGCATCTAGTTCTCCTGCTGTCAGTCGGGGATCTTTGTTGATTGCAGCCTGTATATGTTCAACATTCTCAGGTGTTCTGCTTGTTGCAGGACTTCCAGAGCATGAATCGCTTTCAACAGACTCTTGACCACTTTTGAACTGTTTATGCCACACTTTTATTTGTGCTGCACTCATTACATCATCCCTGAAAGCCTTCTGAATAATCCACATGGTTTCTGTGGAGGAATGTTAAAGCTTAATGCAAAATTTTATGCAAATTTGCTGCTCTACTCAGTCATTTTGAATGCGATGACCACACAGTACACATGCTCAATGGCATCTACTTCCCCACTGACTAGTACAGAGAAGTTGTCATTGTTCACACATGCACATTCCTGTCCACTGTCCTTGGCTGCCGGGTTACATGGATGTCATGAAAACCATTCTTGTTATATTAACAATGGCTGGACTTTTCCCAGAGAAACCTCATATAAGTCACTTAATACAAATTTTTAATAAATATTAAATATTTCTGATGGAAGATTAATTTTTTTTCTATTAACAGTAGTTTCCTCTGTAAACAACCACACAGCCACAAAGAAAGCTCTGGTGTAGATTAAATGGATTAATGCCCATAGAGTTGTAGTAAATAGGACGTGGAATGTAGCGAGAGTGGAATAAGTGGAATTTGTAGATTCCTTACTTGTTTAAAATGTATTTACATGGTATACTTATTTTTCAGTTACATTTAAAGTTAAGTGGTTTAATCAGTTTTAAGAAGGAAAAACAGATGAATGTACAATTTGGATATTTTTTATATTCTTTATTGCTCTACATCACTACATCAGTGATAACATACTTAGAATGACTCAAATATTGAATTTATTATAGAATCTCTTTTTTTATATCAGTTTTAAAACAAGAGTTTGGCCCTGGCTGGTGTGGCTCAGTGGATTGAGTGCCGGCCGTCACTGGTTCAATTCTCAGTCAGGGTACATGCTTGGGTTGCAAGCCAGGTCCCCAGTAGGGGGCGTGTGAGAGGCAACCACACATTGATGTTTCTCTCCCTCTCTTTCTCCTTCCCTTCCCCTCTCTAAAAATAAATAAAATATTTTAAAAATAAAAATAAAACAACAGTTTGGAGGCTTCACATGAGCTGTTTGTTTTCTATTTCTTGTAGATCCCCATATTAAGGTTTCTGGAAAGAAAGAAGATGTTAAAGAAGCCAAGGAAATGATCATGTCTGTCTTAGACACAAAAGTAAGTGAATGTTAAGGACACTCAGATGTCAGAACCTTATCTCTGCAAGGTCTACTTCATGCTGTTATGAAAGACCATTTGGAGAAGAAAAACCAGGAGAAAGTAATGGTGGGTTTTAAAATAAGCACGTGTGATTCTACAATGGGTGTAAAGTTCTGTTTAAAATCTAATAGGTTCTTTCTTACTGGGTAATTGAATAATGTTATATCTACATGGGTATATATATACACACACATACATATACATATGTGTGTAAATGTATGTATGTATGTGCCATCTTCAGAAATAGACATGGTCCTGATTTGTGTAGGACAGGTAATGAAGAACTGTGAGAATCAGCATATCGGCCTTCATGCTGCTAGTAGAACACGGGAATGACCTTCCGTGTAGCTCTGTGCGTGATGGCCTGCGATCTGACACTTTCTCCTGTGCATTCGTTCTCTGCACCTACATATAGAAATAATAGGTAAATTTAAATATATAAAAATGCACACTCATTTGTGAGTATTAATTTTATTAAACACTTTAAATCACTTTATGCCAGGCACTTTGCTAAGCACTTTTAAAATACTAATTTTTTAATTCTCATAACTAACTTAGAACAGAGATGTTAGGGAATTTAACCAGGATCCAGTTGCCGAGAAGTGGGAGGTGGGATTTAAATCTAGGCTGTCTGGTTCTTAACCACCGCTAGATCATTGAAATGGTTTCTGATCGCTTCCTTTTTCTTTGCTTTTTTTGTTCTTTTTTGTTTTTTATTCTTAAGAATTATTTACTTTATAATTATTAACTAGTTTAGAAATTTCTCTAAAGAATAATATCTTCCTGTATTTCTAAGGTCAAACTAAAAGAACTAAGTTTAAAAACCCAAGTATTTAATAGGTATATTTAAAATTTAAGAATTCAGAAGAAGTAAGACTTGATATTTTTTATATCTGGTTGCCTTTTGACTTTTAAATTTTACTTCCTAAGGACTGAAGAATTTTAGAATCTTGTAAATGAGAAAAGATTATATATCATTCTTTATAATTTTATAACACTAAATTTCCCAAAATTAAATACATAGATTCCATAAAACCATAATATTTCATTGTATCTTAGAATTTTACGTTTTGCTCTAATTTAATCTCACACTTTGTGTTATTTTACTTAAGTCATTTTACCGTCAGAGATCTGTGCCTTGTGATCTCTTTACTCTTCTTCCCACCAGAGACAACCGCCGATCTGCTTTGTAAAGTTTGACATACAGTGATGTAGAAGTTGTGAAAATGCTTGTAAATACTTCTTTATTCAGCCTGAGATTTATTTTTATTGCTACTTCCCTATCATCTTAGTTCTCTGGTCCTACGTGTACACACATGCACACGCACACACGCACGCACATATATATAGAGTCAGTCTTGTAATGGTGTTTCCATCTGTTTTTTAGTCATTTGAATTAAATATTTCATGAATAATGTATATTAAAGAAAAAAAGTAATTTATTTGTAATTGTAGCTGATTTTATTTAAAAACTACTTTCCCAAAATTATCTTGGTAAAGATTATATCTTTCTATTTCATATGAGAAATTTGTCTGAAATAATTTCTTTTTCTTAGGCAGACATGAACATTTTTAGATTAAGGTGACTGTATGAAGAGATCTGTGTCTCCTGCTGTGGCTCACTCATCGTTCAGACCGTCCCCTCGGGAGGGAGTGTTTCAGGGGGTTGTTCTCTCCCTTTCCTGCACCCAGAATTAACACATTGTTTCCACATAGAGCAACCGGGTCACCTTGAAGATGGACGTGTCACATACAGAACATTCTCACGTAATCGGCAAAGGTGGCAACAATATTAAAAAAGTGATGGAAGAGACAGGATGTCACATCCACTTTCCAGATTCCAACAGGAATAACCAAGCAGAGAAAAGCAACCAGGTGCTTTGTCTTTTCACGCACATTTGCATGTAACAATGTTTACAATTTTCCATGTGCATATCTTTTTCGGGAGATGAGAGCAAAAAAGTAACCACGGAGATGACATGTAGTGGAGGTTGAAAGTGCTCTGCTTCTTTAAGGGGTGAGTTGTTGGCGGGCCTTAAGTTCTTGACCTCTTAGTGGTTGGTTGGTAGTAGAGCAGGGAGGAAGTGATGGCAACATACAGTGAAGTCCCTAAAGGAAGGCCAAAGAGCATGTGAATCAGGCAAGGACCTGAGGCTTGTCTAGTCTCACCCATGCTGGGGTTCTCTGTCCAGCATCCCAGGCTACACCAACGCACCTTCCGAGAGGCAATCCATGAGCGCCCAGCTTCCTCCCATTGAATTACATCTTTTTCTTAAAAAAAAAAAAAGTTTTGAATTACAGTTGACCTATACTACTATATAAGTTTCAGGTGTACAGGGCCCTGATCAGACATTTATATAACTTACAGAGTGTTAACCCTGATAAATCACCCATCTGGCACCACACGTAGTTTCTACAATATTATTGACTGTATTCCCTGTGCTGCACTTCACATCCCTGTGACTGTTCTGTAACTACTAGTTTGTACTTCTAAACTATGTCTCTCTTTAGTTCATACACATTTTTCTTAGTTCTTATGTTTGGAAACAAATGGAACTCACCTGTCCCCATGAACGCATTTTAAGTGCATACTTGAAGAACAGATAATATTATTTGTGTTATGTAGAAGTTTCCCTCTTCTAAGCTAATCAGGATCCTAGAAACTGATCTGTCACAAAGGTGACTAAAGGGGACCGATGTGACAGTGGGACACATACCCGGGAACCAGACCTAAAGCCATGGTGCAAAGCAAGGGCAGTATTCCGAACATTTGACCGCTGGCAGACAGAGGCATGTGTTCCAAGAGCAGTGTCCTGGGCTCCCAACACATAGCCTGGTGCAGGTTAATTCTGTAGCTGATGGACCCTGGGGAAGTCCAGGGACCCAGGGGGCTGGAGGTGGGTGTTAGAGCAACAGTTTTTACCAGCTAGCATGGGAGTAGTTCAGCATCTGAAGAACCTAGTACAGCAGTATCATTGTGTGCTGATACCTAGTCTGCAAGGACTTTAAACAACGGAGAAAATGAAGTGAACTGGAGAAATTATAAAGGAGGCAGGATGGCCTCATGAGGGCTGTGAGGCTTCAGGTAAGCCCAGGGGATAATGTAGACCAATTGACACAAATTACCCAAGGAGCTCATTAAAATGCAGATTATGATTAAGCAGGTCTGGGTTGGTGCCTGAGATCCTTTTTTTAAAAAAAAATTGAATTTATTGGGGTGACATTGATTCGCAAAACCATACAAGTTTCAAGTGTACAACTCAATAAAACATCATCTGCACACTGCATCATGCGCCCATCACCCCAGGCACAGTCTCTTTCCATCCCCAGCTCCCCCTTTGCCTACCCCCGAGTACTCCCCACCTCCTTTCCCTCTGGCTGTCAACACTCAGTTGTCTGTGTCTGTTATGCATGTGTGTTTTTTTGCTTAATCCCTTCACCTTTCGTCCAGTCCCCTCACCCCCCTCCCGTCTGACAGCTGTCAGTCTGTTCCATGTGTCCATGCCTCTGTTTCTGTTTTGTTTGTCAGTTTATTATGTTCGTTAGATTCTACACATTAGTGAGATCACATGGTATTCATCTTCCTCTGACTGCCTTATTTCACTTAGCATAATAATCTCCAGGTCCATCCATGCTGGCAGAAAAGGAAAGATTTTCTTTACGATCGAGTGATACTCCATTGTGTAAATGTACCTCAGCTTTTTTATCCGTTCATCTACTGATGGGCACTTGGGCTGTTTCCAGATCTTGGCTGTTGTAAATAATGCTGCAATGAACATAGGGGTGCATATGTTCTTTCAAATTAGTGTTTTGAGTTTCTTATGATACAGTCCCAGAAGTGGGATTGCTGGGTCAACATCCGTGTTCCTGGAGAACACTTTGAGTAGCAAGGATGTAGGTGACTTGAAAAGCAGGTGTGGGCTCATACCTCTGACTGGTTTCCTTATCTTTGCAGGTTTCTATAGCAGGACAGCCGGCAGGAGTCGAGTCTGCTCGAGTTAGGATTCGGGTAACTGTTTATTACTTTAATACTGTAAATCACTGTCAGCAATATTTTCACTGTAGAGTATTAAAAATATCATAATTGATCGGTTTACAATAAAATCCTATGTTCAGTTTGTGGGATATACTGGCAGAAATTGGTTTAATGTGTTAAAGAAGTGTTGTTTAATGTGTTAATGTTTCTCAGAAACATTCTGGATGTTATACCTGACTCAGTTTCTCTGGTGATTTTGAAATCAGAGTCCCGAGGAAAATGCCACAGACAGTTAAAGTTATAAACTTTCCAGTTCCATAAAAGGCCCCTTTCATTTAAGAAACTTTACATATTCTCCCCAAGCTTCTATCTATAATGGAAGCAATTTATGTTTTAAAATTCGATCTTCAGAAAAGAATGAATGAATTATCCAAATTCCTAAATGCATGATAATTTAACTATCTGCTTTGGGTTTTCATGACCTCATTTTAGGAGCTGCTTCCTTTGGTGCTGATGTTTGAGCTGCCGATTGCTGGAATTCTGCAGCCTGTCCCCGATCCCAGTTCCCCCTCCATCCAGCACATATCCCAAACATACAATATTTCAGTGTCATTTAAGCAGCGTTCGCGAATGTATGGTGCTACCGTCATAGTGCGAGGGTCCCAGAACAACACTAGTGCCGTGAAGGTACGTGACGGGGAGAATGCTGAACATCGTAAGGGCACACGTTGTTCAAGGTTGATTTTTAAAGGATTTTAGACTTGTTTGTTTTCCAGAATTTTCCCTAGTATTACATCCTGGTTTATAGAATTTGTCGTATTTTTCTGTAGCTGTTAGAAGTGCGCTAGTGTCTTCCCCTGTATGTGGACGGTTACTTTATACGAACTCCTCTCCCACCTTTTCTCTTAGGAGGGAACTGCCATGTTGTTGGAACATCTCGCGGGGAGCTTGGCGTCCGCTATTCCTGTGAGCACACAGCTGGATATCGCAGCTCAGCATCATCTCTTCATGATGGGTCGAAATGGCAGTAACATCAAACATATCATGCAGAGAACAGGTGCTCAGATCCACTTTCCTGATCCTAGTAATCCACAAAAGAAATCCACCGTCTACCTCCAGGGCACCATTGAGTCTGTCTGTCTTGCAAGGCAATATCTCATGGTAGGTTTAGTGACATTAGGGTCACAATTTTTTTCTTTCTTTGGGCACAGTGTATGCTGCTGCATGCACCTTGATAATGCAGTATTTAGGAAAGCACTTTGGAAGCCTGGTCAAATAAGGAAGGTTCTCGGTGCAAGGAAATAAATGAGTGAGGCAAGTAGTGCCTCATGGGCCAGATTTCATTATATAGGTGAGAAATTTCCTTGCAGTACTTTCCTTTTTTAAGACTTAGACTACACACAGAAGAGGGTCAAATGAAATAACTATTTTGAGGAAGGTGATCATTTTCATAGGAGCTGTGTTGGTTTGCAGTTTTCATTTAACAAAGAAAGTCATCTATTTAAACAAGAAAGTAAGAATACATTTTAAATATAACCCTCAAAGACAAATTTTGGTAGCATGAAATGTTTGGACATTTCATAAATCTCTGACATAATTTTAAAAATGCTGTTTGTGCTGTGAATTTCAATGTTATACGTGGAAGAAAAATAGCAGTTATATAATTCAGTACTGCTTCCAACTTATAATTTGTAATATATTTATCCTTCCAATCTTCATTTAAAAACCCAGTGTGAAGGTTGATATATAGTTTCCAAATGAACTGACATAATGTGGACCAACAAATATTTTTATTAAAACACTGTAGTCGTCTTCTGTTTAGAACTTGCCCTTTAGTGTGACAACTGCGTCAGTAAGCTTCAGGTATATGGCCTTTGCTATAATTAACTTGTAGAATTTGTTTTTGAGAAACTTTCAAAATCCAGTTTTGTGTGGCTGACTCCATTTCTCTGATAGATGAAAACTTGTTTTAATCATTAAAGAATATAATACATAATTTGACGAAATTTTTTTTGTTGTGAATGGTATTTTTTAGCCAACTTTACTTTATGAAGCTATTTTTAATATACTACTAATCACATGGCGTATTCATATCCAAAGATGATTATGCTTATTCTTCATATTTTTTTCGTGCTTTTCAAATTCTTTAGGTGTTATTTTGAGTTCAGTGAACTTTTTCATGCTGTGGCTCTACCTGCCGAAACTCTAGGTGTGCAGTGAAACATATTATTGCGCAATATCGAAAGCAGTAGAGAAGGGAGGGATAGATTAAAAGGGTTTAGCCTGTATTTTAAATACCATCACCTTTTTTTTTTAATAGCCATGTCCTTACAAAAATCACTTCTATCCACAAGGGAAATGAAACATGGTAATTTCATTTTCATTCTAGAATGTTTCACGATACCTTCTCCTGATACTTGTGTACAAGCCCCATCAGCCGTGAGGCTAGCACTGGGCACACTGTGTGTCAGGGAGTGTGCGTGATTGTCTCCTTTACTCAGTAGACCAGGGGCCTGGGGAGAAAGTGTCAGAGAAGAAAACAAGCCCCAAACCCAGCAGTGCTAAATAGTGTGGTAATTAAAAGGGACAATAGTAGCAATGAACTTGAGGGAGGAGGTGAAGTTTGAGCCGCATTGGAAGAGAAGTAGTCTTCGGGTTGCTGCAGAAGCCATCTGATGAGTGCAGATGCAGCGCAGAGAATCCACGAGAGGTAGTGAAGAGGCTGGTCTGGCCTGGGGGAGGGGCTGACACATGGAGGCACGGACTTGCGATTGCACAGACGAAGCCAGGCCAAGGTGGGGAGACCTTTAAATGCAGATGCGTGTTTAGATCTCATTCAGGAGGTGATGAAAGCCACCACTGTCTTTGGGAGAAGGGGCGAGATGAGTGCCCTTCATGTGGTCGAGGATCTGGCTTCTGGTGTCACTCGCACAGCTGAAGTCAGGGAACAGAGGAGTTTTCCCAGGCGGAGAATGAGTAAGAATTCAGAGCCAAAAACAAAAACGTAAAACATACACAGTTTTGTCACCCAAAAAGTAGTTCCTGCCACTCAACATTATTTTCACACAGCCCTCTGAGCTGTGTGCAATAACCTAGCAAATCATTCTGCCCAATGTGGTGCTGACTTGAGATGGGAAAAATACTCTCAGCAGTCTTTAGTTTTTTCTAATAGCTATTGCCTTAAAAAAACAAAATCTTCAACGCGAAGGTATGTAATTTAGCTTTAATACCTTGGTTTACTCTTTATATCTGTGAAATATTGTATTGTTTGTAGGCATGTTAAATTATCAGATGTTTAAATGAGTAACTTTTTAACCTCCTGCACTTGCTATTGTGACATTTCCTAGGGCTGTCTTCCCCTTGTGCTGATGTTTGATATGAAGGAAGAAATTGATGTTGACCCACAATTTATTGCTCAGTTGATGGAACAGCTGGATGTCTTCGTTAGTATCAAACCAAAGCCGAAGCAGCCGAGCAAGGTCGGTTCAGAGTCAGGACCCAGAGAACCATGTGTCATGTCATGTTTTTTTTATATTTGCATATAAATATGTATTTGCACATTCGTGGAACTAAATAGCCTATATAATGCATATGTCATTATGTATCATATTTAGTTATTTTATGCAAGTATAAACTTGTAACAACATTCATTATTGATCACCATTTTCTCATGTGTGTTGGTGTTTAGAGTTCATTTTTAATGACCATTATTTTTCAATAAATATAGGAGAAAGAGAAAACCTTTTTTAATTAATTTGCAAGCTGGTAACTTTAAGCATTACTAAGCTACCAGGTAGTTGATAAGGCTAAATATTGAATGTGTACATGTCAATACAGTTCCCAAATAGTCATTTCTGAGCCATGCTGCTCGCCTTGGAGATTTAAAGAAAAAGTCGCCATCTCTTTAATAATAAATATTTTAGTAATGAGTTACACCCAGTTCAGCCTTCTTGGAACCTTTCCCTTAAGATGTTGCAAAATATCAGTAGTTACATATACAGTAAAAGTTAAATGAGATAACGCCAGTGATGTTGAATGCTAGTGAGAAAGTGTGGAAACAGGAGTGGTCTGATACAAATATTGTGTAAATTGGCACTTTGAAGTGCAATTTAAGGCCATCCAATCACACTAGAAGGAATGATACCCTACCCCCACCCCTCGCAATTCCCCCTACTTTATACACTCTGAAGAAACCTCTGTACCAGAAATTGAAGAATAAGAATGATGTTAAAACAAAGCAAGTTGCATAATAATAGCATGTACTCGATGGTAATATTTATGCATTTTTTTATGGTAGGTAAAACACCAAAGAGTTGTGCCTTCTGTTTATAAATTTCTAAGCTGAAAGTTTTATCAAATGTGCTTAATAGTATATGCATAACATATATTAGATACACTTTTGTATGTATAAATAATGTGGCATTCAGTGTTCAGCTCAAGATAAGCGCACACCTTCTTCAAAAGAAAACTTTAAATGAAAAAATAGCATTAATTCTAAGTGAACTTGATACTGTGAGTTTGAAGATGGAGACAAGGCCATTAATTTTCTGTATTGTGAAGCACCAGGCATGTTGACTAGGTGAGTTGGCTTAGAGTCACAGCAGACATCAGGACTAAATGACAAAGGTGCATAGACTTTTGAGGGCTTGGGCATGTAAGATGGACAGATGCAAGAAGAAATCCTGGAGTTGGGCAAGAAATGAGCGGAAGTCAGGGGAAAATAGATTGTAAGTTGAGAACTCGGAAGCCCCGCAGGATCCCGGAGCCATTTATTTATGCCTTGCTGGTGCCCATGCTTGCTGCCACTTTAACTGCTTTCTCAGCCACAAATTTTCTTTATTGTTCATGGGAGGCTCTCCCCCTGGGTTCACACTTCCAATTTTCTAGATGAGTCCATTGATAAAAAAGATTTATTGTTTAGGAATCTATTTTGTTATGAGCTTTGCCATAGATATGTCATCGTTGAGGAATAGTGGTACCTCAAGGTCTATTAGTTAACTAGTAGACCATAAATGTCAAATGTAAGTGACTGTTATTATGCAGTATGTATACTGTAGGGAGACAAGTTTGATTTATTCTGCAAAAATGAGATAAAGTGGGGAAAGCTTTAATGTAAAGACCAGGGTGTAAACGGGAATGGGCTCTAGAGATGGCCCACACTCCAGGTTGCTGGCTGCCCCTACAGCTGTGCTGTGACGTTGGGTAAGTCCCTAGTTCTCACTGAATGTGAGTAATACTTTCCACCCCATCATAAGGTTTTGGTGGGAATTGGAATATATTTGCAGTTGCCATCGCTGTTCATGGAACACAGGACACACCCAGTAAATGGTAACTAGCATTTTATGGTTTTACCAAAAGGAAGAAACGTAGTAAGTGGTTACAATTTGCAGTTGACTTTAAAGTGGCATTAATAAATTCCCTAAGTGGAATTTCTTTGACCATATTCATTTCTCACTCACCTCCCCAATTCATTGTAGACTACTTGCATGTCACTGTTTTCTTTCTCATTGTGTGTTTTCATAGTCTGTGATTGTGAAAAGTGTTGAACGAAATGCCTTAAATATGTATGAAGCAAGGAAATGTCTCCTCGGACTTGAAAGCAGTGGGGTTACCATAGCAACCAGTCCTTCCCCAGCATCGTGCCCTGCCGGCCTGGCATGTCCCAGCCTGGATATCTTAGCCTCAGCAGGCCTCGGACTCACTGGACTAGGTATAACATTTATTATTACAGCCCTTCTCAGTCTCTGGGGGATTGCGTATCCAGTTCCCTTTCTTTCTGCCATGCGGGACTACATTTTAAAGGCTGTGTTTCCCCCCCTTCAGGCCCTCAGGTCAGGTGAAAAGCAACAAAACTCGAATCAATCCATTTCAGTTTTTTTGTTAGACTCTGTGGATTTGTTTCCCAGATTCTCCTTATTTCGGCATAAATAATCAGCGTCTGACTGTTTTATTTTCGGCTGTGATTGTTCTCCTAAATTAGGAATGCCACTGAGAGGGAAGCCAGCAGGCCGACTATAATTTATGTGTTCCCTCTCTCTGGCGTTTGCAATATTGCCATCAGTCCCTAGAGATACAGATTATCCAGTCTGTGTTTCAGAAAGTAATTGCAGATCTGTGTGAAGGGTGTGCAGAGGGAGAGGTGAGAGCGAGCAGAGCCCCCACTCCCAGTGGTTAGGCCTGCTTCGTTCCTGAGACACAAAGGAAACCTAGCCTGTGGCCACCCAGGGAACCAGTGGACCTGTATTCATTCAGAGCTAAGGCAAAGCACAGGAAGATGAAAGAACATCATCATCCCAGTGCTTTAGTTCTGGGAGGTAGCAGAGTCAGCCACTCAATGGCCATAGGGATATTTATTGACTCATAATGAAGTCCCATCTTATAGGCTGAAGTTAGTAGCTCTATGAAATTTTGCTAGGTTCCCTACTTTGTTGTACATTTTCTCAGTAGCTTCTATGTAAAATGTCAATGCAATAACCTACCAAATCATTCTGCTCAATTCAGTGTTGACTTGAGATAAGAAAAATATTCTTCAGCAGTCTTTAATTTTTTCTAATAGCTATTCTTGCTCTTGAAAAATAAAATCTCATAAAAATAACATGTTTAAATAATGTGATTAATGCACCAACTAACCTTGCTTAGGCACCATTACACTAAAGGCAAGTTTTTTTTTTTTTTCTGTGTGGGAACGTTGTCCCTCCCACCGGGGGTCTGCACAGTCCCACCAACGCAGCACTGCGTCTGGGAATGCTGGTCACATACACGACTTGGCGGGAACTGAGTTCTTGCTGCACCAGAGAGAAAAAGAAAAGTGAGCAGAGATTCATAATTACTCAATTTCCAAAATGTTTTTATGGCTCTATGTAACCTATATTACCTAATGCATTAAGGATTCCTGGAAACTTGTATAAAAATCCACATTTTACTTTAGAACATATTTTAAATGCCAGAAGGAAAATTGAATTACCTAAATCAAGCATTAAATCCCTAAAACAAGGGGAAATTTTTTTTCTCCTGAGAAGAGTTTCTGTGTACACTGAGAGGGAGTGCAAAGAAATCACGTATGTGTTTTGACATAGAATGAAAACCACTGCAAGTAGTGAGGCCCATCTACAGCGGGCCAAGCGGAGCCATTCTCCTGCGGGAAACATTCCCTTATTCACTGCTAATGCTCAGTGGTTCAAAGTGTTTGTCCGAAAGCATATGATGGCTGGGTTACGCAGGGAAAGGAGCAGGATTTTGTTCATCTTGGCCAGTGGGATGAGCACAGAGCCACTGGTGCTACTCAGCGCACCTGCCGCCTGCCCTCCTGGTTTGGACACACACACTGCCTTCCATTTCCTCGTCAGCATCTGTGTGTGGGTGAGCTGGGTCCTGTGTTGACATCCTATCCTGTGCTATTTCATGTGACTATTTGAAAGAAGGTCATCTATCACTCAGGTTATATCAACGTGCATTTCAAATGGCAGTATTGGTGCCATCTGTTGTTTTAAAATCTTGGATTTATGCATATTGACTTTATATCCATTTTTTTACAGGTCTTTTGGGCCCCACCACCTTATCTCTGAACACTTCGACAACCCCGAACTCACTGCTGAATGCTCTTAATAGCTCAGTCAGTCCTTTGCAAAGTCCAAGTTCTGGTACTCCCAGCCCCACGTTATGGGCACCCCCACTTGCTAATACTTCAAGTGCCACAGGTCAGTATCATTTAAGTACAACCAAAGGTATGTCTCCATAGGTATTACCAGCTTTTAAATAAAATTTACTAGTGGTTCTTCTCCTTAGGGAAAAATTATAGTTCGAAGCATTCTGCAGCCTAACAGAAATTCTCTAGTTAGTTAAAAAGATGCACAATAAAGCAGTAAGTTTTCCATAAAAGTAACATATCATCTTTAAATGTGACAAGCAGATCAGGAAAGAGAGCATGGTGTGCAGGGAGCAGTGGCAAAGTCAAATGAAGGTCACTGATCTGAATGCGAGGAAATGTACGTTCTAGTTGGAGAGGTTAGAATTGCTTGGTAGTCATGTGCGAGTGCTGGGTCTCACTCGTTCCTTCATCTGTATGGTAAGGAGCTTCGATTCAATGTTCTTGAGTGTTGTTCCATCTGAACTTTGTTTTGTGTAGTAATGTGTAACCTACTTGCAGAGAGGTATCAAAATTGAATTCTGTTCTGAATTTGCAGCAACAAAAATATTTTTTGTTGCTACTGGAAACAGCATGTGCTTGTTGATTCTGAGTTTTCTCCTGTCTAATATCTGTACTCATGAAATGTTGGTCTAGGCTTTTCTGCTGTCCCACACCTGATGATTCCGTCTACTGCCCAAGCCACGTTAACCAACATTTTGTTGTCTGGAGTCCCCACCTATGGGCACACAGCTCCATCTCCCCCTCCCGGCTTGACTCCTGTCGATGTGCATATCAGCAGTATGCAGACAGAAGGCAAGAAAATCTCTGCTTCTTTAAACGGACATGCGCAGGTAATGTCCCTCAGACAGAATAACATGATCTATGCTATTTGTAAGACATCAGCCACTGCTAGTAAAACTTGCAGCGGAAAAGAGTTGTAGAATTACAATCACAACTGCATCTTATTTTCTGTTATTATTTCAGTCTCCAAATATACAATATGGTGTAATATCCACTTCATCACTTGGAGAAAAAGTGCTCAGTGTGAATCACGGTGATCCATCCAGACAAACGAGTGGATCTGAGCAGGCATCTCCCAAACCAAACCCCGCAGAAGGTATCTTTCATTCTCTACTTCAGCCTGGTTTGTTACCTGAATTGAGGGGGTTGTAGAAAGTCCATGCAGTGACTTCAAATTGGTTTTGCTAACAAGTTATGACTCATCCTGCCTCGCATACAGAAAGACAACATCTTGAATAAAAGTCCAAAGAGCATGGTGAAAGATAAACCGAAAAGCAGATAAACTTTTTACAGAAGGAAGCACTTTCCCATTACATTGGAACTTCCTAAATTAAAGTGAATGTAATTGTTTAGCAGGAAGGCACCAACCTACTAAATGTGCGTGTATATGTATGTATGTATATAATTTCTTTCTAAGTAGAGTATATCTTCTTTTCTTTTCATCCCTAACAATCTTTGAAAAATAGGAGGATCTTCTCTTCAGGTTTCATCTTGAGTTTCTGAGGCAGGCTGACCTTGTTAAGGTGTCGCATCTGCAGCGGAAAACAGCTGTGTCTGTGTCTCCCTAGGGTTGGATTCCGGTTTGTTTCCGTTGTAGGTGGTTGTTGATGGGAAGCTGGTGTTTTCGGTTTTCACTGTTTTCTTTTCTCTGCAGGTTGCAATGATGCTTTTGTTGAAGTAGGCATGCCTCGAAGCCCTTCCCATTCTGGGAATGCTGGTGACTTGAAACAGATGCTGGGTCCCTCCAAAGTTTCCTGTGCCAAGAGGCAGACAGTAGAACTATTGCAAGGCACCAAAAACTCCCACTTACAGTAGGTATTTTCATCTTTAAAAAGCCTTGATGCTTTGAAGGAAATTGTATAACAGGCTAGATTTGTTGTAAGTCAGTGGAACAAAACTGGATTTGTTCAGCAATTAGTGCTGTTTGGTTTCAGGGAATTTGATCTTACCCCTATATATTTTTTCATTTCTCTCAATGCTTTTTTCCTTTAACAGTTTCTTTATATTGAGGAAACACTAGTTTATAAGATTATGTAACTTTCAGGTGTGCAACATCGTAATTTGACTTCAGCGTATACTGCATCATGCTCACCACTGAGAGTGCAGTCTCCATCTGTCACCCACAGCTGCCCCTCTTTCCCCACTCTGCCCCTCCTCCACTCAGCTTCCCTCTGGTGGCCATAGGTCTGTTGTCGGCCTCTCTGAATGTGTTTTTGTTTTTGATGTCATTTGTCTGTGTGGTTTGTTTTTGCATTCTACATAAGAGTGAAATGATACGGTACTTGTCTTTTTCCTTCAATTTATTTCACTTAGTAAGTGCAATACCTCAAGGCCCATACGCATTGTTTCAAATGGCAGAATTTCATCTGTTATGGCTGCGTAGTATCCCATTTCAATCTTAGTGATGTTTTTGTGGGTAAAATTTTTATTAAGGAATAATAATCTGATCATTCTTACCCTTACATTTTATCTGGAGGCCTTCCCTTCTTCATGAGCCTTGGGTTTTCTCTGGGTCCTCTAAACTATCTATAGCACTCTGAAACTGCTGACGTTCTCTCCGCTCCTCAGTCATCAGCAGGGCAATTTGCACTCTTCGATTATTGCTGTTAGGTATTTTCCGGCTGTGAATTCTTCATTTGCCTTTGAATTTCTAATTTAAACTATGGCTCCCTTGTTCCAAGGTAGTTAACTGCTAGCTTTGGTAATAAACACTTGGCAGTATCATGATTGCATTTATTACAAATCAGTGAGTAGAAATACCTATATTGTATTAACTGTAACTCTCCTGTACCATAGGATAGTTACAAATGTGTTTTCCTTTCTTTTCTTTTTTACTGCTTTTTGTTGGTTTGTGTTTTTCAAATAGGCCATGTTTTTAAAAAGAAAAACAATGGAATGCTTCTGTATTGAAAGGTTTTGCTCCCATCCACCTCCATTTCCCCAGTTTCCTCTCCTGTCTTATTAGTTTTCTTATACAGTTGATCTTTGAACAATGCAGAGTTAGGGGCACTGCCCCCGCTGCAGTCAAAAACCTGCATGTAACTTGGACTTCCCCCAAACTTAACTATAGTTGTCCCTTGGTATCTCCGAGGGATTGATTCCAGGACCTCATGTGGAATCTACAGGCGCTCAAGTGCCTTATATGAAATGCCATAGAACAACACATAGAGTTGGCCCTCTGCTTCTGCAGATTCCCAGCTGGGGATCGAAAATACTGTTTTCAATCTGTAGTTGGTTGAATCTGCGGATATGAAACCCAGGGCTATGGTGGGCCACCTGTCTGTTCATTGCAAACACCTGCGTATAAGTGAACCAGTGCAGTTCACACCACATTGTTCAGGGTATGAACTGTATGTCCTTACAGAGTAGAATGTCTGTGGGCAAATATGGCATAGACACTTTTATTTCCTCTTTTTCTTACCAAAATCTGATTTGCTTTTATGAACTCTTTGGTGGATTAGTTACTATTGTTACCGTTTTGTCCAAATCTGCTTTATCTGTGTTTTTCTTTACATGGTACTAATATCCAAAATTAACATTATTTAGTATAGGTTAGGTAACTGATTTTGCGTTTTCTCTGTATGGAAGCATTTGAAGTATATATCTATTCCTTTCACCAAGTGCAGTGTGTACTTGCATCGGTTCTCATCTAAATGTGTCAGCGCCCTCCAGAATGTCTCCCTGCCTGCAGTCTCTCATCAGCTCGGTCAGTCCTGTATTTGGTCCCAGGAATTATTCGGAACACATGAGTCTGATTTCAGTCCAGGCAGGCTGTAAACCTCCAGTGGTCCGCATGGTGTGCCTGCTTTCCTCTGTTTATGCTCTTCCCTCCTAGCTGCCGTTCTCCTGGCCTTTTGCTCTTGTGAACCTGCACGTGCCCTTTAAATTCCAGCTGAAATGTCTTCAGTGAAACCTCTGTGAACTCTCGTCAAGCAAACAAAGTTCATTGCTCCTCCTTTTGTTTCCAATAGCCCTTCCTAAATTCCTCCAGTTTTCCCCAGCACAACTTAATGAATGACAAAAGAATGAATGAATAAACCAACTCTTTGACTGATACTGTTTATTTCCTCTGCACTTGAGCTTATGTGCAGTTGGATTTGAACTTGAAGCACACATACAGGGCATTATCAATTCTTGTAATTCAGATAATTGGTCCCCATTTTAAGAAGCACTTTTCACTCTGGCTGGGTAGCTTAGTTGTTTAGAGCGTCATCCTGATATGCTGTGGTTGTGGGTTTGATCCCTGGTCAGGCCACATACAGGAATCAGCCAATGAATGCATAAATAAGTGGAACAAGTCAGTGTCTTCCTCTCACACTCTCTTACTCTCACAGTCTCTCTAATCAATCAATAAACATTTTTTAAAAGGAAGCAGCACTTTCATGCCCTTCTCATTAATGCTGAACAGGTGTTGGAAAATATTTTATTTTTTGCCCCCTCTAGCAATGCAGATTTTACACATGTGAATTGGCTCATCAGCATGCTTTCAGATCAACTCAGTCTTGTTTCTGATTGTATGCATGGGCCATTGATGTCTCCTTGATGTATACTAATTTAGAAATCTTGTATGTCTATTCCATATGTACCATCCATAATATACTGTATATCTGGTGTATGAATATATGCCATGAAATAGTTTCAGATATGGCTCTTAGAGTCATAAAACCTGGGTTCAAATACCATTCACTAGACGATGACCTTGGATATGGTACTTCCTTCTTCTGTAACACACGGGGGCAATAATACCATCTACCTTGTAGCGGTGGTGTGGGGATTAAATGAGATAATATGTGTAAATGGGTGACAGTGGTTAGCATCCAGAGTAAATGTGGCACATGGGAAACATTCAGTTCATTTGTGTGTAATCGTGGGGTGTTAAATTCCAAACTCTGTTTCACAGCAGCACTGACAGGTTGCTCTCAGATCCTGAGCTGAGTGCTGCCGAAAGCCCTTTGACTGACAAGAAGGCTCCTGGGAGTGAGCGTGCAGCAGAGAGGGCCGCAGCTGCTCAGCAGAACTCCGAAAGGGCCCGCCTGGCCTCACGGCCCTCGTTTGTCAACATGCAGGTAATGATTAAAAAAATGGGAATGTCATCCAAATGGAGTGTGTTTGGGCTAGGGAATGGCGAATTCAGTGAGTGGAGAGCAGTAGAGGAGAAATTAGGTTTTCTTTCTGCACTCTAGTCAAAATTAAATTTAAATATATATGCAATAGTTAGGAATTGATTTTGCTATAAACTTTAAAAATGAAATGCAGGATTTAGCTTAAGTGATTAAATTATTTAAAATACAATATGAAAAATGACAAATGGTCTGTGTCACTAAGCGTTATGTAAATGACATTATTCATCAGTTGTTTTATAAAATTTTAGATAAATGTCAGAGCTGTTATTTCTAAGTATTACTGCCTCATGACATAATCTTGGATAAATAGGTATAATACCCTTCTGTCTATAAAATGGAGATGATAAATCTGTTTGGTATCATTTAGACAGTTATAAAAATAGCTGATGTGAAGCTTTAGTGTTTTGGAAAGTAGATGATAAATACTATTGATGATTATATTGGGTCACAGATTTTTATGGTTATTTTCAACAATTTCATCAGCAGGAGTTATTTTTTTTATATCCCTTTTCAAAGTATGAGGCTAATTACTGAAAATACACGATTGGCCATGGGATGCAGAAATCTGATTTCCATACAGATCACACTATGAAAGAGAAGGGTTTTGTGCTTTGTGCTTCTGGAGATTTCTGTAAGCATTTGATTTCAGTATCAGAATCACTGGGCAGACTTACCTATCTCTTAGGAAAAGATTTATCAATCATCTCCATCTCCCCACCTCCAAAAGAAGAAAAAGTATTTCACAAAATCCAAGAAACAAAGCTGTCACAGATATGTCAAAGAAATTAATTCATGGAAATAAATTATACTTCGATAATTCCAGCTCATCGGTTCTTTTAATCTTTTACATTTGAACATTTCCATGAGTTTTTAGATGAAAGTTTTTACAAAAGCCATGGCCTTTATAAAGTGTCAGTCAAAGTTTAAAAAAAAAAAGATTTGTTACATTTTCTCTGGTAGATTCATTTTCAGTTAATACAGATTAAAATTCTTTCATCTAGGAAGTCTCGAATCTGCTTTATGATCCATTTATGGTTTTCGTCCATCTGTGGTTCTTATCTTTTCTATCAGTTTTATACCTGGAGTGAGCCGTTCACCTATTCCTTTCTTTTAGGGTGGGTGAGAAATGTTCTCTCTGATAGTCACTGAGCATTGACAGGGAGAAAGATTGAAGACTTCCCTGAATCCATCAGCTAAAATCATCTGTCTTGTCTCTGATGTTCTTGGAATGCCATATGTCTCCAGCTCTTCCCACACTTACCTCACTTCCTGATTTATTTTGTAGTTATGTCTTTTACCCATCCCTGCTACGATTCTCCATGCTTCAAGGCTGTAGACTACTTCTGATGAAGCACTGCCTTCTTCCACAAAGGGCAGCCCAGTCTCTATCCAGCATCACTCTAAATATTTACTGGGCGAGGGAACTTTGGATCTTCCCACATCTTGTCCTTGGGCATTAATCAGTAATAGTTGATCTTAATTTCCAGTGCCATTTAGACCTAAGATTTAAAAACATTGCCCAGTTGTGTTCTCTAAAACCTTGGCTCTCCCGATTTACTGCCATGTTCGTAGAGTTAATGGTTTGTCTGGGCCAGCCAGTGCCTTGCATTATCCTGACCTAATTATTATTTCTGGCAGTCACTCTCAGAAGTGCCACTTCACACGGTAAATTACGTGGGCATGCACCCTGCATATGGTGATCTAGTGCCCCTGGGAAGCGGGTCAAAAAAGGTCTTGCCAGTTGGTTCTCAGCCCTCCAGGTAGGCCTTTAAGACACTGCTAAATCACGTTCCAGCTGCTCCCCAAACTGGGGAGTTGAGAACACTGGCTTAGCGATGCAGATGTAGCTGCATCTAGACTTCTTCAAAACGGCCTGCTTTGGTTTCTGTGTAGACCTGACTCTGTTGTTTGTCACTTGCTCATTGTGAATGAAAAGAATGGATAGTGCCCCCCTACTCCTGTGCAATAAAAGGTAACTAGGTTTACTTTTATTGTAATCCTTAATGTTATTGTAGCTTAAAGCTAGACATTTGCCATTTGTCTCGTTTCAAAAGCAAAGACTCTTTCAATTAGGCTAATTTGTTAAATTGTCTGGACATTATACCACGTCAGGCCATGTATTGAAGGGGGGATTCTGAGAGAGACATGAAGCTAGTAGCTAGCCTGAAGCATTTTCCTAATGCATTATTTTGAAACTTAGCATAATTATTATTAAGTTATTCACTATACTTTAGCATATACTTGTTCTGGTGTTTTAAATATTTGTAGTATATAGGTATTTTTTTTATTTTTTTTTATTTTTGAAGGGAAATATCTAACTCTTGTCCCTGTCAGGACTTAAAGTCAGAAGTAGTGATTTACACTTCTAATTAATTAGTTTTGAAAATGTGTTTAAATTGATCAGATTTGCACTGAATTGGTGGCACATTATGGTGCAAAACTTAGCTTGTGTCCCAGGCAGATCCATGGGCTGCAGTGAGAACCTCTGTGTTCTCATCATGGAGCATTGGCATCGCATTTGGATAAACTGGCAATAAATCTGTTTTATTTTTAGGCATTTGACTATGAACAAAAGAAGCTGTTAGCAACCAAAGGTATGTGATATGTTAATGATCTATACTTTTTTTTCCCGTAGATGCTTAAAAGGTTTTCCAGTATTCACACTGAATTGTGAAATTGGACCTTCATTTAAAAAATGTTTAGGTTCAAAGTTGCACAAATTTATTGAGACGGAATGTATTTTGACTAGATTAGCATTAGCTCAATTATGAGATAATATAGCATCTCAAAATTTACCATTACTTTGTATAAAATGTTTTATGAAGATAATTTAAGGTATTTTTGTGTTAAGAAATAATATTAAGTTCTGATTTCTTTACATATATCAAAACAATACTCATCAGTATTTTCAGAACCATACTAAAAATATCAAGCATTGTTTTATATTGTTTTCCAAAGCTATGTTAAAGAAACCAGTGGTGACGGAGGTCAGAACACCTACAAATACCTGGAGCGGCCTTGGGTTTTCTAAATCCATGCCTGCAGAAACTATCAAGGAGCTGAGAAGGGCCAACCACGTGTCCTACAAGCCCACAATGACGACCACTTTCGAGGTTTGTAGGGTCCTCCCTACACATTCTTCCTGTCTGGTCTCCCAGCAAACCAGAGCTGCCATCTCTCCCCTCCCATTCTTCATTTACTTAAGGAGAAGTCATTGATGGGGATTTAATTTCTATTCTTACAAACATATTGCTACAAAATTGATGCAGTCTAATGCAGTATGTTCTTTTCTGTATCTTCTCTCAAAGTTGTTGTTCAGCTGTTACAGAGATGTAAATTTAGATAAATATGTCTTTGTTAGGAAGAGTGTCACAAATGCTAGAACAAGGCTGAGATGAAGCGAAGGACAGATGTAATAGTATCCCATAAACTATATAAAGAATCCCTTTATCCAAGGGTATTACTAGCAAGCCCACCATAGGGGGAAAAGGCAAATAGTCAATGAAAACAAGTGTTCAGATATGAGTTAAAAATCCAGTGTGTCTGATGTGCCAGGAACACAGCAGGAAGTATCACAAACAAGAGCTCCAAAATTTTATGTCTCCCAGATGTTGGCTGCCCTGCTCAGAGTGAGACTGGGAAGCTGGCATCCACACCACATGGAGAAGGGATCCAGAGTTCCTGCTTCCCAACCAGCCAGGCTGCACATGACTCACCGGGCAAGGCCTTCTCAGTTGCAGAGTATCAGATTTTGGCTCTCGGCTTTTTGGGAGTGGGAGCAGAGTAAGAGCAAGCGCAGGCATGCACACACAACCCTGGGGAGACTGCAGACCCAAGCACGGGTGGAAGTGATCGATCCAAGAATCACAGTGTTCAACCAGAACACAGTGGACAGCAAAACAAATACTGGGGAAGGGTTTCATAGTTGATAGTCTAATCACTAGCATTTGTAGATTGGCCATCTCTTCTCTACCTGTTTTCTTTGAAATAAATTAGACTGTTGATGAAGGGTAAAAGCAAACATGTGCGTTTTTTTTCTTTGTCTGAGTAAGTGAAAAAGAAAATACTATTGAAATGCTAGAAAGAACAGCCTCCCGTGAATTTCATTGTCAGACCTACAGCAGCAACCCAGCAGGCTGTATGTAAAGATGAAGCTACTGTCCGCAGCTGGAGCGTAGGCACCATTATGAAATGTTTCAGGGCTCTAGGAGGCACACTCCTCTTATACCGCTATAGCTCTCGTGGCAGAAAGCATCTTCTTTTGTCGGCTGAGACCTTCAAACTGCTGTGCTAATTCTTTCATCTGAGGCACCTACAGTCTCACCTTTTTCACTCACCTTTGTTTGGTAGAGTGTTAGGTGGCTGATTGCATTTGTGCACTTTCAGAGATTAAATTCCTCACTGTAGAACTGCTGATTCAGTCCTGCTCTCAGAGACCAGTGGTACGGCGGTTTGAAGTGATGAGCATTCTGATATTGTGGTGGTCAAGTGCAGGGGCTGCGGGGTCTAGTGGCCACCGGTGGTATGGCTTCACTCCTCTGAGCCTGTTTTCTCATTTGAGTTGCTATGAGGATGACAGGGGAGAGGGCATCCAGTGTGCAGCCTGGTGTACGGTAAGTTCTGAGTGATATTTAGCAGTCCCTGTTATTTCCACTGGAGGAAAGGGGGCCCGGAATAGTTAAGTGTGTTACTTGAGGTCATGGCAGTAAGTGTCAAAGAAAGGACTTGAATTCATTTTACAAGATTTCCTTATACTCGTCTTCCTAATGGTTTAACCCAAGAGGGCACACAGCAAAGGTGGTATGTCAATGATCTAGAGCCTCGTTGCCATACCTTAACAGGCAAAAGAGGCCCTTGGAGAACTTGGTAAAAATGCAGATTCTGCCTCCAGGATCTCATTCATCAGGTAGGGAGTGGAACCAGGAATCTGCATTTTCAGCAAAAGCCTCCTTTGATTCTAATTTGGCACCCTTCTCTGCCCCACTCTACAGGGACGTAAACGAAGGGGAATGGTGCGCAGAGGGTGGTGTCACAACCCAACTCTCCTGCTCAGGCACTTCCCCAAGGATGGGAGGACCCCTTTCTGTGGCAGGGGCCTGACTCAGTGGCTGAACCCCCTCCGGTGGCTTTTTTTGCTTTGTCCATCTTGGGCCCGCCTGTTGTACCGTCCTGGCTGAGGTCTTGAGGCCCAGTCCTACTGCAAGGCTGGCAGAGGGTGGGACCGCTAGCTCAGTGTTCACCATGTAACCCGCATTTATTTATGGCCTCTTCAAACACGACTGACGAAAAGATAAAAATCAGTCTTTCTTTGGGAATGGTGGTCTTATTCTCCCTGGTGTGTAGGACTTGAACTTTTCCACATGCATCACAAATCCATGAACGGGGGTGCAAGGGCCCCCCAGCCCTTCCATAGCATCTGATGTTCTGCAGCAGCTGCTCTCTATTCTGCTAATGCTCGGAGGGATCAGAAACTGGGCAGTGAGAGAGGATCGCTTGTTTGGGTTGGGGCATGGGGACAGAGGGAGATGGAGAAGGACCTAGGGAAAATAGAAGTTAATTTTTACTAAAAGGTTGACTACGTCTCTGCTTATAGCACTGATATTTTTAAATTAGAGGGTGCTAGAAACACTGTCCTTATTCTTTTCCAAAGAAAACAACCAATGGATAAGTAGAATGCTGTGCAAGGAAGCATGTTTAGCCAGTAGGTCCTGATGGCTATGGGCTGCTCTTCCAGTGTGCCGCGGCTCAGGGCTCACGCAATTCCCTGTTCTGGGAAACGTGCTTGAGGCAAGAAGTTGATGCTTTGAGCTCCTCATTCAGATTACCCAGAAGCTAGACTTGGTCCAGTTTTAGGGCAGCCTTGAGAAATTAGCCTGTTCCAAAAGGAGCATGAGGCTTTGTTTGTTGTTGTTTTTTGTTGTTGTTTTGGTTTTGGTTTGTTCAAGACTCAAAAATATGACCCTGTTCACTTCACACACTGTGACTCCAAAGGCCAAGCACAAGGCTGCTCGAACCTGCGATGGGTGTCACAGCCACAGAACTACAGAAGGTTTGGGAGCTGCTTCTTCTCTTTGCCGCTCAAATCTTAAAAGCATGAACAAAGGTCACATTCTCTGGAGCAAATAAAAATGTGCATTGGAATCAAAGACGGTTTTTAATTTTTCAGCACTGAGAGTAATGAGGTTGTCCAATTATCTTAAATCTTACAAATCTAAGAGTGTCGGTGAACTTAGATTAATCAGATAACAAACTAGTGGACGTCACAAGAGTATATTTTACTTAATGTTTTTAGAATTCACTGTGTTTAGCCAAGTCTGACATAGTGTTTGAATTAAGTCAGCTTAGAACTTAAATTAATGGTTTTTTAATGCTCAAAATAGTTTAGATGCAGAATCTTTAAAATATAAACAAATAACATACAATGATCTCATTAGTGCCTCTGGTAATTACCAGTTTTGAGCATGTTGTTATTTCCTTTGCTGCACTGGGATTATCTGGTGGAAGTATAATGTTAAAGATGATTTTAATTGAAAAGTTGGGGGTTTGGGGTTTTTTTTTTTGTTTGTTTTAGGAGCCGTCTTTTCCCTATACCCCTTTTTAAAAGTCAGCAAATAACATTCAATGGATGTAGGAAGATGTACCTATGAGATTCTGTAATTCCACAGATACTTATTAAGCAACATCTGTGTTCCAGACACAATTCTAGTCATTAAAGATACATTAAAGTGTTTGAATAGAGACTCTTGCTTTCATGAATAGAGCTTGCTTTTTGGTGGGTAGAGAGCAATACAAAACAAGTAAATAAGAATATTTAGTTACTCAAAGTCCCTGATAGATATGAAACAGTCTGCTTTAGAGTGGGTTGTGATAGCAGGTCTTAATGAGGTGACATTCAGGCTAAGACCTAGATGGCAAGAAAGGCCCAGCCTTGTGAGGATCTAGGGTAGGAGTGTCAGGCCAGGGGGCCAGCCAGCGGGCTCATCCTTGAAGTCAGGACCGTCCAGGAGGTTCCTGGTCCCAGGTGGTGAGGGTGGTAGAGTGCTGAAGATGAGGTTGGAGAGAGAGGCTCAGTTATGGAGCACCTCAGCCCATTCTAAAGTACTGCGGAAGCACTGCAAGACTTTATTCAGACGTGTGATTTGTTCTAATTTGCATTAAAAAAGTCAACCTAGTTGCGGGGTGAGAGGAAAGAATAGAATTGGAATGTTCATTAAGGAGGCTATTGGTAACAGTTGTGGAAATGGACAGGAGTTAGGTAGATTTGGGGTATATTTAGAAATGACATCAATAGTACTTGCCAATGGATCGGATGTGGTGAGGGAAAGAGGGATGAGGACGACTTCAAGCTGGGTGGATGGTAGAGTCACTTACTGAGATGGATTGGATGTGGTGAGGGAAGGACGGATGAGGACAACTTCATCAGCTGGGTGGATGGTAGAGTCACTTACTGAGATGTAGGAATTCTGAGAGGAGCAGGTTTGGGTGTGGCTGGTGGGGACAGGTCCACAACAATTCGATTTCAAGGACGCAACATTTAAAATGCCTGCGAGGCAGGAGCATGCTGTGTCAGATTGGCAGCTCCATGCACTCATTTTGAACAGAAAAGTCAAATCTGGAGGTAAAAATTTGGGAGTCATGGATTTAGTTGAAAGAGATTGAGATTACTTAATAAGGAAGTGGAGGGAGCGGGAGAGGCGGGCAGGCTCAGATCAAGCCCCAGGGTGAAAGGAGGTCAGTGGGAGACCTGGGGCAGGTGGTGCCGTGATTCCTTGAGAAAGCAGGTGTTAAAGGAAGCCATGTCAGCTGTGGCGATGCTGCTGAGAGACCGAAGGAAGTGCGATTATCTCAGTAAGGATTTTCTTGGAATTCTTCAGTGAACATAAAACTTTGAAAATCAGAGAATCCTGATTTTAATACTCTAGACATAGTGCAAAGCAAAGTGCCTGTAATAAGGGTGATTAAATAAAAGAATAGATAAGTGCAAGTTCAGTGTAGACTTTGAGATCTTTTAAATTATTATTTTTATTTTTACTTGGAATTCAATAATTGATATTTATTTAGACTTACAAGGAGTAAGTCTATACTGAGGACTCTCAGAACTCTGCTGGGCACCCTCATGATGAACAAAAACTTTACTGTATGTATTGCCAAGTCCTTGGAGGCTGGAAGACAAGGATGGAGAAAGGCACCACAGCCGGTTCCTGAGAATCAGCATTCGTGGCTCACTGCAGTGGTTAGCAAGTAAATGGTGATCTACTGGGGATTCTTTCCCTCCCAGCTCAGGAAACCCCCTTATTACACAGTGCCTTACTTGGCTTTGATTGTTTACAGGGCTCATCAATGTCCCTCTCGAGGTCCAACAGTCGCGAGCACTTGGGAAGTGGGAGTGAATCCGACAACTGGAGAGACCGAAATGGAATAGGATCCACAAGTCATGGTGAATTTGCTGCTTCTATTGGCAGCCCCAAGCGCAAACAAAACAAATCAAGTGAGCTTTGATTTTTAATCATACTTTTAGATGTAATCAGCTTGAAATTTGTTTATTTGGTTAAGGGTGATGTTCAAGTATAAAGTCAGGACTCCATGCCTTCAAGTGTCTGTTGTAACTCACCTGCCACCTCCTCTGTGAAGCCTCCCTTATTTTTCCCGGTGGAGCAAACAAGGTCATTTTCTGTTTCCACCACATTTTGTACATGTTCTTACTCTAGCACTTGTCACGATGAAGTGTAATTACAGACTTATATTATTGTGTCTTCCTGTAGAATTTGAGTTCTACAGCCAGGGACCATATTTATTCATTCAGTAAACACTTATTAAGTGCCCACATACTGGACATTCTGTTCAGCTGTGCCTTATTTGTTATTTCTCCGCAAATATCTAACAGTGTTTGACACTTACTAGGTGCTCAGTAAATGCTCGTTGAATGAACATATGAGTGAGTCACAGACACACAAACACTCAGAAAATGCTTTTTCTCATCAGGAAAAGACAGGGACATGAAGTTGAGCATGCAAATGTGATCACATTTGCATGCTGGGCAATAGAAGAAAGTACTCAGTGGGTAGTGACTTAAGGTGAAAAGCAGCATTTGATATTTTACATTGACAAGATGTAACTGAATTGACATAAATATTAAAAAAAAGTGTGAAGCCTAAGGTTCTGGCTTTAAACATACACGGTTAACACTCAGCATGAGTCCAGTGCTTTTGTCTACAACAGCACCCACACTTTTGGGCTGTATAAAAAGGTAAACAGAAAAGAATTGACAATAGTTATCAAAGTAAATGCCTTTCTTCAGGGTTTTGGACAAATTTGGAATCCTGAAATGTGCAGCTGGGAGTATTTGAAGACTATGTAAAGAAAAGCCATCTAAATGAGCATAGTAGACACTCAGTAAGTCAGTGTCTACCATCGATTAAGTTGGCGGTCAAGAGTCTCAGATTTGAAAAGACCAGTATGGTGTTAGCCAAGTCTAAATAACAATGCGCGGTCCACTCTTTCTTCCCCAAGTGCACTTTCCCCTATAGCCTGAGCACTTCCTGTCAGCTTGGGCTGGATCCTCCATCACTGACAGGATGGAGCTGAGAGGTGGGCTGCTGGCAGGTACAGGTCTGGGGTGAAAACGATCTCCATTCTGTGGCCTGCAAAACAATAGTTTCGTGCCTTTCCCTTTCCATCTTTCTCTCCTTTCCTTTCACTTAATGCTGGATAATTAAAATTGACTGTAAGCTTAGTTGCACTGAAGTTTAGGATTAGGGTTAAAATACACGGATTCACTAGTAAAATGGAATCAATAAATAATTACAGTTATTTTGCTTTTGTCAGCTGTTTTAAGAAAGTAGGGGGTATAAAAGAGAATAAAGAATCTATAAATAGTTAAAATGAAATGTAAAGAAAGGTATGTACTGTAATCAATATCACTAAGAATATTTTTTGCACATCTAAGTGCAAAAATTATTAATGTATTTGCTTAGCCTACTACATGCAAAATATTATTTAATCATGTAATCTATATAAAGACATTTTAATGCAATATTTTACATTTTTTGTACTAAGTCTTTAAAATATGGTATGTATTTCATTCGTAGGACATTTTAATTGCTAATAGTCACATATGGCCAATGGCTATTATACTAAACAGCAAAATTGTAAATAACTTTTTGACACCCTTCTCAACATTACCAATGTCTGGGTTTTCCCCAGATGTCCTTGCTTATACCAGTTGTTCCGGTGTTAATTTTTAATAATTTCCACTTTTACTCTCCGAAAGTAAGTTTATCAGTTGGACAATGAGTTATACCATCAACCTGCCACACTGTCAAATCCCGTGGTTCCTCCCATGTGTTCATCACGTTCTGGTCTTCCTCCCTCTGGGCCCAGTACCTCACTGGACCCTCCTCAATCTTTTTTTTTAAATGACATTGGAGCCTTACCTTCCATTGAAGGAGTAATCCAGGGCTGAAGGCCTTCGGGGCTTGGTCCTGGAACCTTGCCTCTACACATTGTCTCCATAAGAGATAAAACATCTATTTTTAAGAGAAACAGAACCCTTATCAAGAAATTCCTTCCACTTGTGATATATAACGAACCTCTCAATTGGGAGTTGAAAACTGAAGAAAGTAAATAGTGGCACCTGAAACAATGCAGAATGCAATTGATTTGGTAACTGCATTGATCCCAGAGGATGAGAGATGGATCTGATTGGCTAGGGGAGTGCTCTCTTTCCCTCCTCATCCTCTGAGAATTCCTTGTGAAGCTGCAGCTTTGGTGTAAGAGGATTCTTTTGGTGTAAGAGGATCAAATTCCCACATGGACAATAAGAGCCAGTGGTTGGTTGGTTAGGACTGGCTGCACGGCTCTGCCGGAATCTCCAAAGCAGATCCTGCAGAGTGTTTCAGTATTTGGTCAAGCGCTTGGCATGGCTCACTAGTCCGCCACCCAGCTGTGCAGGCCACTGCACCTGAGAGCCATAGAGAGGGTGGGGAAATCTTTGCGCAACAAATCAGTTGCAGAGCCAGTGCCAAACTCAGCATTGCTGTCTTAGGATTTTTCTCAGACGACAGATTTATTTGTCATAAATTAAATCCGGGAACTCCAGCATCATTCTTATCTCAGTTCATGGTACTCTTAACTTTGGAAGCGCTCCATTTGTGAGCCTATGGCCCAGTTGTATTTTTGTAGGGAAGGAGATTTATATGGTGCACTATCGTAAAATTCCTTTGACCCCAGGTGAGCACAAGTGTGGAGACAGAGCCATCCGGCCATCCAGATGGAGCCTGGACTGAAAGTAACTTCCATACCTTTATTGTTTCTGAAGGACCTTCCTCCCAATTCCTTTTAATTCATATGCAATCAGTTATAAGAGCAATGTTTCTGAATGCTCCAGGTGAAAATGATTAGTGACTATTAACTGCAGTGGCACTGTTGCTAAATTGCTGCCTCGCAAGTGTAACCTTTTAAATGGCAAGAGTCACTCAGAAAGCAATAGCCAGCATTTCCTTAGTATAAAGCCAATGTTTCATTCAGTAAAGGATTGCTCTATTTCTGCAGCTACTGTTCATCCCAACAATGAAGTTGAAATATTTGAGTGATTAAAACTTTTAATTAAACCTTGTTCTCTGTGGGCATTTGCACTTCAAGCCTGTCTCTCATTTGCCCTTCAGCGGAACACTATCTCAGCAGTAGCAATTACATGGACTGCATTTCCTCGCTGACAGGAAGCAATGGCTGTAACCTAAACAGCTCTTTCAAAGGCTCCGACCTTCCTGAGCTCTTCAGCAAACTGGGTCTGGGCAAATACACAGATGTCTTCCAGCAACAAGAGGTCAGTCACGCTTTCTTTATTTTTCCTGGGTTTGTTTGGGTTGTGTGTATGACGACTTCTAGAATGAAATCACTCATTGACCTATGACTGTGCTTTCACTGAGCATTTTTTCAAGTTTCATAGCCTGCTTTTGCTGCTAGGAAAAACGTGATCTCATTCCCTATTTATTTAGTGTAACTAGTAAACATAGGATAGCAGAAATATAGGAAATAGTGTTGACAAAAACACATCTTCAGCAGTTTTAGCTGAAAGACTTATTCATAGGAACTTCTATTAAAAATGTTTTATTGATTATGTTATTAGTTGTCCCATTTTCCTCCCTTGTATTCCCCTCTGCCATGCATGCCCCACTTAGTTCATGTCCATGAGTCAGACATACGTTTTCTGGCTTCCCCATTTCCTATACTATTCTTAACCTCCCCTTGTCTATTTTGTACCTACCATTTATGCTTCTTATTCCCTGTACCTTTTCCCCTATTTCCCCCCTTCCCTTCCTCGCTGATCACCCTCCATGGGATCTCCATTTCTGATTCTGTTCCTATTCTAGCTGTTTGCTTAGTTTGTTTTTGTTTTTTAAGTTCAGTTGTTGATAGTTGTCAGTTTGTTAACATTTCACTGTTCATATTTTTGATTATCTTCTTTTTCTCAGAAAAGTTCTTTAATATTTCATATACTAAGGGCTTGGTGATGATGAACTCCTTTAACTTGACCTTATCTGAGAAGCACTTTATCTGCCCTTCCATTCTAAATGACAGCTTTGCTGGATAGAGCAATCTTGGATGTAGGTCCTTGCCTTTCATGACTTGGAATACTTCTTTCCAGCCTCTTCCTGCCTGCAAGGTTTCTTTTGAGAAATCAGCTGAGAGTCTTATGGGAACTCCTTTGTAGGTAACTCTCTCCTTTCCTTTTGGTGCTTTTAAGACTCCCCTCTTTAATGTTGGATAATGTGATTATGGTGTACCTTGGTGTGTGCTTTCTTGGGTCCAACTTCTCTCAGAGTTTTCTGGACTTCTTGGAAGTCTATTTCCTTTGCCAGATTGGGAAAGTTCTCACATTATGTTTTCAAATAAGTTTTAATTTCTTGCTCTTTCTCTCCTTCTGGCACCCCTATGATTCGGATGTTGGAACTTTTAAAGTTGTCCTGGAGGTTCCTAAGCCTCTCATATTTTTAAATTCTTGTTTCTTCATTCTCTTCTGGTTGAATGTGTATTTCTTCCTTCTAGTCTAAATTGTTGATTTGAGTCCCGGTTTTCTTCCCTTCACTGTTGGTTCCCTGTACATTTTCCTTTATTTCACTTTGCATAATCATCACTTCTTCCTCTATTTTGTGGTCATAGTCAACCATTTCTGCAAGCATCCTGATTACCAGTGTTTTGAACTCTGCATCTGGTAGGTTGGCTATCTCTTCATTGCTTAGTTCTATTTTAGGAGCTTTGATCTGTTCTTTCATTTAGGCCATATTTTTTTTTGTCTCAGCACACCTGTTATATAGTAAGGGGCAGAGCCTTGGGTATTTGCCAGACAGGCAACCCACATCGCTGTACTGTGGCCCTGTCTGTGGGGGAGGGGTCAGAGAGGGAGCAATGCCATTTGCTCAGCTCTCTGGTGGCTTTCAGTCATTTCTCCCATTACCCACAAGCAAATTGGGCCCTTCTGGTGTTGATTCCTGGGTGGGTGGGTTTTTGTACATTCTAGGACCTGGTGGGTCTCTTCAGCAGATTCTCCTGTGAGGCTGGGAATTTATCTTCCCTCCACAACCCCCACAGATTTTTACTGCCAGAGGTTTTGAGGTTTTATTTCCCTGCTCTGGAACCCTGGATTTCACTGTCTCTCTTGCTCCCAGTTGTTCCTCCTGGTTTATCCACATGCAAATATGGGATCACTGGGTCTGCCAGCTGCCACCTCACCTGCCTGGTCTTCCAGCCACTGCCTTGCCTCACATGCTCTCTGCCCCAGCTGCCCCTCCTACTGAATGAATGTTTTTAACTCCTTGGTTGTTGGACTTCCATACAGTTTGATCTTCTGGCAGTTCTGGGTGTTTGTTTTTAAATTGGTTGTCCTTCTTTTGGTTGAGTGAAGAGATAAAATGTATCTACCTACATCTCCATCTTGGCTAGAAGTCTACTATTCACAGGAACTTTTGATTTACAGCTCTATTAAGGTCAGCAACAAGTCTGTATTTGATATGATTTCACTGTTATACTTATCGCACTTAAAAATAAATAACAGTATCAGAAATAAATATGTAGTTATTTTGACCCTATCCTAGTTTTTTTACTGAGGTCTGTTCTCAGAAAATATAATGTACTCTTTATACATGTTAATTTATTAATTAATGTACTGTTCAGGTTTTGCCCAAACTGAGACAGAACTATGATGGCTCTAAACCGTTGTTACCGGTGAGATGAGACCTCGGTTCTTGTCTTCTTGAAGGAAAGGTTGTAGTCAAGAGACAAGCTGCAGTCAAGCAAGAATTTATTGGCCACAGCAAAAGCACACTCAGGACAGTGAAACAAGGATGGGCTTAGCAGCTAAGAGACAACAGGAGAGCCCAGACTGAGCTGCTTCTCTGGACCTGGTGCTGAAATGTAACTGAGGCCTAGATGTTATCTCTAGGAAGGGAAGGTCAGAGGGTCCAAGCTGTATGACCAGCAATATGCTAGGAAGGAAATGTTACCCTCGGGGGAGGTCCTTGCTTCCCAGTTTGGCTTCCCCTTGCGAGGCACCCAGAGCTTTCCACCTGGTGACCTTCTGTACCTGGCCCATCGTCCTTGCTCTCCTCATGCCTAAGTCTGCAATGATTCCTGGCATGGATTTTGGTCTAACTGATCAGCCATGGCCATAATGCACTGGCATAAAGGAAAGAGCTTGATTCTTTCTAATAATGTTGTCATTTTACCAGGGCACAGCTAACCCAATGCAACAGGAAGTTAGAATAGCTCTTTATATAAATGTATCTATTTGATCCAGGTTTGGCTTATTTTATCTTAGAGAATACCTAATTAAGCTGTGCATTAGTGAATGAAGAATATAGAGTTTTTATTAGGTACTTTGTATCATAAACTTAAGGTATTGCCCATGACTCAATAACTTAAGTTTGATTGCTGACCTTTTTTGCTTTTCTTACACACACACAAAAAAAGGTATTATGTATATATTGGATCTTAGGGTATTTTGTCTTCTTTTCCCTACATCTAAATCAGTGTTTATTTAATTAAGGATTTTGTAAGTTGAATAACATTTTCATCTTCAACACATCAAGCAATTGCAGTATTTTTTAAATTACATTTTATTGATTATTCTATTACAGTTGTCCTATTTCTCCCCCATCATTCCTCTCCACCCTTCACACCCCTCCCACCCACATTCCCCCCTTTAGTTCATGTGCATGGGTCATACATATAAGTTCTTTGGCTTCTACATTTCATATTCTATTCTTAACCTCCCCCTGTCTATTTTCTACCCACCATCTATGCTACTTATTCTCTGTACCTTTTCTCCCTCTCTCCTCCTCCCACTCCCCTGTTGCTAACACTCCATGTGATCTCCATTTCTGTGTTCCTGCTCCTGGTCTAGCTGTTTGCTTAGTTTGCTTTTGTTTTAGGTGTGGTTGTTAATATCTGTGAGTTTTCTATCATTTTACTGTCCTATTTTTTATCTTCTTTTTCTTAGCTAAGTCCCTTTAACATTTCATATAATAAGGGCTTGGTGATGATGAACTCCTTTAACTTGACCTTATCTGAGAAGCACTTTATCTGCCCTTCCATTCTAAATGACAGCTTTGCTGAATAGAGCAATCTTGGATGTAGGTCCTTGACTTTCATGACTTGGAATACTTCTTTCCAGCCCCTTCTTGCCTGGAAGGTCTCTTTTGAGAAATCAGCTGACAGTCTGATGGGAACTCCTTTGTAGGTGACTGTCCCCTTATCCCTTGCTGCTTCTAGAATTCTCTGCTTCATTTGAATCTTGGCTAATGTAGTTATGATGTGCCTTGGTGTGTTCCTCCTTGGGTCCACCTTCTTTGGGGCTCTCTTAGCTTCCTGGACTTCTTGGAAGTCTATTTCTTTTGCCAGATTGGGGAAGTTCTCCTTTATTATTTGTTCAAATAAGTTTTCCACTTGTTCTTCCTCTACCCCTTCTGGTACCCCTATAATTCGGATGTTGGGACGTTTCAAGATGTCCTGGAGGTTCCTAAGCCTCTCATTTTTTTGAATTCTTGTTTCTTCTTTTCTGTTTGGTTGTTTCTTTCTTTCTTCTGGTTCACTCCATGGATTTGAGTCCCAGTTTTCCTCCCATCTCAATTGGTTCCCTGTGCGTTTTTCTTCATTTCACTTATTGTAGCCTTCATTTGTTCATCTAATTTGCAACCAAAATCAACCAATTCTGTGAGCTTCCTAATCACCAGTGCTTTGAGCTGTGCATCTGATAGGTTGGCTACCTCTTGGTCGCTTAGATGAATTAGCTCTGGGGCTTTGATCTGTTCTCCTGTTTGAGCCATTTTTGGTTTTTGGGTTTTTGTTTGTTTGTTTTGTCTGGTTGCGGCTGTCACATAGTGAGGGGCAGAGCCTTAGGCATTCACCAGGGCGGGACAACCCAGTTGCTGGGTTGTGATGCTGGATGTGGGGGCGGGGTCTGAGAGGGAACAATGGCGCTTGCTCCGCTCTCTCTCAGATTCCAGTCCCTTCCGCCACTTTCCCCAAGCAAATTGGGCCCCTCTGGCACTGATTTCTGTATGGGCAGCCTTGTGCACATTCTAGGACCCCATGGGTCTCTCCAACAAACTCTCCCATGAGGCTGGGATTCTCTCCCGGCACCCCAACCCCCACAAGTGTTCTCAATCGGTGCTTTCCCGGTGCTGGGGTCCTGCGCTGCACAGTCTGTCTTGCTGCCCGTTTTCACCTGGTTTATCTGCGCACGATTGTGTGGCCGCGGTCAGCCGCCTTGTGTTATTGTAGGTACTTCTCATCCAGTTATTTCCAAAAGAAAGAAAATATAATACAAAGCCAGGGAGGCTTTATCTAATATTACCTAGAGCAGGGGTCAGTGGACTACAGCCTACAGACCTACCTTATTTTGCAAACAGAATCCTATTGGAACATAGCTACACTTACTCATTTACATATTGTCTATGGTTGCTTTTGAGCTGAAAGAGTGGAGTTGAGTAGCAGCAACAGAGACAATATGGCCCACAAAACCTAAAATATTTACTGTCGGGTCCTTTAAGAGGAGTTTTGGGATGCCTGAAATAGAGCCTCCATTAAACAGAATTTATAAAAACATAGCTTTAGATCTATGATAAATGATAACTATGGTATATGATAAAAAGGTTTTATAAGATCTGGATGTAACTTCTAAATCAAAACAAAATTTCAAAATAAGTTCTTATAATTGAATGAAAAGCATATTTTACTCTTTTTGGATGTGTTGAAATTGGTATTGCTTCCTTCATTTAGAGTATTTTCTAATATTCAGATGTGACTTAATAAGAATCCCCTGTCACATAACCTTATGAGACTTAAACAGGTTGAAGATTTATTTAGTAACTTTCCCAGATATGTCTATATACATTATTATTAACCATTGCTGCCCATTATTTTACCCTCTTGGTGAGCCTGTTGCTTTACATTTATAATCATTTAATACCCACCACGGCCCTGCAAGGTGCACCATTGCCGACCTGTGTGCACACAGTATTGTCAGAGTCAGAATCTGAGCCCATGTCTCTCAGGCCTCAGAGTCCATTGCCTTTCTGTACTTCCACACTGTCTTCAAGAGTAGGGCGGGATCCTTGGGCTGCTTCCCTCCACACCTTGTAGCTGGTGCCAACGAGTACAATTATAAACACTCTCGTGTGCCACTTTCTGATGGTCTGCCAGGCTCAGCCAAGTGGGTCATGGATCTGGTGTAGTCTGGGAGTTCTTCTGTTGTTCTTACGTAGAACACAGTGGGAGATATCCATGGGATTTATTATTCAGTTTCTCTTTATAGAGACATACTTAACCAATTTTGAGTTCAAAACTAGGAAGTATTTTCTCTCTCCTGGACAGATATGTATGCTTCCTTTTATCAGTTCACAAAAAAAGTGCAATTTGTACTTCCCCTTTCTTGTGTTGGCTGCCAGGGTGCTCAGACCTAAGGGAGCCAAGGTCTTATCTCAGGTGCAGTAAATCACTGGCTTAGATGAAGTCTTCAGCCAGAATAAACACTTTTATTTCATCACCTTAATTACTTAACTCTTGTCCCTTAGGTTTGTGACACCACTCTTCTTTTTTGGAATTAGGCAGAGCATAATTAATAAATAAAATAGGTGTAACAACTGAGTTGAACCTACAGTGAGGTAGAAGATAAATATTTATTTTGTTGGTTAAAGATTACTTTCTTGCCCACAGATTGACCTGCAGACATTCCTCACTCTCACAGACCAGGATCTGAAGGAGCTGGGAATTACTACTTTTGGTGCCAGGAGGAAAATGCTGCTTGCAATCTCAGGTGAATATAAATAATACTTATCTTTGAAAATCTGAATAACCTCCGCCAGCAGTCTCAGCCACTGGGGCTGGTTCTACCCATTCACCGCTTGCTTACTGCCCTGGCACCTTGGTGCTTACGGCTTCAGAGTTTTCCCACCAACAGTGTGACAAATGCTGAGAACATCCACACTATTTCATCAAGACGTTGCCTGAAAACCTTCCGTGACAGTGTCATTCCTTAAACAGCTTTCTTCAGCAAGACCTAACCAAAATTGCCCTTTGCAGAACATGAGGCTGGGGAGCAATTTAAGTCTCCTTTTCCTGTGGTTGTATGCATCAGTAAGCACTGGGTTAGTGAATAATTATTCCGGATTGGCTGTTATGTTTCAAGTGCATGTGTCCTTGTATACAAGCTGAGGTCATTGCACCAGTGGAGAAAAGTGTGTTCCTTGGTATAGCTGGAACTCGGCAGTATTACTTGTCTTAATGCTTTATTTTTTTTCCTAAAGTTTTAGTAGAACTAGTGAGTGAGTCACAGAATGAAGGAAAATAATGTCTCCCAGACTGCCTTCTGTGCACATTGGTTTTATATTCTATGTATTGCAAAGTGCTCTATACATATTTATGGGGTACCTCCTGTTTGAAAGGAATTGAGCCAGATGATGAGCCAGGGATTGGCAAATACATAACAGTATCCCTGCAACAGGTATTTAGAAAAATATGAGGAAGCAATTTGGGGTCAAAAAATGGGGTTACTTTTTGAAGACTTTTTGATGAAGTTCACAAGTGTCAATTACACATATGTGTGCCAGTCTCTTAAAAAGAGAGAGACTCCAAGAGCAGAAGCCAAGTGTCAGGGGCGATGAGAAAATGACGTTGCTTTTTCAGAACACTGAAGTTGCAGGCTGTGCTTTGTGAGGTTAGCAGTAGCCTCCAGCTCATGAAAGTCCTTTGCAAACAGCATTCACTAATCAGAGCAGCAAATAAATGTAAACCTCAGTGGTTTTGTTTCTTTAAGTAGCAGATTGCATCCCCCACCCACCTACCTACAAGAAATCTTATCTAGAGATCTAGTGTCCCAAGCAGACTTAAGCAGAGCAGCTTTGAAAGCGGGGTGGGAATTCAGCCACTGAGCAGCTAGTTAGGTTCCTCTGTGGATAAATACAGTTCTGCACACGTCAGTTGGTGAAGTCTTCCTCCACCCTGTGTACCCAAGTGGCTGCATAAATGGAGCTCCAAAGGGCGGATGCTTTTTCTTCTTAACTCGTAAGATGAGCTTGATGTAGTACAGAGGACACTGTGTTCAAACAAGGAGATTTGGGCTTTGCCTCTGCCAGCTCAGGAGTCCTTGGGTGAGTTTCTAAACCATGAAGGTGGATCGGAATAGATGGTCATGTGAGACTACCTTCTATTTCTTCCCCTGTCCTTCCACGTAGTGTATCATCAGTTTTTACGGGATACGTTATTCAGGGGCCTCCCACAGTCTTTTCTTTTTACTGTGTATGGCAATAGGGTAGTTTTTTAAACCTGCTTACCCTGTAACTCAGCCTTAGAGGGCTGTTCCTAGAACCAAATTAACTTTACATGTTATCATATTCTTTTATTAATTTGAACATATTTATACTCCTTGAAGTTTTATTAATGCACATAATCTCCACACCTATATTATTAAAATAGGCCTGTAGGCCAGCACATTTATCCCAGAGAAGTGTATGTTTCAGAACTCCGTAATCTTTCACCAGAGGTTCGTAGACTGCCAGTGACAGTGTAATGAAAATTAAGTCCTTCCTTTGTGCACCAACCCAGTTCCAAACTCTGTAAGGCTTCCAGCAACAAGCAGATACCTCTAAACACTTTCATAGGTTCCAGATGGATGGTTAGGATCTTTACTTGGAACACACTTGTGATGTATTCCAGGTTGGTGTGGAATCCTTTTTTAAAAAAAAATATTTTCTCCAATTGTCATCTTCATTGTGGTTCTGTTGAGGCCATATATTTTACCTCTGCAGCCAGCCTCTCTCAATGGAATTCACAGGTCCTTGCTTTTCAAGGGAATGAGACTTTGAATAAGATGATGCCTTATAAATGCTCTGCCCAGCAAGAAGTATTCGATTATTTTAATGATTTCACCTTTGTTGAGTGCATTTGTTTGAATCTAGGGAATTGTTTTCTCTGCAAGTTTTTATCTAGAAGCCTTTTACTCAAAAAGCTGCTTTCTCCAGTTCAGCTCATGAGAAATACATCCATTTATAGTCTCAGAACAGTCCGTGTCCAGAGAAATGCAGGGCAGCCTCGACTCATGTTTGTCCTGTGGGTACATAGTTTGGCTAGATACAGATTTTGCTCATACTTTTAAAAATTTTGTGGAGTTTTATTTTTACTTATAATCAGAGTTCTTTCAGTGTAAGGTTTGGTTCTTCTTAAAATTTGGGGCCAGAAGACATTTATTTTAGTGTTACAGGAGGAGAGGAGAGTTATCTCTGGTAAGAAATGGATCAGAGAAAATTTTTTTTTCAAATCCATGGTTTTTGGAATTTTTAAAAATTTCTCTGAGTATTTGAGTAAGTACCTAAATGCACAGAGCCTAAGTGAAAGGAAATTTAGCATCCTGTTGACAGGCTTCCCACCACGGCCTCAGGTAGATCTAACATTTCCCGACCTATTCTTTTAGTTTGTGACTCTGTTCAGATCCGCAACAAGATCCTGAGAGCTGCCAGGATTGTGTGAGCCTTGGAATTTCAAAGAAAAAGGTTGGTATTTCCCCAAACTATCCTTTAGGTTTACTGAAAAAAAAAAAAAAAGAAATCAGAGGAGGGAGTTTGATTTTTAATTTAAAAAACAACAACAAAAAGTTAAGTCTCCTCAATTGGACTTGGTCCTTGATAATGTCTCTAGAAGATTAATTAGTTCTGCTTCACATTTGGAGCTATGTAACTTAGAAACTCCATTTTTTATGGAATGGCCCAGTTCCTTCATGATCATTTTTATTCTCCCAAAAATCTAGTTGATACGACTTTTCAATGTCTATTAAAAAAATCTGTCTTCTTCAATGGCCCAGTTGCTTTCATGAGCTCAGTTGGTCATGTTCTGTGCGGTCGGGGAGGACAGTACCTGACCTCATTCCTTTCCTTCTCCGTAGTATGGGGATGCATGTCCTGGTTTGTGGGTTATCCGCCCATGAGAAAATGAAGGTCAAAGGAAGTGTTTTACCTTGAAGGTGATTAAACTTTCCCAGGCTGTGTACTTGAGAGGATTCATTTATTCTAAACTCTCCTGCAATTGCCTTTAAATATATTGAATTCTGTCTTGATTTCTGAATTTTTTAAAAAAGATACATGTGTTCATCTTTTACTAGGCATGTCATTGCTACGTGTTTCTGCAGGAACTTGAAACAATAGCCAATCTAAAACCGTAGCATGTTTTAAGCTACGGTTTTCTATTTAAAAAAAAAAAAAATGGAGAACTGGGAAGTAAAACACTGCTATCTGGCATACAAGGAACTACCAGTTCCTCACATTTGTATTCCTGATGCTCCTCTGATTGGTCTTCTCCACAAAGCGGACGGATCTGTGCAGCCCAGGGCAGGGCCCTTTGCATGAGGCAGGGTTATAGCTTGTGTGGACAGATGACTTTGGCTATTTTTAAAACTCAATTTCTTTAGCTATAAAATGGAGAATGGTAAAATTATCTACCCCTTAAGGAGCACTTAAATAGAACAAAACAAATGTAAAGTGCTTGTCATATAATAAGCTCTAATAAATCACTATTATTTGTTTCTCCCCTAAGACCTAAGTGGGAACAAAAGAGAGATGTCTCTGTTCTTGCGTCACCGCTGTGGGGCAGGTATTTTCATTTTGCAAGGCAGCGAGGTGAAATGTTAAGGGTGTTGGCCCATTTTCCAGAACTCAGCAGATAGGAGCCCTTCTGGCCACACAGCTGTCCCCCGGTGACTCCCTGCAGCCCGAGGCTGTGTTCCTGGTGTCAGTGCGGCTTCAGAAGGGATTGTGTGTGGGTGAGAAAGTGCTGAGTAGGGCGCTCCATAACTGGCACCACCCTGCTCAAAAAAAAAAAAAAGACAACTTTAAGCACATTCCTTATATCTTACCTCTGTTTGAAATTGAGTAAGGTTGGAGATATTTGCATTTGGTGGCTATCAGAACCCTAATTTCCAGAGTTTGACCATTCTGTGTCCTTGTGTGAGTCCCATCAGTTGCTTGAGGATTTGTACGTGTGTGTGGCGGTGGGAATAGAGTGGCTGCATAGTCAGAACCAAGGTAGGCTGCTTCAATTAAATTTTACTTGGAAAAAGACAAATTAAACAGTGTTCCCTAAGTACTCTGGTTTCGTTGAAATTGAGCATCTTGGGTTTTTCCTTGAAAAATTATTGGTGGTTTTCAGTTGTATTTATTTCCTCAATGTTGCTGTTTTTACTAAGTTAATTTTTTATTCAAGGAAACCTTCTGCTCATACGCTTCTTCACGCAGCTCTCCTGACTCGAGGCGCACAGGCCTCAGGAGCTGGTGGAGCGGCAGCTGGACGTCGCTGTGCTCCTCCGTTCTTCTCGTGTTGAGTTGGGGGGGTCTTCTTTTCATGTGTGACTTTATAATTTAATGCCTGATGTATTTGACATGGGTGAGCTTGACGGCTGTAATAATTTTTTGTGTCGTTGGTAAATCATCCTTTCACTGGCATTGAGGGCCCCCTTCCCTTTGCCTCTGAAATGACATTTGCGATGGGTCAAACTGTTTTAATTCGTATGATCTAGAGTTTGGAGGGTTCTGAGAGGACATAGCCCCTAGGTAGTCTACAAACTGCAATAAAAACTATTTGCTGTCCTCGGTCCTCTCGGCTAACAACATGTTGTCTTTAAAAATCAGACTTTCTAGCATTTCAGAAATGTCTTGACCATTAACTAAAGATTTTCCTCTGGCTCCCAGACTTGACCCCCTCCCTGCCCAAAACCTACCGTGTCATCATTTTCCAAGCTCTACTGCTCTCTGTCCTGTAGTTTATAGAAGTTTTCCAATGGGCTTCTAACAATTCTCTCTTTCTCTCTCTAGAACTAAATAAAAACCGAAGAAAGCTTTTTGAACCGCCAAATGCACGCACCACTTTCCTGGAAGGCGGGGCCAGTGGGAGGCTGCCCCGGCAGTACCACTCGGACATCGCTAGCGTCAGTGGCCGCTGGTAGCGGCACTTTCCCGGCGCGCACCCGCCAACTCCCTTGTCAAGTTGGACGCAGAAGATCTGTGAATGGCCTTCGCTGCACCCCGTCCTTACCACTCTGGTGTCTGGTATCAGGACCAAAGCATCTTATTCACACCTGAATTTTGTGCCCAAAAGGAAGAAGAGAGAAGATGTTTTTATGTCATCCTACAGAACACCACACATGGATTACTTTTTTATAAAATGGTAATTGGACAGAATTTGTAATATGGGGGTAGGGCTTTATTTCCTGTTTTTATTGACCTATATAACATATGCACTGATTTTTTTTTACCTAAAATGAAGGATGATTTGACATCTGGGATGCCAGAAAACATTGAAGTTATTGTTTGCTTGTTTTGGTATTTGGGGATTTTTTTTTTTTTAAATAATCAAAATGGAATGTTCTGGTACTGCTTTAAAATGAGTATTGAGGTCTTTCAGCACTTTACACTTTCTGATTTCTTGTCCTGTGGAAATTATCTCTTTCTCTCATTTTTATGTTACCTGATGTAATGGTACGGATCAGCTTTAGTCTAATTTTTCTGACTGCGTTAAATCTTTATTTGAAATGGTACTGGATTATTAGTTTTTGTGCAGAATGTTCTGGACCAGTTCTGTTCACTTATGTCAGCATCCTAGAAACAATTAGCAATGAACCTAGTTCACAGTAACAGGTGCGAAGAAAGACCAAATGGACTTTGCAATATTAACCCTTTGCAGTTATCATATTTAGCTGCTGCCTATATTGCTAAAAATGATTTTCATGGTTGTCTAAAGGCAAAGGGCTATTTTTAGTATACTGGCACTAAAGGACTCTTATTTATATCAAACTTTTTATTTTTAGATACTATAAGCATACAGTACATTGATTAAATTGATATCTACTACAAATTTATGGTAGAAAATGGACGGCATTCAATAACTGACTGGAGCCCTAGATTGTCACTTTATTTAAAAAAAAAATAATCATCTGACAAGACAGCACTGTTGCCATTAGGAAGAGAAATAGATTACCGTCCTTATCATGTACGCATTAGCTGTGCTCCATACGGTCAGAGGACTCCCCTAAAATCACGCATGTCTGCTTAGCAGACTCATCTGTTGAGAACAGAAAGGCTTTTATTTAAGTCTCTAGGGTGACAGTTTATAAAGACAGCAAAGTTCTGAAGCAGGGGGAAAATGACTATTTCTAAGTGGCTAGACTCATTGTTAAAATCTTATACTGTGAAAGTTCAAGTAATCGGGCAACATTGTTTCCTATGTCTTTCCAGACATCTTATTGTGGATTTACGAAGGGTTTTCAATTTATGAAGAAAATCACTAAGTGCCTCTCTTTCTTCAAAGCAATATTATTTCCAAGTGTATTAATTTGTTGGAAAACTTTCCCATAGGAAATGTTGTGAATTACTTGTACTGTAATGACTTATTTATGCTCATTCTTTAAGACTTTCTACATGGACATAAACCACTGTTGCATGCTCTTAGCAGAAGGCATTTGATAAGCATACATAACAATTGGGGACTTTCATACAAATGCAAAATCAGAAATATCGCCTGACATTTTTCCATGGCTAAGTCTTACCATGAAAGAACAAGAATGGAAAAGAAATTTTGCACACAGAAAAATTTTCACTTTAAAAAATTGTATTGGTTACTTTGAAGGCATAGATAATGGACCTGTCATAAAATGATCAATAATAATGGCACTAAGCGGATGTCCATTCCTAAACTATATCTGCTTAAGGATGTAGAACTAACTTTGTCCCTTTGCCGGTGCAGCGGAGTCGCCCTGCGCGCATCACAGGTACACCTCGTAGCGTGGTGCTCCCCACCCTCCGTGGCTGCTGTGCCGACACATCCTGCTACCGTGCAGCGCAGGAATTCCAGATCGGCTTCCCGTTCAACAACTCAGTTCTCTAAAACTTATTTGGGAAAGTCTTATCAAAGAAACAATAAAAGCCATTTGGAGCTCTTTTCCCAGCCCTCTACCAGGCATTTGAAACACGAGGAAGATGGAATGAATTTGCAATATTAACGGAGGTTTTATGAACAGTGCTTTACGCCAAAGGGAAAACTGTCCCAATTAAACTAGATTAAATAGGGTGTTCAAAAATAAATAAAAACACTGGAAATTACTTTTCTTACTTTCTGTTGAGGCAAGGAAGGGAATATGACACTACAGTATACAGTGTTGTCAGTGTTATATGATGCACAAAATATTTGGATTATTTGAATAAATGGTAGTTTTTAATCAATCTGTGCCTTAATAGTGACCAATTATCTGTAAATATAGAACAGATGCAGATTGTATTTTTGTGTGGGTTTTTGTCCTTTTAGTAATTTTTTTAAAAAGAAAGATGGAATTAAACATTGAAAATGGGAATTTTTCTAAACTAATCAATTGTTATATGAAAAATAAATTTATATAACCCCTTTGTATTGCCCTTGCTAGATGAAATGCCTTTTTTGAAAAAAAAAATATTTACACAAATTCTATACCTGTCTTTGTTTTCTAAGAAAAAAATTTTTTTTAATTGCAGCTATTTTCAGCAGAATTGAAAGATGTCTCTGACATAGAGTTGAGTAGGTACTCTTTGTCCTGTTGATTCGCACTGACAGTCCTCATTTCACCCAGAAGCTCAGGTGCTTTATGTTAGCCAGTGAATCTGGGCCTACAATCAATCACTGTTTCCATGGCCACCCATAGGCACACACAGAAAGTCATATTATGGAACAGGTTACATTCTTGTTCTTTCTTTTTACAAAGGCTCAAATGTATGACCACCCTGACAACCTCATCCGTCAGCAGAGGGGCTCCTTATTCAAGGGGTGCCGGCTTCCTGACCCAGGCTTCCATTTCAGAGGCTGACCACTGAGTGGTCACACTGAATGCTCACCCTGAGATTCTGTCTGGACTCATTCTCAAATGGAACTGAGACCTTATGACTATAATCCTAAGTTTTGTCCAAATCTCAAAGAAAACCTAACTACCCATTATGCACCGAGCAGTATCTCCACTTGAATTATCTGTTGCAACGGTTCTTAAAAATTGTTTCTAGCAAAAGAGTTTGCTTAATACCTGAAATCTTACCTGGGAACCCAGTATTAAATTATCATTCATTCACTTATTCTTTCTCTAAATACTTAATGAGGGCTTAGTCAGTACCAGGAGTTCTAGGAACAACAATGAACAAAACGCAAACCCTTGCCCTCACTTAGCTTACATTCCAAATGGAGAAAGGTGGGACTGATGAGGAGGGATTGGAGGGTGGACTGTCCCCACCCTTCAGCACAGTCTCCGTCTGTGTATAGCATCCTGAGAAAAGTGCAGCACTGTTCGGAAACCCCAGTTTTTGTCAAAACTCTTGAAAGTACACATCTCACAGCAACAGGTCTGTGCTTTCAAATGCAAAATATTCCTATCACCTACTAGCCCTCCTTTTTCTAGGTTTCATAGGCTTAATCACGTTCTCAAGAGTATGTGGCTAAAAAAGTTATGACTCACAGCTTTATAATTATTTTCTAACTACATGACCCATCGCTTCTAGATTTGACTCCAAATGACTTTGCAGTATTTAGAAATCAGGATTACCTTGAAAGAATGTAAGATTTCCACTACTGAGGATATTCCAGGAATACAGTCAGTAATAGAGTGTGTTGTCACTAAGATGGTGACATAGGTTACTCCTGACGTCATTCCCCCTCACAAGAACAACTAACAGCTACCATGGACAAAACACCAAGCAGAATCCTGGGACATGGGAGTGAGGCTGAAGTCACTCCCTGCACCGCGGAGACCCAGACCCCTGCAACAGAGAGGTACAAGGGACAGCATCACACTGACTCCCCTGCCCCAGGCCAGTACAGCACCATACAGAGAGGTGTCCCCTGAGCTTACAGTTCCTCCAGTGGGAAAAGAGCCTGGGATGACATCCCATGCCCCCAGCATTGTGGGTCATTTCGTGGGAGCCAGTATATGCTGATTTTACTCCTGGAGATCACAGAGGACTCCACAGGGCTCGACCACTGGGAATCCAACTGCCGAAAATAGGGGGAAGGCCTTCCAACCACTAGCACTTAGATCTTGGCAGACAGATCTCCTTCCCATCGAGGCCAAGCACTAATCAGCTTTGCTCATGCAGAATCAAGTCGCTGTTGCAGTCTCACCAGGGAAATCAGTGGCATGCAGGTCTACTTGATTTGGGTCCTTAGATGAATTTTGCAGGCCCTGGAGCCTGGTCTGTCCATGCCCAGGCAGAAGGCGTGAGTCATAGCACCACCCCTTAAACAGCGTGGCTTGCCTCCCTCTCCTGACAAAAAGCACGCTTAGGGGAATTTTGGGTGTTAGCTGAAGTGGGCTGTCCCAGTTCTGCCCAGGCAGGAGCATGGCCCTAGGCCATATCTGGCAGGAAGGGCTAGCTGAAACCTGGCAGTAATGCCAAGGCAAGATATGGGCAGGCAGAACTGACTGTCCTCAGAATAAAGCCAGTGGCCCTGTTCAGCCAAGGAACTTGGAGCGTGGGTCTGCTTGAGTCAAGTACCAAATAAAGAGCCTCAGTGGTCTTGAAGATACTTCTGCTGCACTGGGCAGGGGAACTAATTCACAGCCCAACTCTATGCTGAATATGGCCTTTAGTTGGCCCAGCTGGGGTACCTTACCACGTCACATGAGAAGCTAATAGATCCTCCAACAGTCGTACTTACAGTGACACTTGAACAGAGAGCATAGGCTGTGGCTTTCCCTGTCTGCAGAGCCAAACCAGTGTCCTCACCTGACCAGGACATTCAGTGTACATTCTTAACCAATTTAGATCCCCAAACAGCAAGCCATGCAGATCCTGGGTCCCATCCTATTGCCCTGCCAAGGTAGGAAAGCTAATTCAAAGCCCTACCTGCTTCTAAGGATAATCCCCAGTCCTGACCATTTGGTAAACCTGACCAGACAACCTAGGCAACTTTAAAGGCCTTCCTACAGTTTCATGTCGGCAGGGAACCAAGCCAGAAGGTCCTATGTAACAGTTCTCAGCCAGTGGCCCCTCACCCCTGACATCAGAACTTGAATAGTTGCCTTGTCCAAAAACAGACCCTAAGAGCAGGCCCCACCTGCCCAGAGACATTACCAGCAGACCCATCCAGAAGGTGTCCCCTTCTGAGCTGAGTATTGAAGGACTGTCTCTGCCAAAGTAACCTTCACACTGTGGAAGAGTAGACAAATTACTCAAATGCATGGATATCACACAAGGAATCAAGGATCATGAAAAATCAGGTAAATATGATACCACCAAAGGAAATGGATAAAACAGTAACACCCTCAGGAAATGGAAACCTATGAACTCTCGAGCAAAGAATTCAGAATAATTCTCTTACAGAATTTGAGTGAACTATGAGAATATACAGCTTGACACCTAAACAAAATTAGGAAAACAATTCATGAACAAAACAAGTTCAACAAAGAAACAGAAACCATCCCTAGCTGGTATGGCTCAGTGGATTGAGTGCTGGCCTGCAAATCAAAGCTTTGCCGGTTCAATTCTGAGTCTAGTATACATGCCTGGGTTGTGGGCCAGGTCCCCAGTAGGGGGTGTGAGAGGCAACTACACACTGATGTTACTCTCCTTCTCTTTCTCCCTCCCTTCCACTCTCTAAAAATAAATAAATTAAATCTTAAAAAAAATGTTCCTTTTAAAACAAATACAAACCATTGGGCAAAAATACTGAAATCCTTAGATGAAAAATATAATAACTTAAGAATTTAATAGAGAATTTCAAAAGCAGAGTCAACCATACAAAAGAGTCAGTGACCAGGAAGATGGGGCATAAGGGACACAATGACAAGAAACAATATTTGCATATGAGAGTTCCAGAAGGAGAAGGAAAAGAGAAAGAGGCAGAAAGTATATTTAAAGCAGTAATGTCAGAAAATTCCCCAAGACTTGGGAGAGAAATAGACATCCAGGTCAAAGAAGACCAAAAAACCATATATGTTGAACTCAAGATTACACCAACACACAAAAACCATTAAAAGTCAAAGACAAGGAAATAATATTAATAGCAACAGAAGAGAGAGGTTGCATTCAAAGGAACCCTCATAAAACTATTGGTGAATTTCTCAAGGAACTCTTCAGGCCAGAAGAGAATGCAATGATGTATTCAAAATATTGAAAAGAATAACTGCCAACCAATAATACCATACCTGGTGGAGCTGCACTTCAGAAATGAAGAAAGAGGGATAAAGACTTTTCCTGAACAAACAAAAGCTAAGTGAATTCGTAAATTAGTGGATTCATAACCTGCCTTACAAGGAACGCTAAAGGGAGTTCTTTGAGTGAAAATAAAGGGATGTTAATTAACACTATAAAAACATAGGTAGTGTAAAACTGACAGGTAATGGTATATATATTCACATATATTTACATATATTTAAATATATGTTTATTTATATTTATATATACCATCTGTCAGCTTTACACTTATATATATATACATACACATGTGTGTATGTGTATATACGTAGTATATATAAATATGTATAAATATAGATATTTAAATTTAGCCTGCAATAAGGTAATGGTAGTGCTTAATTCACTTACCAATCTAGTTTAATAGTTAACAAATTAGTAAAAATAACCATAACAATAATCAGATATTAAATAACACAATATATAGAGTACAGTATATAGATTGATAGAGTACAGTATACAGAGTACTCTATAGAGTACAGTATGTAGAATACAGTATATAGAATACAGTATATAGACTGTAATATCAATAACCTAAAATATGAGGGGAGGAGAAGTAAGAGTATAAAGCTTAGCAATTCTGTTGAAGTTATTAAAATAGGGTGTCACAATTTTAGGAGATTGTATGTAAGCCTCCTGTAACCACAAGAGAAAAACCTATAGTAATAACACAAAAGAACATGATAGAGAAGTTGAGGCATACTGATACCATGGGACAAGAAGCAGGAATAATGGATCTATAAAACCAGAAAACAAATTTTAAAATGATGACAGTAAGTCATTACCTATCAATGATTACTTTAAATATAAATGAAGTTCTCCAATCAAAAGACAGAATGGCTAAATGGATAAAAACAAAACCCAAGATCCAATGATATGCTGCCTGCAAGAAACTAAATTTATTCCTAAAGACACAGAGACTGAGAGTGAAGGGATGAAAAAATATATTTCAGCAAATAATAACTTCAAAAAAGCATGGAGAGTTATATGAGACAAAATTGACTTTAAGATAAAAATTGTTAGAGACAAAGAAAATCATTATATAATGATAAAGAGGTCAATGTTTCAAAAAGATATAAAAATTATAAATATCTATGTGTCCACGTCAGAGTACCATAATATGAAAGGACAAATTAAACAGATGGAATAAAAGCTGGAGACAGTGAAGCTACCAGATCATAACATAACATCTATCCAACAACAGTAGCATGAATATACAGTCTTCTCAAGTGCACATGGAACATTTTCTAGGAAAGACCATCTGTCAGACTGCAAAACAAGACTTAAGAAATTCAAGAAGATTGAAATCATACCAAGTATCTCCTCTGACCACAATTACATGAAGCTAGAGACAAAAACTGGAAAATTCACAAACATGGACATGAAATAATTCTTTCCTGAACAATGGATCAAAGACTAAAAGGGGAAATAAAGAAGTATCTTGAGACAAACAAAAATCGAAGTACAACATACAAAACCTTAATGAGATGGAGCAAAAGCAGTCCAAAGAGGGAAGTTCATAGCAATAAATGCCCATATTAAGAAGCAAAACCAAAAAATTTAAATAGCCTAATTTTATGTGCTAAGGAATGAGAAAAGAATAATCTGAGCCCAACATTTGCAGAAGGAAGGAAATAATACAGATTACAGAAAATAAATGAAAAAGAGAAAAGGAAAATAGGAAACATTACCCAAACTAAGAGTTGGTTCTTTGAGAAGATAAACAATATTGACAAGCTTTTAGCTAGACCATCCAAGAAGAGAGAGGACCCAGATCAACAGATTTGTGAATGAACAAGGAGACTTTACAACTGATAACATAGAAATATAGACATTGCAAGAGGCTACCATGAACTACATATATGCCAATAAACTGGAAAACCTTGAAGAAATGAGAAAATCCTTCTAAATACACAAACTATCAAGACTGGGACAGGAAGAAATAGAAAATATGAATAGACCAGTTAAGACTAAAGATATTTAATTGGTAATCAAAAATTTCCCAATGGAGAAATACCCAGGATCATCTGACTTCTATGGTATATTCTACCAAACATTTAATGAAAAGTTAGTGCCAATACTTCTCAAAGTCTTCCAGATAGTTGAAGAGTAGGGAATACTTCCAAACTCACTTTATGAGGTCAGCATTACCCTAATACTAAAGCCAGAAAAGGACATCACCAAAAAACTATAGGCCAATATTCTTTTATCAAAAAGGAATATTTATTTTAGAGAAGGGAAAGGAGGAAGAAGCAGAGGGGAAAAAAACATCAATGTGTGGCTGCTTCTCATGTGCCCTCTACCAGGGACCTGGCCTGCAATCCAGGCATGTGCTCTACACTAGGAATTGAACTGGCAACCCTTTGATTTGCAGGCTGGCACTCAATCCACTGAGCAATACCAGCCAGGGCCAGACTAATATTCTTGATAAATATAGATGGAAAAATTCTCAGCAAAATACTAGCAAACCAAATTTACCAAATTAAAATGGATCATTCACCATAATCAACTGGGATTTATACCTTGGATGCAAGGATGTTTGGCATTCAAAAATTAATGTAATATATTAGATTAATAGAGTGAAAGAAAAAATATGATTATCTCAAGGCAGAAAAAGCATTTGATGTAATTCAACATCTGTTTACGATAAAAAAAACCCCACAAATTAGGTATATAAGGCACCTCAACATAATAAAGGCCATAGATAAGAAACCCACAGTTAACATCATACTCAGTGGCAAAAGGTTGAAAGCTTTTCCTCTGTATAAAGGAACAAGACAAGGGTGCCACTCTTACCACTCCTATGCACCATAGTACTAGAAGTTCTCACCAGAGCAATCTGGTAAGAAAAAAACTTAAAAATCATGAGAATTGGAAAGAAAGAAGTAAAACTGTTCCTATTTGCAGATGACATGATTTCATAATATTAAAATTCTAAAGACTAGCTAAGGGAACTGTTTAAGTAATGAATTCAGTAAAGTTGCACAAAACAAAATTAACATACAAAAAAGTCAGTAGCATTTCTATACACAACCAATTATCTGAAAAAGACATAATGAAAGCAACACTATGTACAATAGCATCAAAAACAATAAAATACTTAGGCATAACTTAAGCAAGGAAGATCTTTACACTGCAAAGTACAAGACACTGATGAAAGAAATCAAAGAAACAAATGAAAAGGTATCCATATTTAAGGATTGGAAGAGTTAGCTGTTAAAATGTCAATACTACTGAAAGCCATCTGTAGATTCAGTGCAATCCTTATTCAGATACCAGTGGTCTTTGTGTGTGTGTAGTAGAAAAAAACAATCCTCAAATTTATGTGGAATCACAAAAGACCCCAAATAACCAAAGTAATGGTGAGAAAGAACAAAGTAGGATGCATCATACTTCATGATTCCTAGCTGTATAATAAAGCAATAGTAATAAAAGTATGGTACTGGCATAAAAACAGACAAATAGTAGAGGAACAAGATTGAGAGCCCTGAAATCAACATAGGCATATATGATCAACTAATATTCGACAGGGGAGCCAAGAATACTCAACATGGAAAAGATAGTCTCTTGAAAAACTGGTGCTGGGGAAATTGGATATTTACATGTAAAAGAATACAACTAGACCCCTATAATACACCACTAAAACATTAGCTCACAATGGAATAAAGTCTTAAATGTAACACCTGAAGCTATGAAATCCCTGGAAGAAAACAGGAAAAAAGCTCCTTGATATGATCTTGGCAATGATTTTTTAGATATGATTCTGAAAAGCAAAAATAACAAAAATAACAAAGTAGGGCTACATTAAACTAAAAATCTTATGCAGCAAAAGAAACAAAAAAGGGAAAAATATCTGCAAACCATATATCTGAGGGTTAATATCTAAAATACATAAAGAACACATACAACTCAATAGCAAAAAAATAAATATTGCAATTACAGTGGGACAAGTCATCTGAATAGCCATTTTTCCAAAGAAATATCAATAGCCAACAGATGCTAAAAAGATGCTCAAGATCACTTGTTATTAGAGAAATGCAAATTAAAATCACAATGAGATAGTGCCTTTCACCTGTTACACCAGCCATCATTAAAACAATAAGTGATAACAAATTTGGTGAGGATGTGGAGAAAAAGGAAACCTTATGCTCTATTGGTGGAATTGTAAACTGGTACAACCAGTATGAGAAACAGTTGGAAGGACTTCAAAAAATTAAAAATAAAGCTACTAAATCATGGCAATTCCACTTTGGGAAATATATTGAAAGGCAACCAAAACACAACTCCAAAAGACATCTGCATCCCACATTTGTAGCAGCATTATTTATAATAAATAGTTAAGACATGGAAACAACCAAAGTGTCCATCGGTGGATAAATGAATAAGGAAGTTGTGAACTTCCAGCCGGTCAAGATGGCTGAGTAGGCAAATGCTGTACTCACTTCCTCCTGCAGCCCCATCAGAATTACCACTAAACTATATAACAGTCATTGTTGAGAACCATCTGAAGACTGTAAGTCCTGTAACTAAGGACATAAAGAAGTCACTATAAGACTTACAGGAGGGGTGAAGACACAGTACAGGCAGGTTGCACACTCAAAGTGTAGCAACTAAGAATTAGGAGGATTAGCCCCAGCTGGTGTAGCTCAGTGGATTGAACGTGGGCCTGTGAACCAAAAGGTCACTGGTTCAATTCCCAGTCAGGGTACATTCCTGGGTTGTTGGCCAGATCCCTGGTCGGGGGGGTGCATGAAAGGCAACCACACATTGATGTTTCTTTCCCTCTCTCCTTCCTTCCCTTCTCTCTAGAAATAAATAAATAAAATCTTTAAAAAAATAAAATCACTGCAATTTAAAAAAAAGAATTAGGAGGATTACCTAGCCTGATTATGTAGGCTGTGGATGTCCTGGAGGTCCCCCCTGAGGAGTGACCTCAGCCCCACATCCAGCCTGGGGCACCAATGCCAGGAAGAGAAGTCCCCATAACATCAGGCTGTGAAAAACAGTGGGGATTTCATCCAAGTGAGACAAAGGGCTCTGGAGTCCCAGGCATTCCCTCTGAGGGGCTGTACATGGAAACTCTCACTGAAAATCTTATTTGCTCTGGGCCTCCTGCAGAAAAGCAGCTTGAAAAGCACCAGGATATATGGGGAGCACTTAATTGACTAGCTTCAGGGAAAGGGCTGGAGATATGAGGATCCAGGTAGCTCTCTCTCCAGAGACAGAAATGCTGGCAGGCACCATTGCTCCTTTGTTGAACCCTCCCTCCAGGGGCAGGTGCATGTAGGTGCCAAATCTGTGCTCTCCATTAACCTGGCTAACATCATTAGTTCTGCCCTGGTGATTCCCTGACACCCTGACCCACCTAATATGCACACTTGGCCCAAGATGCTTACAGTGGCTTTTCCACTCAAGTGGCCTGCTTTGGCTCATGCTGTGGACTTTCCTAAAATACCTCAAAGTCCCACAAACACCAAACAAGCAGTGGCCCCAAGCCTGGAACAAGCAGCAACCTAACTCAACCTCCATGTAACTCCCAATAAGTGGCCCCAAGCCTGGCATAAAATGTGGCCAGTGTTGGCTTGGAATGTAGCTTCAATTAAGCAGCCACAACACTGACACACAAGATAGCTGACCTTGGTTCATGTTGTGGTGCTCACCAAAGGGTCCCACCCCAGCACTAGTGGCAGCCAGCTTCAGTTCACACCATAGCCCTTCCCAAGCTCCTCCAACCCCAGGCTCAAGAGGCAACAAAATGCAGGTCATTTTGTAGCCAGGTAGCCAAAAGATGGGCATAAACAGCAGCTGACCTTAGCCTGCACCAGAGTCCTTTCCAAGAGGCTCCAGAACCAACACCCCTGGTGGCCAGCTTCAGACCACACCAGAGAGCCACCAACACAGCTCCCCAAACAGCACACATGAAGAGTGGACTGGGCTGGCACCAGAGCCTCAGTAAAGCACCTCCTGCTCCATGGTCTGTCGCTGCACAACAACTCTGTGGGAGTCAAAGCCAGACCTCACAGGCAACGGCATTCATTTAAGGCTCAACTACAACAGGAGGGCACACAATCCACACAATGGATATTTCTGGAGCACCTGGCTCAGGTGAAAAGGGAGACTGCATCATGGGGCTTCACAGGACACCTACTATATAAGGCCAATCTGGCAGACTGGGAGACAGGGTAGATCTACTCAATATATAGAAATGAACACAGGGAGTCATCCAAAATGAGGAGACAAGAACCAGGTCCCAAATGAAAGACCAGACAAAACTCCAGAAAAAGAACTAAATGAAATGGAGACAAGCAATCTATCAGATATAGAGTTCAAAACACTGGTTATAAGAATGCTTAGTAAACTTAGGGGAAAACTAGATGAACTCAGTGAGAACCTCAACAAAAGATAAAAATCATAAAAAAGAACCAGGCAGAAATGGAGAATACAATAACTGAAATACAGAATACATTAGAGAGAATCAACATCTGGATAGACAAAGCAGAGGACTGAATCAGCAATTTGGAAGACAAGGGAGTGGAACACACCCAATCAGAACAACAAAAACAAAAGTTTAAAAAATGAGGACAGTTTAAGGGACCTTTAGGACAACATCAAATGTACCAACACTGGCATCATAGGGGTACCAGAAGAAGAGAGAGATCAAGGGATTGAAAACCTATTTGAAGAAATATCTGAAAACTTCCCTAAGCTGGTGAAGGAAAAAGACAGACAAGTCCAGGAAGTGCAAAGAGAGAAAGGCTTACATCAAGATGCATCATACTAAAATGGCAATGGTTACAGACAAGGAGAGAATCTTAAAAGCAAGAGAAAGACAATCACTTACAAGGGAGCTCCCATAAGACTTTCAGCTGATTTTGCAACAGAAACATTTGAGGTCTGAAGGGATTGGTATGAAATATTCAAAGTGATGAAAAACAAGGACCTACAACCAAGACTACTTTGCCCATCAAGGCTGTTGTTTAAAATTGGAAGAGAAATAAAGAGGTTCCCAGACAAGAAAAAGCTAAAGAAGTTTGTTAACAAGAAATGTTAAAGGATCTTTAAAAAGAAGAAAAACAGAGGAGCATAGTTAGAAGAACAAAATGGAGACAAATATGTACCTATTAAAAGTCACTTTAAATGTAAATTGCTTATATGCCCCAATTGAAAGACAGTATGGAGTTGCCTCAAAAACTTAAACATGGAACTGCATTGTGACCCAGTGATTCCATTTTTGGGATTTATCCAAAGAAATCCAAAACACTAATTCAAAAGAATATATGCACCTCTGTGTTCATTGCAGCATTATTTACAATAGCCGTGATTTGGAAGCAGCCCAAGTGCCCATCAGTAGATAAGTGGATAAAAAAGCTGTGGTATATTTACACAAGGGAATAATACTTGGCCATAAAAAAGAGGAAATCTCACTTTTTGTGACAGCATAGGTAGACCTAGAAGTGTGCTAAGTGAAATAAGCCATCAGAGAAGACAAGTACCATATGCTCTCACTTACATGTGAAATCTAATGAACAAAATAGACAGACAGACAAAATAGAAACTGAGTCATAAATACAGAGAACAGACTGACAACTGCTATAGAGAAGGGGTTTGGAGGGCTGGGTGAAGAAGTTTAAGGGATTATGAAAAAAAAGCACCCTCACAAACAGACAACAGTATGGTGATTGCCAGAGGGAAAAGAGTGTTCGGGGAGGTAGTAGATGGTAAAGGGGGGGCAAGTATTGATGGCAGGAGACTTGTTTTGTAAACACACAATACAACATAAAGATGGTGTATTATAGAATTGTACACCTGAAACCTATCTCATTTTACTAACAACTAGCATTGCAATAAATTCAATTAAAAAATTCTCAACAAAATATTAAACTGAATTTAGCAATACACTAAAAGGATCATACACCATGATCAAGTTGGATTTATTCACAAATGCAAGCTGGGTTCAATATCCACAAATCAATTAATGTTATACACCACATAAACAAAATGAAAAATAAAAACCACATGCTCCTATCAGTAGATATATAAAAAGTATTGGACAAAATCCAACACCTACTTATGATAAAACTCTCAGCAAAGTGCAGAGAGAAGAAATAAACCTCAACATAATAAAGGCTATTATGCCCTGGCTGGTGTAGCTCAATGGATTGAGCACTGGCCTATAAACCAAAGGGTTGCTGGTTCAATCCCCAGTCAAGGCATATGCCTGGGTTGCAGGCCCGGTCCCACAGTAGGGGGCACTTGAGAGGCAACCACACATTGATGTTTCTCTCCCTCTCTTTCTCCTTCCCCTCCCCTCTCTAAAAAATAAATAAATAAAATCTTTTTAAAAATTCATGTAAAAAAAATAAAGGCTGTTATGACAAACCCATAGCTAACTTTATACTTAATAGTAAAAAGCTCAAAGCTCTTTCTTTTTTAACGCTCACACCTAAGACATTTTTTTTTTCCATTGTTTTTAGAGACGTGAAGGCAGAGAGAAAAACATCAATGCGAGAGAGAATTATCAATCAGTTGCCTTACATACCCAGACTAGGGATCTTATGGGCCCAGACCAGGGTTCAAACCCTCAACCTAAGTATGTGCCCTGACTGGGAACCAAACCTTCAACCTTTTGGCTACAGGATGATGCTCCAACCAACTGAGCCACACCAGCCCAGGCTTTTTGTTTAAGATCAGAAATGATACAAGGATGTCCACTTTCACCACTTTTATTTAACATAGTATTGGAGGTCCTGGCCACACAGGAATCAAATTAAAAAAAAAAGAAATAAAATGCATCCAAATTGGAAGGAAAGAAATCAAACAAACTCATTCTTTGTAAATGAAATGATACTATAAAAAGAGAACCCAAGGCCAAAAAAAAAAAAAAAAAAAAAAAAAAAAAAAAAAAAAAAAAAAAAAAAAAAAAAAAAACACCCAGAAATGAAAATGGCTCAAACCAGAGAACAAATCAAAGCCCCAGGGCCAATTTATCTAAACGATGAAGATTGCCAACCTATCAGATGCACAATTCAAAACGCTGGTGATCAGGATGCTCACAGAATTGGTTGATTTGGCTCACAAATTAGATGAAAAAATGAAGGCTACAATAAGTGAAATGAAGAAAAACGCACAGGGAACCAATAGTGATGGGAGGAAAACTGGGACTCAAATCAATGGAGTGGACCAGAAGGAAGAAAGAAACAACCAAACAAAAAACAAGGAAGAAACAAGAATTTTAAAAAATGAGGAGAGGCTTAGGAACCTCCAGGACATCTTGAAATGTCCCAGCATCTGAATTATAGGGGTACCAGAAGGGGAAGAAGAAGAGCAACCAGGGGAAAACTTATTTGAACAAATAATAAAGGAGAACTTCCCCAATCTGGCAAAGGAAATAGTCTTCCAGGAAGTCCAGGAAGCTCAGAGAGTCCCAAAGAAGGTGGACCCAAGGAGGAACACCCCAAGGCACATTATAATTACATTAGCCAAGACTAAAATGAAGGAGAGAATTCTAGAAGCAGCAAGGGATAAGGGGACAGTCACCTACAAAGGAGTTCCCATCAGACTGTCAGCTGATTTCTCAAAAGAGACCTTACAGGCAAGAAGGGGCTGGAAAGAGATATTCCAAGTCATGAAAATCAAAGGCCTACATCCAAGATTGCTCTATCCAGCAAAGCTGTCATTTAGAATGGAAGGGAAGATAAAGTGCTTCTCAGATAAGGTCAAGTTAAAGGAGTTCATCATCACCAAGCCCTTATTATATGAAACGTTAAAGGGACTTATCTAAGAAAAAAGAAGATAAAAAATATGAACAGTAAAAAGACAGCAAACTTACAGGTATTAACAACCAGACCTAAAACAAAAGCCAACTAAGCAAACCACTACAACAGGAGCAGAAATACAGAAATGGAGATCACATGGAGGGTTATCAATAGGGGAGTGGGAAGAGGAGAGAGGGGAACAAGGTACTTAGAACAAGTAGTATAGATGGTGGGTAGAAAATAGGGGGAGGGCAAGAATAGTGTGGGAAATGTAGAAGCTAAAGAACTTATGACACATGGGTATGAACTAAAGGGGGGAATGTGGGTGGGAGGGGGTGTGCAGGGTGGAGGGGAATGAAGTGGGGAAAATGGGACAACTGTAATAGCATAATCAATAAAATATAATTAAAAAAATAAATAAAAAGAGAACCCTAAAAATATGTGACAATAACTATTAGAACTAATAAATGAATTCAGTAAAGTAGCAAGATACAAAATTAACATGAAAAATTGGTTGCATTTTTATGCAGCAGTAACAAAGTATCAGAAAGAGAAATTAAGAAACCAACCCCATTTAAAAATGCATCAAAAAGAATAAAAACATTTAGAGATAAATTTAACCAAGGAGGTAAAAGGCCTGTACTGGGAAAATTATCAAACACTAGAGAAAATAAAGAAGATACAAATAAGTGGAAGAATATATTATGCTCATGGATAGGAGGAATTAAGATTGTTAAATAAAACATCCATAATGCCTAAATCAATTTACAAATTCACTGCAATCCCTATATAAATACCAATAACATTTTTCACAGAACTACAAGAAAAATCCTAAATTTATATGGAACCACAAAAAACCCTGAGTAGCTAAAATAATCCTGAGAAAGAAAAATAAAATTAGAGGTATCACACTACCTGATATCAAACTATAACACAAGGCTTAAAGTAATCAAAAAACATGGTACTGGCATAAAAACAGACATATAGCCCAATGGAACAGTATAGAGAATGTAGAAATAAAATCACATCTATATGATCAATTAATCTATGACAAAGGAGACAAGAATATAGAATGGGGTAAAGACAGACTCTTCAATAAACAGCGCTGGGAAAACTGGACAGATACTTGCAAAAGAGTGAAACTGGATTACTTTCTTACACCATATACAAGAATATACTCAAAATGGATTAAAGACAAATGCAAAGCCCCAAACTGTAAAACTCCTAGGAGAAAACAATAAACTCTTTGAAGTCACTGTTAGTAATACTTTTTTGGATATGTCTCCTTGGGTAAGGGACGTGAATTAAAAAATAAACAAGTGAGCCTACAATAAGCTAAAGAGTTTTTACACAGCAGAGAAAATCATCAACAAAATGAAAAGACTGAATCAGAAAGCATATTTACCAATGATATGTCTGATAAGGGATTAATATCCAAAATTTATAAAGAACTAATACAACATATAACACCAATCCCCTCACACATTCCAATTAAAAAATGGGCAGAAGACCTGAATAGACATCTCTTCCAAGAGAACATACAGTTGGCTCATAAACATATCAGAAGATGGGCAGCATCACTAATCTTTAGGGAAACACAAATTAAAATGACAACGAGATATCACCTCTCGCCTGTCAGAATCGCTACCATCAATTAATCAACAAACAACAGGTGCTGACAAGGATCTGGAGAAAAGGAAACCCTACTTCACTGCTGGTGAGATTCTAAATTGATGAAGCCACTGCGGAAAATACTATGGAGGCTCCTTACAAAATTAAAAATAGAGCTACTATGTGACCCAGCAATTCCACTTCTGAGTATTTACCTGAAGAAATCCAAAACACTAATTTGAAAAGATAGATGCATCCCTATGTTCACTGTAACACTGTTTATGATAATCAAGATATGGAAGCAACCTGAATGCCTATCAATCAAAAATGTACAAGGGAGAAGTGCTACATAGACACAATGGAATACTACTCGGCCATAAAAAAGAACGAAATCTTGCCATTTGCAACAATATGGACAAACCAGAGGGTATTATGCTAAGTAAAATAAGTCAGACACAGAAAGACAAATATAGTATTTCACTTATATGTGGAATCTAAAACAAAAAACAAAAATAAATGAACAAAGAAAGCAAAAACAAACTCATAGAACAAATTGATGGTTGCCAGAAGGAATGGGGTTGGGGGATGGGTGGAAGAGGTGAAGAGACTGAGAAGTACAAACTGCCAGTTACAGAAATAGTCATGGCGGATGTAAAGCACAGCATAGGGAAGGAATATAGTCAATAATATTGCACTTCCTATGTATGGTGTCACATGGGTGCTAGACTTTTGGGGATGATCACTTCATAAGTGATATAAATGTGTCATCAATATGTCATATACCTGAAACCAATATAATATTGCATGTCAACTGCAATTGAAAAACATTTTAAATTTAAGTATGGGTACATAAGTGGAATGATTCAGCCATAAACAATGAGGAACTCCTGTCACTTGTAAAAACATGGACAGACCTTGACAGTATCATATTAAGTAAAATAAGTCAAAGACAAATGCTGTATAATCTCACTTGTATGTGAAATTGAATTAAGAAAAACAAAAACATAACCAAACTCATAGAAAAAGAGAAGATATCTGTGCTTCCCAGTGGTGGAGTGGGGGGTGTAAAGGGAGTGGGGACTAGAGGACAGTGGTTAAAAGGTACACACTCCCATCTATAAGTACTAGACATGCGATGTACAGCATGAGGACTGTAGTTACACTGAGGTATGGTATATATGAAAGTTGTTAAGAGTAAATCCTGAGTTCTCACTACACACAATATTATTTGGCTTTTAATCGAATCTATATGAGCTGATGGATGCTAACTAAACTTACTGCATAATCATTTCACAACATACGTATGTTAAACCATTACGCTATACCCTTAAGTTTGTACATTGATGTATGTCTTTTATACCTGCATAAGACTAGGAGAAAAGAATGTGGTCATATTTGGGAGTTTATTCCAAAAGTACGCACCCCCTCCCCCCGTCAAAAAAAAAAAAAAAAAGATACTCAACAATGAAATAGATGGTGGTCTTCTTAGATGACTGTTTCTAAGGGAATTTTGAAACTCTTGTGTATATAAATCCTAGTATACATCATTAAATTAGCTCAGAATTGGTCCTGTCTTGAGTACTTATTAATTGCATGTAATCAAATGTTAGAGTGAATTTAACTTAATTTTTATAATAAACTGATATTTATTCAATATTACATAATTCCAGTCATCACCAGGGGACATGATTCTGGTTTCTCCTACAATCCTGCTCCACGTCAATCAGCTTTCTTCACCTTAAATAGCCTCCCAGAAAACTTTCGGGTAATCTGCCTGAGGATGAAGAGGCGAGACTTTGTATTTTGACAAACATGCATTTAGATCTTGGGTTTAGACCTCAGCAGAACTATCTGTGCCACAGAGACCTCATTTATACAATGGCCATAATGCCCACCTCCCAGGACGGTTGAAAGAGTAATTAGAAGCCATGTGTAAACTCCTCACGTGGCCCAGGGCACACAGTGGGCCCCGCATCAATGGCAGCAACTATCCCGGTGTCCCTTTCAAAGGCATCCGTTCCTTGGCTCCACAGGGGTCCTGACTGCATTCATCTGTCCTCTGCCTCACCAGGAGAGCCCGTGTGCTATGCCACAATGGTGGTCATGAGGAGAACTGTCAATTCCCATCCCAGGGACCTGCCTCTAGACGGATGGAGTAGAATCAGAGCACTTCCCTGAAGGTGAAGATCAAGGGCTTCACACTTTGTACACAAATCTGCACTGTAGTTGATTGTTTTTATTGTGATTCTTTTAAATATCTGACTCACCAGAGCATCGATAACTGGGTTCTCCTTGGTGGAGAGGGTGAGTGGCTAATTCTAACAGTCATATATTTTGTGTCTAATTATCATGTTCCCAGAGAGTTTTCATTACTTCCGGAGGGCATTATTTCCCCCTAAAGTCACCTCAATCCTACCCCGTGGTTTTGCCTAATTTCTCTTTCATTCCTTGGAAATTAATACCAGTTTTCTTTGTGTGTGTATAATGAGCTTTTATTTTCCTTTGGAAGGAGCATATATTTGCCTATATTTGTGCTAAGTTTAGTTGTTTTCCACTTTAAAAAGTTAACTGAGTAAGATAATACTTGAGCATTCCTACAGATGTGGCCAGGACACTTCAAAAACACTTCATTAAGGGATTTCACATTTTTGTTGCTTTTTAAAATACCTTGACTCAAGTTTGAAGTTCTCTTTCTCAAGCATTAGGCCATGAATGTGTTTTGGAACAGATCTGGAGAACTGGATTTTGAATCTAACTTTGGAGGCAGAATTTCAGTGTGGGAACCAGAACGTTTAGGAAAAAATTACAGTAATTGAAATATTTCGGCTTCATAATAGAATATTTGGATGCGTTTGCATGAGGAAAAGGAGAGTAGCTCAGTAAATTGGTGAGTGGCCTTTCTTTTTCAAGGCCGGAAAACAAATGACTCGGAACTCACTATGTTTAGTATTTCTTAATCCTGAGTAGAAAGGCTGTGGGAACACTAGACATTAAAAGAGTTTAGCAAAACATCTAGAAAACAATTTATGTTCAAATAAAATTTTCACTGAAGCACAGCTATTTGTCCTAAGTACTGACATAATTTGATACAAAGTGATATAATTCGATACTATGAATAAAGATTTCCAGCTTTTTAAGTTTGGTGATGTGGGTGACTCTTCCTATTTTCCCCACTCTTTGCCAGAATCTTAAACTGATGTTAATAACAGCCAAATTAAGTTTTCAATTCTCCCAGTGAGTTGAAAAAGGTCTGCAATGAAAAGTTATGCTACCACCTGACTCACAAATCTGAACTACATTCCTAGATGAAGAAGGGAAATTCTATCGTGTTACTTTATATATTCAAAAACTCTTAAAGACATAGAACTACCTTAAATATTTCCATCAGAAATATGTGAGGAAAAAGTGGCTGTAAGGAAAATTATAGCTTTATCTGTCATGTAATATATTTTAAATCAGGCACTCCAATATAATAAAGATGTCTTTAAAGAACTGGTGTGCCAGATGGGAGGGGGTGTGGGGAATGGGTGACAAGGTGAGGGGATTAAGAAGTACAAATAGGTAGTTACAGGATAGCCATGGGGATGTAAAGTACAGTACAGGAAATGGAGTAGCCAAAGAACTTACACACCTGACCTATGGACATGAACAATGGTGGGGGGATTGCCTGAGGCAGTGGGGGGTGCTGGGTGGAGGAGGGCAAAGGGGGTAAAATTGGGACAACTGTAATAGTACAATCAATAAAATATAATTTAAAAATATCAGAGAACATAGAATTATGTTAGAAAAGAGTATCATAGGAATAAGGATAATATTTATCTCCCATGTATCTTTATAAGACCAGTATAAACAGAAACTTTTTGAAGTATTTAAATAGGAGAAATGGATCCATCACTTGCCAGTCACACTACTTATAAGGCAACAATAAGTTAATAGACAGAGAAGCCAGGTAGCAAATTAAAATAACTTAAAGCAAATTTTTGTATGACCTCTTCAGTATTCTGTATTTCTGCCAGTTTTTTTTTTAAACAATTAAATCTAGGTGATGCAAATATGCCTGTCCTTCTCAAACTGGGATAAAAGGTCATTTTTTTCCAGTGTATTTCAAGCCAATACATTGTAAAATACAACAAAAACGTGTGGCAGTATAAAATTGCCGTAAAGGTTTCTAAGTGCTTACTCTCGCTTTCCACACGTATCGCAGACCAGGAGCAAACAGTTCACAGATTCACACCTGTTCAAAGACCGCTCTTAGAGCAGTACTCAGTGATACGTTTGTCATGATAGAAGCAGTTTTCAACCTTTTTCATCTCAAGGCACACAAACTAATTATTAAAATTCTGCAGCACACCAAAAAATATATTTTTTTTTTGCTGATCTGACAAAAAGTAGGTATCATTTTTATTCCTTTGCACCAGAAGGCTATTGTTGTGTTGGCTATTGTCATTTTTTCATTTGACAGTCTAAGGGAAAGAGGTCAGCACCCCCGACCAAAGAGTCAGGTATCGCATGTTTTAAAAATCCTTGCAGCACATCAGTTGAAAATTGCTGATATAAAGCTTAAAAATATATTCTAAAACATATACATGAAATGATTGTCATCCACATGTTTTATGAGAAGCACCAGCTTAGAAAGAACTTGAATGTGCTTTCAAGGGCCTTTAAGACGCACTTGTAGTCTCCTGGAGAAATATCGAATGTGCCTCCCATGTGTGCCCAATGTAAATGTGCCTTTCTTTTGATTTTTGTTCTTTTGCCAGCCCTGTGGCCACTACTGCAGCTTCCTGTGTGTTTAATATATCAAATTCTTGCTCTGCTGGTCTCTCCATCTCATGCTGTACCATTTATTTAGGCTTTCCCACAGCCGAGAGGAAATAGCATTTTCAGCCATTTGGAGGAGACTTTATTTTGTGTGGCAGTACCTCTAGGATCTGGCATGCTCTAGAAACGGAAAATATTTCCTTTGATGTTCTCAGGATGGCGGTCTGCAGGGCTCCCAGGAAGAGGCAAGCAGGGCACGCGGGTGCTATCACAGCACTTTGGAGGGGCGGCGGGCCATTGCCATTCCACCCTTCTGTCTTTATTAGCAGATGTGAGAACTTGACCTCTTTAGGATGCTCTTAGAAATTGATTTTAATGTTCTGCTAAAGCAGAGGAATCATCCTGACACTGACAGCAGGCAATGATATAGATACACTTTCAGCAGCTGGAAGGAAAACCAATCCCAAACAGTATCCCCTTCAGCCTGCAGCCTAGACAACGAGGTGACAGCTATGTGAAGAGGTTGTCCAAAGCAATGTGCTGCTGGAGCCACACAGCGTGACCATTGGGAGTGACAGTAACGAACCAATGACAAGCTGCTTGGGGAGCATGTGGACCAGCTGTCCACATAGCAGGGAAAGAAACCAAATAAAATACTAAAAATGGGAAAGAGAAATTGGGGGAACAGGAAGCAGCAAGGCGTACAGGCCACAACACAAAAGAATGAAATGCCTGGGTTCGTGGTCTGTGTTCTTGGATGTGTTCTTTCAGATCCTCCAGTCACTCAGAGGGTACTGCTTCCACCCAGAGCAGAGACTCCTGAGATGACAAGGCTCTGTGGAGTGGCTTCCTTTCCAAGGGCTGCTCGGGCCTTTCAGGTTTTCTCCCAGTTAGCTTGGGGAGAGAGAGGACAGAGAACACCACTGTCCCAATGATGGAAGGAACAGGGGAGTAGGGGAGTTGGAACGTGAGCCATTGGCAAAGACTGGGCACAAAATCTTCCTTCACAAATAGGTGCATGTCCCGCAGCCACACGTGGACAGTCCTGCCTGGCTGTGTGGGCCCGTGGGCACAGAGCACCCGTGCCTGGTTGGTGGGTCTCATATGATGACACGCTCAGTCCTGGCTCTCAGCCCCAGGTCTGCCTATGTGTTACAGAGATCAATGTCAGCTTTGTCCTTGGTTTTTTGGCTTGTGATGCTTCTGCCCCTACATTTATTTTTAGTGTTTATCAAATTAAAATCAACACATTTTATAGAACTACAGATTCCCCAGCTTCACCCTCATGACTAAAAAATTTCTAGGGGAAGGCTCAGGAACTCTGCATTTCCCAAGAGCCTCCCAGAAAGTTCTGCTGCACCAGGGCTGGAAGCCCAGTCTTCGGAACTGTTGGACCGAACCATGGTTAAATGTTCATTTCTAATTTTACACTCTTTGTGTGATTCTAAATTCACCTAAACCCCATTGTTCAGATCCTGTTTAAGAGTCTAGGTAGGGAATGAATTGCAATTTGTGTTGGTTTGGCAAGTCCATTCCTCAAAATGCAATGTCAAAGGGGCATATAAGATCTCTTAATGGGACAATCCCAAGGAAAACAGACTTTGAGCTCCCTCAAGCTTTAAAAACATCTACTGTCTGTCTATACATCAGTTTTAAGATAATCTAAAACCATTCCGCAGATTCCCTAAGGATTTGCATAAGGCAGCGGTCTAAAGAATAGATTAGCAGGTTGGACACTGTACAATACTTGGAAGAATGAAAATCACATCATTCGAATTCTGCTGCTCAGACTGGCCTCTTCTCCACCAAATAGCACAGCAATCCTCCCACCCCTACTTCAGAACTGAAGTCCGTGCTACTAAAGTCCCTTTGGCATGCTCAAAAATAAAACTCCATATTTTTAAATTCATCACAGAAGTAATTATTTGCCATATTCTATCATAGCCATATTCTTTCCCTCCTTTCTGTAAACCAACAAATTTCTTCCTGACAAAGGGGAGATCTTAGTAGTGACCTACAGAAGAAAGGGTGCATTCGGAGCTGAGGACACCAAAGAGGCAGCTTCCATTGTGGATCAGGGAACCCTCCTGCTGGGGCCTAAAGCATGCCTCTTCCTGGACTGTCATGTACCTGCAGTCCGCCACTAAACCCCCTCTTCGGGCTCAGACAGGCATGCTCCTTAACATACAAGCACAGGATGTGGAGATGGGAAGCTGGACCATTGTGCCTCCTTTGGTCCTGCCTACCTTGCTGGATCCCTTGATTCTTCATGGACATGTGACCAGTGCAGCCCCATGGGGTCCCATGAATAGATAGACCCTGTGCTTGGTTTAATGCTCTGCTGTTGCCATCTTGAGATTCTTAATTCTGAACAAGAGACCCCACATTTTCATTTTGCATCGGGCCTGCAAATTAGGCAGCTGTTCCTGCCTCTGAGGTTCACCCAGCTTCCCAGGAAGGCTCAGAAGCATTTGGCCAGTCCAACTTCCTTTCCATTCTATGGCTGTCACATTAAACTGTGTAGCAAGATGAATGAGGAGAGGTGACCTGATCCAAGGGATTAGACATAGATCTTCTCAGTGGAGCAGTGACGGGTCTTGCTGGAACGGGGATGGGGAGAATGCTTCCTTTGGCCCACTGCCCCTGCTGGCAAGACTCAAGATTCCCCTCTGAGCCACACTTGGCCCCCAGACTGGGATCCATTCAATAACCAGCCTATTCAGCATCTAACTTTATCATTATTGTTTTTGTGGAGAGTTTCAGGGAAGCTTGAATCATAAAAGGACCATTTTTCCCTGGCCTCTCGTTTTGGCTGGGCCACGGTGTGTGTGTGAAGTGAATGACATACTTAAGGTGCATGTGGTCTGGCCGGTGATTGTCATCCAACTCCCATGCTCACTCTGCCAGCCTTTGGCCAGGAGCCTTCAGGTTTACTATTCTCCCTTCTTGGATCACCTGCCTGCTTCTTGGGTGATCTTTCAGCTAAAACTCATTTCATTTCCTATAACCAGTCTCATACTCCTATCAAATGGGACCTCAGGAATAAAATTAGAGGTGAGAGTATGGGGTGAAACAAGTCCTGGGACTAAGAGCAGGTCAAAGAAGAAGCAACATTGTTTCCTTCTGCTTAGGGTGTGAGGCAGGAAGCTGGTGGGGCTTCACTAATCAAGTGAAGGTTAACACCCTCACCCAGAGCTGCTTCCTGAATTCTCCAACTACCCCACAACTTATGTTCTAAGATGTCCTGGATCTGGCATGATGTATGTTGGGGTCAGGGGGTCGGGGAGAAAGGTCAGATGAAACATTCAGCATCACAAGGAGGCAGGGCATTTGGAGGAATAGTACCTAGTTAAATCCCAAGAGCTGCAGAGATCAGAAGCAACTCAAAGAAGAAAAGTATGGTGTAGGTGTAGTTATATTTATCAAAGGGGAGTCAATCTCTTCCAGCGTGCTTTATACTCGTTGAGATCTGAAAACGGGCTGGCAGCGATTTATGGAGCGCTTGCCACGTGCCATGTGTGCCCTGTGCCAAGTACTTTATGTAGATCACCTCACTCGCACCTCACAATAACCGTAAGAAATAGTGTATTAGTCAGCACTTCTTAGGTTGCAAGTGACAGAAACTTGTCTCAATTATGTTCAAGCCAAAAAGGGGGCCTACAATGGCTCATATAACTGAGAACGCCAGGGGAGGCTTCAGGGATGGTTAGATCCCTTTATTCAATGTTCTTAGGAATCTATTTTTCTCCAGCTCTCAGTTTTCCCTTTCTTTTTGTTGGCTTTATTCATCAGCTCTCCCCAAAAGGGCCATTAGCAGCTCCAAACATAGAGCTCACGGAAAGAAGATGCCTTTCACAATACGCCAGCACGGGTCCTGAAGCAGACACACTGGTTACGCTGGGTCCCGTGATGGTCCCTGACCCGGTCTTTGACTCTGATTCGCGGGCCTGGGATTACACACCCACCACGAAGCCTAGTAGCGATGCAGCCCAAAGAGCCACATGGACGAGTAGTGTAGGGGTAGCTCCCCAGTGGAAAAAGAGGGGCTGTTATTGGGAGAAGGTAAAATGAATTACAGTTGGGAAAACAAAATACCTTCCATTATAAGGAGGTTCTGTTGTGCTTCTTACAGGTGGTAAAACTGACGCAGAGTCACATTACCTAATTTGCCCAAGGTCATATAGTTAGTGGCCTATCAGCCGGGGGTTCAGACTAAGGGTTTTGGCCCTAGAAGCAGAGCTCTTCCCACTATGCTGATTTGCCAAAGATCCGGGGCAAGCTGGTCACAAGTTACTGATTTGTGTCTAGAGGGGAATCAGAAGATTGGAAAATGACCTGGAAATAGAACCTCTTTCTGCCTTGGGACTAGACAGGAGAGTGGAATTGTGTGCAGACTGCTTGCTCCAGGCAAGGCCGAGAAGTGTTGAGGAGAGCAAGGGTCACAGCTGAGAAGCAGCTGCACCTCCTCTGGACTGCGTGTTGAGAGCCCTTGACCTGGGAGCTGCTTCATGACAGGTAAATGAAATGTGTTGTCCTGGCACTTCAGCCCTCTGGGGGGGCTCCCGTGCTCTGCTTTCTCTAACTGTGACAGAACCCGAAGAAGCCTCAACATGGAGAACAATGTGAGGGCTGCGGCTCCTACATGCAATGCCTCAGGTCTCCCCCACCCCGCTTCGACCCCACTCTCCATTCCTACCCCTCCTTCGGGGTGGAGGACATTTCTCACGTATCTCTGAATTCCACCAGTGGCATCGCTATGAAAGTACTGCAAATGTTCTGTGGTGCATCTCCTTCTGCTAGACACCTGAGGGAATTCAGCCTTACTAGTGACTGAATACTGACTATTGGATTTAGCCCACTTCTCAGCTCTTCACTGCTTTGGGCAAGTTATTTGGCTTTTCTGACACTCAGCCTCCACATCTGTCAAATGTAGTTAGCAACTGTCTACTGCCCAAGGTTATCCTGAAGATTAAGTAAGACAATTTGGGTTATGAATCTCAACCAGTGACTTTTGACTAACAGGTGCTCTGTAAGTGTCCCTTTCCTCTTCCCTCCTGCCCTAATTCAATGATCTCTCTGGGGCAACACTTCAAAAACTGTCGGGGAAAAACAATTACTGAAGTTATTTGCACACAAATGGCATGCTTTATAACATGGCATGCAGGATTCCTTGCCTCTTCTGATGTCAACTTTCCACATAAGGTGCTCCTACCCTCCAGCCAGAGCCCCCAGGAAGATGCCAGTAGCTGACAACTTGGGCTTATTCCCTATTGCAGGGAGAGAGAACACACCATGGAGAACCGTGAGGACGCCTCAGGGACTGGGGTTAGAAAGGCCTTCTTGTATTCCGGCTGGTGTTAGAAATTTGGAGGATGAAATTAAAAGAAGAGAGATTTTGCTCTGGTTGGATCCACTCAGGAACCAGGGGTAATATTGAATTCCTAACATTTCTTATCTAGAAGAATATAGGATAAAGCTGCAATGTGTAAAGAAACAACAATCAGTCACTCGAGAGTGGAGTGGGGGGCGGTTTGGAATTTTGAGGTTCGGACAATGTTCAGATTTTGTGTGTTCCAACACGATCATGGAATGCTCTTGGTTTTCTCTTGATCTATCAGTCACGTAATGGCCTTGCCTGGTACTGATGTGCAAACTTGTTTGTATTCAATAGGAGAACACCAAAGTCTGGCTGTGCACACCAGGCCAGCTCCCAGATAGTCAGGGCCACCTTTCTGTTTCTGAGAGCTTCACAGATATGGACACGTTTAATGCTCTCCACACCCATTAGAGGATAGTATTTTTGTTACCCCATTTTACAGATGAGGTAACTGAGGACCAGAGAGGCAAAATAACTTCCTTAAGCTCCCACAGATCCTGGGTGACAGAGCCAGGATTCAACCCCAGGCAAGCTGGTTCCTGAGTCAGAGCTCCGATGAATCCTCAGGAAGGTAAGAGTGTGTTTATTATGTCTGTCCTAGAAGACAGCAATCCGGGTTCTTTTCAGCAGCCTTTCTCCTCTCTACTACCCATGAGCTTTATTGCTCATCCTTCAGATGGTTAGCACAGTATGTCCAGGAGGGAAGAAATTCTGAGGTGGCAGTGCCTGAGTGTCCTGATCTTCGGGAACAAACCCTCAGAACCAGGTCTGGAACAGCTTTAGAGAGAGAGGCCAGAGAAGGAGAGCCAATCACAAACAGTTCTCATGGTCCACTCAGGGTTTTTCAAAGTTATTCTTTGAATTTGGCTCTTCTTTGAGCCTTCTTATTCCATTATTGATCCCAATTCTTTTTTTTTTTTTAATTAAAAAATCTTGACCAAGTACCTACTGTGAGCGCATTGGGTGTGTGTGCGTGTGTGCGTGTGCGCGCGTGAGTGCAGCCCAGATGTTGGCAGGCCTGTGGGCAGCTCCATCCTCTGCTGCACCCACGTGGAAGAATTTATAAACCAACATCTGGTTATACCAAAGCAAGAGGCAGGTCTCTCTCTTGTTTAGTTGCTGGCAAGGGGGGGATAGTGAATCTTGGGGACATGTCAGGTAACAGAATCCCTCCCAGCACTTTGTGTGTTGCCAACACCTGAACACAGGGGGCGAGGTGTTCAGATCCCAGAAAGCACTACAACAATTTCAGGTGTTGCTCAACCACAGCAACAGAGTGGAAGGTGGATTTATTAGGTTGACTGATGCAAAGCTCACTATTATTTTGATGATGGGGTCGGAGACACTGGAAAGAGGCTGAACAGCCTCCTATGTGGTTAATGGACACAGTGACATTTGCTTGAGGTTTCTCTTGGCAGTGCATCCTCCAAAGGAATTAAAATTGAGACTGCTGCTAAAGCTATAATCGGTAAGACCATCAGTGATTTCTTTTGTTTGTATTATTTCTCTAGAACAAAAAATGCAGGTAAAGACCCAAAAGGAAATAGGAAATACATGTGGAAATAAGAAAGATAAACTTAAACCTCATAAAGCCTTGGGCTATTTGCCTCTAGTGCACCAATATCAGTGAACAAAAAGCTCACCCTCCTTCCAATACCTCATTTAGTAGCAATTACTAGGAGGGAGCCCTTCCTTATAGCCCACGTAAGTTTTTCATGTGATAGTTAAGCCTCTTTGCATGCTTAGTCATAGGAGAAAATCAATGCTTTCTGTATAAAAAACTAGAATAAGTCCTTAATCTCTGATAGGCTCTACACTCACCTTTTCTGTAGTCTTCTAGGAGCCTCCAGTTTCCCCTGTTAGATCTACTTTCTCAGGCTCCCCAACATGTGTTCCCTTCCCCAAATTAGTTTTTCTTTCAGGTCAAATTGGCATTTGGGGAAGAAACGGGGGAAAAAAATTCCTGCTTAGGTATGAATGGCCAAGAAATGCTTTTAATTCTCAAAGTGGCTGCAAGTATCTTGTCCAGAAATATTGACTTAATCCAAAGGGAAGGGCCAATGGTGGACTATCAGGCATCAGCTGTTGTCCTTTCTAGAAAAAAATTTTCAATCTAATTTTCATAAGCCTTTATGTGGTACCAAGGAACTGGGTACCTGCTCTGTCTCCATAAGAGGTGTTGGTCCTCTGTGGAGGACTGATGGTCACCATTAAGTTAAATAATGCATATACAAAGTACTTACTACAGATTCTATCTTGCTCAATGCTCAGTTTTCAGTGCTCAATGAAAGAAGTAATGACTATTACAATCTATTAAATTGCTCTTCACATGCTTTGGCTAATACCAACATGGGCAGAGCAGTCACAGGCAATTGAACCTATAACTTGAGGTCATAGTCTTGTAGAAGAAGAGATTCAGGTTGGGTTTTGTCTCTTGGGAGTGCCATTTGCCCCTCCTCCACTCCAGGGTATCCATTTTTCCACAGGACAATTGACTGCATGTTTGTGCCTTGCTGTGCTTTCTCTAACCAACCATGGTGATCCGAATTGCTTTTTATTAGTATATGACCCTGGTGACTTACACTCTGAGTGTTAGTTAAGCAGTTTGAGTTAAGATACTGTGGGAACACCATCCAGGACAGAAGTTGAAAGAGCTTCCAGAACTCACACTGTACACACACTAAAGATGTTTGGAACCAGATACTTTTACAGAGAGATGTGGGGATTTGGGCCAAATCATGGCCCAATTCTGACATATTTATCAGAGATGTGAGGTTGTCACATTGGGGGAAGTGAAGGCCCTCTTACAGTTCTCCTAGGAGTTGGAGTTGACCCTGAGTGACTCTCAGGTCACTCAACAAGGACAGGATGGCCTTAGCTGCAACTGCAACATTGGAAACCTCCTGGGTTAGACCTGATGGTACATGGAACAGTTTCCTGTAGAGTAATTATGCCTCTAATTCAAGCTCCAACCTGAGGGTAAATTAGAGAAGCCTTAAAAGGAGGATCCTTTGGCGTTCCAGTCAAGATAGGTAAGTGAGGTGCTTGCAGCCCCCCACAACCACAACAAAATTACAACTACAGAAAAACCATCATTCAGAACTGCCTGAAATCTAGCTAAACAGAAGTCCTATAACTAAGGATATAAAGAAGCCACACTGAGACTGGTAGAAGGGGGCAGAGATGCTGAATGGGCTGGTCTCATTCCCACATGTGGCAGTTAAAAATCAGGAGGTATATTTTGGCTGTGGAGGTCCTCCCTGAGGAGTGAGGGGTCCCGGTTTGGGGCTCCAGTGCCAGGAAGAGAAATCCCCATAACTTCTGGCTGTAAAAAACAATGGGGATTGTGGCTGAGTGAGACAAAGGGCTTCTGGACTCCCAGGCCCTTTTTAAAGGGCCCAGGCAAAGACTTACTTGGACTTACTCCCTCTGAGCTCTATCATGGGGGCAGCAACTTGAAAGGCATCAGGGACATATGGGGAGGAACTAAACTGTTTGTCATCAGGGTGAGAGCTTGAGGGACAGTTTTCTCCCAGACAGAAGTGCTGGCAGAGGCCATTGTTTGTTTGCTGAGTCCTCTGCTTACAGAGCCACAGAGCCAGCAGGTGGGTTCCATATCTGAGTCTCCATTAACCTGGCTAATATTGTAGCCTCACCTTGGTGATTACCTGAGACCACACCCCACCCAACTTGTGGGCCCACCCAAGCCTTTTCCAGTGGTTTTCTCATACAAGTGGCCTTTATTGCCTCATGTCTCAGACTTTCCTAAAATCTCTCAAACAAGCAGCATCTAGTCTTTGAATACTCTGTACCTCTTGCAAAGTGGCCCCAGGTCTGGCACTAATGGCAGCTGGCCTGGGTGTACAGCTTGCCCTCCCTTGGGCACATCTGAGCCCAGTACAAGTAACAGCCATATGCAGGTCACTCTGCAGCTGGTGCCAAGTGGCCCCAGTCAGGGTACAGGAGGTGGCTGATCTTTTATCTCCAGTGTCAGTACACCCAGTGAATAGCTTCAGACTGTGTCAGATTATAACCCTACCACCTCCACAAGTGAGACACTCAAGGGATAGGCTCAGTGGGCATCAAAACCCCACTGAAGCAAGTCCTTTTCCATAGGATTGGCTCCTGCACAACAGCTCGGTCTCTGTAGTTGCAGCTGGTCCTCTCAGCTGATCCACTAGGGGGTCAGTCCTTCCCACTGACTACCCATGTGGTAGGCAATCATGGCTTAACTACCTCAGGGCAGTGCACGCAGTCCACACTTGGAGCACCCAGTTTAGGTGACTGGGGAGACTGTACCACTGAGCCCTACAGGATGCCTACTACATAAGGCCACTCTACCAAGTCTGGGAGATGTGGCAGCTCTTCCTAATACATAAAAAGAAACACAGAGAAGCAGCCAAAATGAGGAGACAAAGAAACGGGTCCAAAATGAAAGAATGGGAGACATCTCCAGAAAAAGAACTAAATGAATGAAGACAAGCAAAATACCAGGTACAAGTTCAAAACAATAGTTATAAAGATGCTCAAGGAACTTAGTGAGAATGTTAATAGCATAAAAAAAAAGGATATGGAAATCATAAAAAAGAACCAGTCAGAAATTAAGGACACACTAACTGAAATGAAGAATAAATTACAGGGAATCAACAGTAGAGTAGATGAAGCAGAGAATATGACAGTGTAGGGAGCCTCTAAGACAACATCAAGTGCACCAACATACAGGGAACCTATCCGCGTGGAACGGCAAATGTAGCCCAGCCCTATTGGAAAGCAGATAGGTGTGTATAGGCACACAGGAAGCCAAACCCACAGATCGGCTTTCCTGTGGGAAACCAGGCCTGCACTATACCTAGGCTGCTTTGAGGCTTGCTCTTGCTAAAACTCCTTCACCCTGAGTTGAAGCAGCAAATGCTTACTGCGTATCTTTAAAGTAACTTCCTGAAGTCTGTGCTAACTAATTCTCCCAAGGATGGAGTTTAACCAGACCAATCACTCTTACCATTCCCTTGTTGCATTTGCAACATTTTTTTTCCTTGTTAATCTATAAGAAGTGATTAGTAACACCCTTTCCTTTGTTATCTGTAAAAAGTAATCACTTAAAGCAAACCTGAGCATAATGAATGAGAACCTTCTGTGAGGTATGCTATTAGAAAGCCAATAAAAGCTTGTCAAGGCAAGGGTTGAGGCACTCTCCTCTTGAGAAAGTGGCCGTGCTGTCCGTTTTTCTCCACAAGACTTGGGTAGTCCATGTGAATTTGTTCACTGCATCCACAACATATGGGCTCCCCACATCACCAACATTCAATCACAGAGGTGCTGAGAGGAGGAGAGAACAAGGAATTGAAAATGTATTCAAAAAATAATGACAGGAAACTTCCCTAACCTGGTTAAGGAAATAAACATATAAGTCCAGGAAGTACAGAGTCCCAAAAAGAACCCAAAGAGGCCCCACAGCAAGACACGGCATACTTAAAATGATAAATGTTAAAGACAGAGAATCCAAAAAGCAAGAGAAAAGCAGTTAGTTAACTGCAAAGGAGCTCCTAAGACCATCAGCTAATTTCTCAACAGAAGCTTTGCAGGCCAGAAGGGATTGGCACAAAATATTCAAAGTGATGAAAAGCTATCATTTAGAATCAGAGGACAGATAAAGAGTTTCCCTGACAAGAAAAAGCTAAATAAGTTCATTACCACCAAGCCAGTATTACAAGAAATGATATAAGTGTTTTCTTTAAGGAGAAACAATAAAAAATATGAATAATAAGTGACCATAAAAAAGAATGAAATCTTACTATTTGCAACAGGTATTGTGCTAAGTGAAATAAGTCAGTTAGAGAAAGACAAATACCACACAATTTCACTTTTACATGGAACCTAAAGAACATAAATGAACAAATAAAACAGAAAGAGATTCATAGATACAGAGAACAGACTGATGATTGCCAGACAGCAGCATGGTTGAGGCACTGGGTGAAAAAGGTGAAGGGATTCAGAAGTACAGGTTAGTACTTACAAAACAGTCATGGGGATGTAAGGTACAGCACAGGAAATACAGTCAGTAATATTGTAATAACTGTGTATGGTGCCAGGTGGGTACTAGAAATATCAGGGATACACTTTGTAAAGTATATGGTTGTCTAACCACTATGCTGAATAACCTGAAACTAATACAAAATAATATTAAATGTAAACAGTAGCAAAAATTAAAATAAAGGAACTTAAAAAAAGGACTCTTAGGGATGTGACATGAAGACAATCACAGAAATATATTGGTGATTACAGTAAGAATGATGTAAAATTACAAGAAGAAGAAGGGCTAAATAGATAGTGATTGTTGTGGCTCATTTCTTAGGTTGGGTGCCCTAGAAAACAGAGGAAAAACCGTTCATGTTAATACTTCACTGGGAGTGCATTCGCAGGCAAGGAGGAGGGAAAATAAAAGGGTGAGTCAGAGAGGGCAGGATGACAAAGCTGACCGCAGTTTTGTGACAAGATGACTGCAGAGTCTTAAAGGAAGCTTCCAAGAGGCCATACGGATCCACTGCCTGTCTGAACCAGCCTTCGGAGATGGTGGGCAGAGAAAGAGAAAAGAGTTCATCTCCCTGTTGCTAGTTAGATTTCTGTTCCCCTGAGCACAAACTCCATAAGCTTCTGTGTTACACACGAATGGGTGTCAAGAGAGTTCCTTGGTGTCTCATACCTCAAGGGTGGCAAGCAACCCCCAAGCAGATGGTATGCAGGGTGCTCATAAGCAAGAGACTATCATGACATACTCGAGAGAGACAGAAGGATCAGGACCAGCTGACCCAGCAGGACCTGCAGTCAGTAGCAGGAGGAATGGCGGCAGTAGACACCTGGCTTCTTGACCACTGGAAGAATGCAAACAGATGTTAGGGCTGCTCGAGCCAGAAAGCAAGGAAGGGTACAGATGTAGGGTGATATGTTTCCCATCTTCTCTCAGCACTCTAGAAGGCACTAAAATGAAATGAAAACAAGAAAGTTTGCCTTTCAACCCCCAGGTAGCCAAGAGTGAAGAAACTTAAGTTTAAAAGAGATGACCCAACAATTAAAAACACTGAGCAATGGCAGTTACGTTCATTGTTCAGAACAATGAGATAAAAAAAAAAAAAGATCAAAGCTATTGAAGCCAAAAATACAGCTTTCAATGCACCAGAAGATGCGTAAAAGATGTCAGCATTTGGAAGAAGGGATTTGCACACTTAATATTTTAAACAGTTTAGAGGGAAGGATTATAATAACCATCTTCATAATTCTCTTATTAGTATTATATTCTTTATACAATGTAATATAAGAGGAAAAAGACAACAAGTAGAATAGATAGAAAAGATATCATGAATGGCCCTTCTTGGAGAAAGCTAAGGTATTTAGGAAAATAGGTGGGGGCTTATCAAGAAGGGAGTATTGGTCAGACTGATAATTCAGAGTTGGAAGGGGAAATGTACCAGGGTTACTAAAAAGAAATTCATGGGTGGAGTGGGTAGATTCAGAGTACCGCATAGATTTTAAAAAGAACTTGTGGAGAAACAAAATGAGGAGACGGATCTGCAGAATGTTTGAACTGTGTAACCACAGAGTAAAGTAGGCTGAGAGCACTATGACGGCTAGGAGAACAGAGGTGCTTCTGTTGGGAGGGCAGAGCACACCTGACAAAGGGGCTTCTCCTCCTGTTGCAGACATTGTTGTGACAATAGGGCCCACATGCAAATGAAGTAAATAGTAAATAGAGGTGGGAATTCTAGTGATGGACTTGGGAGCTGTTTATCCACAGATATAAAAAAAATGAGGTTGGAGGAAAGAATATGAGTTCTATAGAGTTAAATGGAGCCTGTGTCAGGGTAAGTATTAAAATATCATGTAGTTGAATATGCATATTGCATTTCTAGGGAGAAGGCCCTGGGTACTTGTCTCGTAGGCACAGGAGGTAGGAAGAGGAAGTGAAAAGAGAGCCCAATGAGCAGGGAGACCAGACTGACGGGAGGCAGGCTGAAGCCTGGATTCTGTCTGTGAAGCTCAGCACCAGCCTACTACGAAAAACAGATTGGGTGCATGCTACAGGCTTTGCCAGTTAGACTTGCAACTTTTCCTTTTGTTTGGAGGAGCCATAGGGAGAGATGGGTAATGGAAAAGAACGTTCATTAACACTTCTTCCCTAGATGTGATCCTACCTAGAAATATGAGGTGACATAGAAAATTGTCCCTATCTCAACACTCCCTAGCTCCTCAGATCAAGGTCCAAGTCCCTCATCATAGTTTTCAAGACCATCCACACTCCATTTCCAGCCTCATGACACACTGTCTGCCCAGCCTAATCAAACTGTTAGATGTTAAGCACATTCTCCATGTGTGTGAGTTTGCTCGTCTTGTCTCCTCAGCCTGGAATGCCCTCCCTGACACTCTCTTGATGTAGAAATCTTATCCATCTCTGCAGGCCCAGTTCAGATGGCAGCTCAACCATACAGCTTTCTTTTTCTTAAATCCTTACCTGAGGATACGTTTATTGATGAGAGAGAGTGAGTGAGAGAGAGACAGATCAATGCGAGAGAGAAATATTGACAGGTTGTCTCTTACACACACCCCAACCGGGGATTGAACCTGCAACTCAGGTATATGTCCTGACCAGGAACTGTACCCACAAACCTTAGGTGTACAGAAAATGCTCCAACCAACTACAAAACCTGGCCAAGGCCCATACAGCTTTTTTGATTACCCAGGTAGAAGTAGCTTGTTCCTCCTTTGAATTTCTGTAGCTCAGTGTACCTCTTTCACAGATCAAATGCTGCCTAGTTATACGGTCAGAAAATACACACTAGCTTTCATTCTTCTTTCCATTACCTCATTGGTACCTAGGATGGAATCTAAAATAATGATTGTGGAATAATAAGAGTCCAGCAAATATTTGCCAATATAAATTGAGTTAAAGGGTACTTGATGGGCAAATAGGAGAGGATAGAAAATAAAGGCAGACAAGTATAAATAACCAGTGTTTCTTTCTCCTCTGCTGCTTCTTAATGAATGTCACTTCCTACCCAGTCACAGTGCAGGAGGTCCTGGAGGTGACTGAAGTAAGGCAGGAAGTGGAAGGATGGAAGACATCTGAGATCCAATTATGTTATTTCCAAATGCAGAATCTGTTTTCTTAAATTGGGCAAAAGTGTGCTCTGCTGCAGCTCAGTGTCATTGCACAGCATGACCCATCTGTTACAATTGCCATGTGCACATTTATTCTGATATTTGAGTTGACGTGTGTGTCAAAGACCAAATAATGAAACCAATAAGAATTAGTGAGAATAGCCTCAAACTAAAAGGGGAAATGGCACTTAGAATAAAAATGAAACATAAGTGGGAGCATTTGGGGAGCTAGCTGGCAGTTGAAGATCATTCTGGAGTATATCAGGTGTCAAATATGCCAAATAACACACTTAGCCATGAGGACTTTCATTGTCCTGAGAAGAAATTTTGACACTAGAATCCAGGAGTCTAAGTTGTTTTCATAACCCTAATCTCTAGCAGGTAGCTTCAACTGGCCTCATTTTTTTTTTTCACCTATGAAATGTTTCTGAGATACTGCAAAGCACCCATTTCCCAGAGAGTATGGAGCATGCAAAAGACACTCCTCTTCCAATTCATGTCCTTAGAACCACTGGCCCTTTAATTCTATTAGAATGACAGTTTATCCAGGATAATATATTTGTGTCTGTGCATTCCAAAATTACTTCCTAAGTAGCTACTGTGTGACAGGCTCAGCAATATGTTATGTGAATGGGAAAATGAACAAGATAGACACCTTTTGAAGCCAAATAGCATTTGATGGGTTCTAGCCAAGTCTGCTTTAGGTACGTGACCTTGAGCACCTGATTTCCTTCCACCTCTAAGCCTGTTTTCCTCATCTGCCAAAGTAAGATAACAGAATCCAAAGGAAAGAATTGCTGTGAGGATCATATGATATAAAGGTGTGAAAAGATCTCAGCAGAAGTTCTGGCACATAGGAGCCACTAACAAATGTGAGCGATGATGACAGTGATGATGATAATGATTTGACTACATCGCAGTGACAGAGCAGCTGCAAGTTGGAGGGAGGCATATAGACCAATTTGAATCGATCACATGACAGCTTTAACAAAGTGCAGATAAACTGTGGTGCATTCAGACAGTGGGATGTTATTCAGTGCTAAAAAAAAAAAATGAGCTGGAGCATGACATCACCAAGAGGGCAACACTGGTCATTCCTGACATCTCTCTGTTCATAAGAAGAACTGACAACCCTTCATGTACAAGACACTACAGAGAGAATCACAGAACTTGGGGGTGAGGCTGAAGCTACCCCTGTATTGCAGAGACCAAGACAGACTGCATTAGGAGGGTAAGAGAAGGGGCTACACACTGACTTCATTGCCCTCCCCCATGCTGGTATAATACCATGCAGAAAGGTCTTTCCTGAGGCTATGGTTCCTCCAGTGAGAAAAAAAAACCTGGAGGGACCTCCAACCCCCACAGTGCTGTGGGTAGCTCTGTGGGACCCCCTACTTAGACTTGTCCCATGGAGATTGCAGGAGAGTCTTGAAACAGTCAGTACTTGGATTTTGGTGGACAGAGTTTGTACCCGCAGAGCCCAAGTAGTAATCCCAACCAGCAACTCTGCTCATCTACAGAACCAAACTGGTGGTGCGCTATGACCAGGGACCTCAGTGCTGTGTAGGTCTGCCTAATTCAGGTCCTCATATGAAGAAATTTGCTGGCCCTAGAGACTGGATTACCCATGCCCAGGTGGGAGAACTGCCATAGACCCTGCTTTGGAGATTGACTCTTGGTCCTATTTGACCAGAAGGGTTAGTGAGAAAACCTAGAAGCTGCATAATCCAGCAGTACTCAAGCTGAGAAGCATGGACAGAATGGATGGGCCTAGGAGCAAAGCCATTACAAGATGTGGAGGGTTCCGCTGCTACACAGGGGTGGGGAATTAATCTGTAGCCTTGCCTGAGGCAGAACATAGCTCCTGGCCCCTCATGACTGTAAAGTCTGTTCAGAAAAATTGAAAGTAACTTGGAGCGGCCCCTCCCCATCCTACCCATGAAGGATGCTGAATCATAACCCCAAAAGCTAAGGATCCTGGCTCCCAACCCCATCTAACTAGAAGGGCTAACAAGAATACCTGGAAGCTGTGTAACCCAGCAGCAATTCTCAAACCCAGAGGTGAATAGGCAGAGCTGATACTGGTATTTTGCAGAGTGAAGCCAGTGGTCCTACTTAGCCAGGAAGTATGGGGTATGAGTTGGCTTGAGTTAAGACCACAAACAAAAAACCTTATTAGGTTTAGCTCGTTTTCCTGCTGTGTCCAAGTAGAGAAACTAATTCATAGCCTCCCTTAGTGCTGAACATAGACTTCAGACCATCCAACCAGGAAACCGATCCAGAGCACATGGGAAACTGCACAGCCATGATTCTAGTGACACTTGAACAGAGATCACAGACTGTGACTTTTTCCATCTACAAAGCAAAACCAGTAGCCTCACCTGACCAGGGAATTCAGTGCACACTCTTTTTGATTCCATTCCTCAAACAATGATATATACAAGCCCTACATCTTGTTCTGCTGCTCTGACAGGACAGGCAAGCTATTTAATAGCTCCACGTATTGCTGAGTATAGTACCTAGTCACAATCATTTAGTAAGCTTGACCAGAGAACCCAGGCAACTATAGAGCCCTTCCTATAGTCTCATGTGGGCAGGGAACAAAGCCAGCAGCATATTCAACTATTCTCAGTCAGTAGCACACCCCTGACCCCTGACCTCTGTCCTTGGAGCTCAAAGTGTTAGTTGCCTTACCCCAAAATAAACCCTAATAGTCCAAGAACATTACTAGCAGGCATGTTCAGAAACCCAATTGAGCTAACTGGTGAATAACTGTTTCTGTCAAAGCAAACCTGTAAAGTGTATAAAAGGATCCCTCTTACTCAACAGCATAGATGCAGTGTAATACATTGAGGATTGCACCAAAAAAAAGTAAGGTAAACATGACACCACCAAAGGAAACTAAGGAATCTCCAATAACTGACTCTAGAGAAATGGAGATCCATGGCTTGTCAGAAAAGAATTCAGAAAAATTCTCTTAAAGAAGTTAACTACAAAAACACACAGACTGGCAACCAAATGAAATTAGGAAAACGATGCATGAACAAATTAAGAAATTCAGCAAAGAAATAAAAAACATCAAAACAAGCAAATCCTAGATTTAAAAATATAGTAGCCGAACTGAAAAATTTAATAAGGAGCTACAAAAAAAGGACTAGACTATGCAAAAGAGAAAATCAGAGACCTGGAATATAGAACATTAGAAATGATTCAATCAGAGGCGCAAAGGGAAAAAAAGAATTAAAAACAGTGAAGGAAGTCTATGGGACCTATTGGACAGAATGAAAATAGTCAATATTTGCATTACAGGAACTCTAGAAGGAAAAGAGAAAGAGAAAGTGACTACAAGTATATTTAAAGATAGTTACTGCAAATTTCCCAAACCTGGAGAAAGGGTGCACACCAGATCCATGAGGTCCAAACACCACCAAATAGGCTGAACCTGAATATGGCTATAATGAAACATATTGTAATTAAATTGTCAGAAGTCAAAGAAAAAAAATTTAAAGCTGAAGGAAGAGAGAGAAGTAACATACAAGGGAACCAACATAATACTATTAGTGGATCTGTCAACAGCAAATTTCAAGTGAGGATAAAATGGAATCACCTATTCAAAATATTGAAAGGAAAAAAAAAAAACCCTGTCAACCAAAATTTCTATACCCAGTGAAGCTGTACTTCAGAAATGAAAGAAGGATGAGATTTTGCCAAACAAAAAAAGCTGAGGGAGTTTGGCCTAAGGAGAAATGCTAAAGGAAATTTTTTGAGTAGAAGTAACAACACACCAATTAACATCACAAAAACATATGAGGGTACCTTGTGTAAAACTTACTGGTAATGGTAAAAATATAGTCAAACTAGATTCTGTACTATGGTAATGGTGGTTAAATAGTCATTTACAACTTTACTTTGAAAGTTAAGAAAGTTGACTTGGAAAAAATTTCATAACTAGAATATTATTAGTTTCACAATATAAAAATATGAAAATTATATCATAGCCAAAATTGTGATGGGGAGATGTAATAAAATGTAAAGCTTTGGCATTCTATTAATGTTGTTATTAGTTTAAATTAGGGTGTAATAAGTTTAAGATATTTTATGTAAGCCTCATGGTAATCATAAAGGAGAAACTTGTAGTAAAATAATAATACAAATGAACATGACAAAGAAGTCAATGCATACTGACAGAGCAACACATTAAACAGGAAAAAAGAGAGCAGGATAAGAAAGAAGGAACAATGGATCTACTAAAAAGCCAGAAAACAATTAACAGTGTGGCAATAGTTAAGGCCTTACCTGTGAATAATTACTTCCAATGTAAATGGGTTAAATTCTCCATTCAAAAGACAGAATGGCTGGATGGATGAAAACAACAACACGCTGCCTACAAGAGATGCATTTTAGCCTTAAAGACACACACAGACTGAAAGTAAAGGGATGGAAAAAGATATTTTAGGCAAATGATAACCTATAAAAATCAGGGGTAGCTACACTTAATTCAGACAAAATAGATTTCCAACTAAAAATGTTTAAAAAATAAAGACAAAGAGGTCATTATACAATGATAACAAGGTCAATTCATCAAGAGGATATAACCATTGTAAATATGCGCTCAAATCAGAGCAGTTAAATATATAAAGCAGAAACTAAGAACTAGAAGGAGAAATAAACAACAATACAATAATTCTCAGGGACTTTAATATACCACTCTCAGTAATGAATGATTTAGACAGAGAATACAGAAACAATTGTGAATAACATCATACATCAAATAGATTAAATGTATATAACATTCTGTTACAAGAGCAAAATATACATTCTTCTCAAGTGCACATAGAACATTTTCTAGGATAAGCCACATGTTAGGCCACAAAACAAGTCTTAGCAAATTCAAGAAGACTGAAATCATACCAAGAATCTTCTCTGACTACAATGGTATAAAATTAGAAATCATTAAGAAGATGGAAACTAGAAAATTCACTAATCATGGAATTTAACACTCTCCTGAACAACCAAGGATCAAAGAATGAATTAAAAGGGAAATAAAAAACATCTTGAGACTAATACAAATGGAAACAGAACATACTGAAACTTGCAGGATATAACAAAAGCAGTTCTAAAAGTTCATAGCAATAAATACCTACATTAAGCAAGAAATATCCCAAATAAACAAACTAATTCTATGTCTAAGGAACAAGAGAAACAAAAATACGCTGAGCCCAAAGTTAGCAGAAGAAAGGAAAATAAAGAGTAGAGCAGAAATAAATGAAATAAAAATCAGAAAAAACAATAGAAAAGATTAACCAAACTAAGAGCTGATTCTTTTAAAATATAAACAACTCTGACAAACCATTAGCTAGGCTAACCAAGGAAAAAAAAAAAGAGGACCCAAATCAATAAAATTATAAATGAATAAGGAGACATTACAACTGATACCACATAAATACAAAGGATTACAAGATACTATGAACAATTATGTGCCAACAAACTGGACAATGAAGAAGATAAATGGTACTTGGAAAGCTGGATATTCACCTGTAAAAGAATGAAATTAGACCTATGTCTTATAACATTGACAAAAATTGACTCAAAATGGATTAAAGACTTAATTGTAAGACTTAATTGTAAGAAACATGGTCTGGGTAATGATTAATTTTTGATACAACACCTAAAGTACAAGCAGCAAAATAAAAATAAACAAGTGGGATTATATTAAACTAAAAAGTTCCTGTACAGCAAAAGAAAAAACAGACTGAAAAATCATGCTATGAAATGGGAAAAATATTTGCAAACTATATACCAGATAAAGTGTTAACGTCCGAAATACATGAAGAACTCATACAACTTGATAGCAAAAAACCAAACAATCCAATTTAAAAAACAGCAAAGGACATGAATAGACATTTTTCCAAAGAAGATAAATGGCCAACATGTACATGAAAAGATGTTCAACATCACTAATTATCAGGGAAATGCAAATCAAAACCACATTGAGATACCATGTCATACTTGTTAGAATGGCTATCATCAAAAAGACAAGAAATAACAAGTATTGGCAACAATGTGGAAAGGGAACCCTGTGCACTGTTGGTGGGGTTGTAATTGGTACAGCCACTAGAGAAAACAGCATGAAGGATCCTCATAAAATTAGGAATATGACTACCATATGATCCAGCAAGTTCACTTCTGGGAAAATATACTAAGGAAATAAGACCAACAACTCGAAAAGTTATCTTCACTTTCACATTCATAGCAGCATTATTTATTATAGCCAAGACATGGAAACAACTTAAGTGTTCATCGATGGATGAATGGATAAAGAAGTTGTAACGCACACACACACAACAGAATAATATTCACTCATGAGAAATAAAGAAACCCTGCCATTTGAGACTGCATGGATGCAGCTCGAGGGCATTATGCTAAGTAAAATAAGTCAGGCCGAGAAAGACATATACTGTGTGATCTCAGTTACTGTGGAAATTCAATAAACAATCTAAAAACCCACCAAACCTGGAGAAAAAGAGATCAGATTTGTGGCTGTCATTTATGGAGATGGGTGTGTTATAGGGGAGAAGGAGGGCTGGAGGAAAGTGGTAAAAAGTACAGTCTTCCAATTAAAGATAAATATTAGAGATATAATACACAACATAAAACTATAGTTACCACTGCTGTGTCATATGAGAAAGTTGTTGAGGGTAAATCCTAAGTGTTCTCACTAATAAATAAAAAGAACTAACAAGCCATGAAAAGACATGAGGAACTTTACATGTATATTACTAAGTGAAAGAAGCCAATATGGGAAGGCAACATTATTTATGATTCATTAAAAATATGTGAATATTCTGAAAAAGTAAAAAATAAATAGATCAGTGTTTGCCAGCGATGGGGAGGAGGAAAGAGGGATACACAGGTGGAGCACAGAGGATTCTGAGGTCAGTGAAAACACTTTGTCTAATAGAATGATGGATATTTGTAACTATACACTTGTCCGAGCCCACAGAATGTACATCACCAAGAATGAATGCTAAGGTAAAATATGGACTTTGGGTGATTATAAAGTGTCAGTGGTGGTTCATCCTTGGTAACAAATGTACCATTCTGGTGAGAGATATTGATAATGCGGAGGCCATTCGTGTTGGGGGGCAGAGGGTATATGGGAAATCTCTCTACCTTCATCTCAGTTTTGTTATGAACCTAAAACTACTCTAAAAGTCTGGTTTAAAAAATTCCAACACCATGAAGAGAAACCTTTTTTTGGGTTTGGTGGCTTAGAAATTCTAAACAGTCCTACTCTTGTGTGGTCCTTGCCGCTGCTCTGTTAGTGTTTATGAGTTCCAAAATTCATGCATCCCTGTTGAGCCTCCAGTTCTGCTGTTGGGACTCAGGCTGAGCAGACATGACCATGGTTCATGACAGCCTCCCATCCTGGGGAAGACTGGGGAAGGTGAGGAAGTGAGCAGGGACATCCCTTGAGGGATACTTTTCAGCTTCCAGCTTCCCCAAGGTGCCATTTTCTGCATATGAGAATAATATACTGCTAGAATGAGAACCTAACGTTCAGAAAGAGTAAGCAATTTATCCAGGTGATTCATTAGTGCCAGTATCCGGACTCAAACCTAGGTTTGGTAACTCTGAGATGCTCTATTGTGGCACCTTTTGCCGAGCTTGTTGCATGGTGAATGATGGAAAAAGAGCAAGGAGAATTTGGTGGTCTTAAATCTGTAGCTCTCTTGATTATTTCTTCTCGTCAACAAGTTGAAATAATTTCTGAGATTAACTTTGTATAGTATTCAAAATGGTATGGTCCTACTCTGCATTCTAGTGGATCTGCCCAGTGTCCCTCTGTGCAGTCCCAAAGCATGTGTGCCTTTCTTTTTATGGAGCAACAATGTGCTAAGTAAGGCAAGGTGGGCCCATCCTCCAGGCCCATGGAATGACCAGTGATCTGTATAAAGATGATCACAATAATCCCAAAGATTGACTTAGTTCTAGCAAGTCAAATACAATAATATACCTGTTGAGGACTTGCGGGACAAAATTTCCTCTATGACAAAAAGAGAAAAAGCCTTATAATCAAATTCCTTCTTATATTCCCAGTAAGGGAGAGGCAGAGAAACTCTCCTTTACTTGCTGCCCTTGGATATTTTCATGATGATAATAAGATTTTGTAAACATGAGACAACACTAAGAGAATTGGCAAGAAGTCACTGAGCTGTTTAATTACTAAACTCTGGAACTCTACCTCAAGACTTCTTTATCCCATGAGATAATAAGACCACTAATTGTTTTAAAAACTCCACTAGTACAGCCACAAACATTCTAGATGATCTTGAAAGCTTCATGGAAGAGATGAGAATAGGCCTTGAAAGACAGTAAGATTCAGGTAGGCAGAAAGGAGGTGGGGAGTCCTTCTATTCAGGATAAGCAAAGGCAAAGAAATGAAAATTAGCATGGCACATGTGGCTAGTGGGGAGGGGACTCTAGGCTGCTGTAGAATGTCAACTGGAATAATTATACATTTCTCCAAACTCATGGTATTTACTTAGTGTGTGTATATGGATTTGCAAATATTTACTCGCAGATTTTTGTCAATAGAAGGAGAAAAGTGGTTGGCTCAGGTGCCCAGAATATTCAGTCTTTCCAGGATCTTGTGGGGCCAGGTTCCACATACATGTACTGGAGTCTGTGGAGAGTGGCTACAGCAAGGCAGAGGCTAAAGAAACTTTTCTCACTGGGTATTCTGCGAGATGGGCCAACAGCACCGCTTTGGTTTCCTGGTAACTTGACTCCACAGAGCTGTAGCGATGATGGTGACATGAGGACAGCATTAGCCAGCTCTGTGGCAATAGGGGGCAGTGTACTGGGCTGCAGCAGCAGGCCCTGGAGGGCATGAGCACCTGTGCAGGGCGAGTGACTCTTCCAGAGGGACTTCTGAGTTGCTACAACATGGGCAGGAATCAAGGGAGAAAGCCTACATGAACCCCATAGGGATTCCCTTGATACAGCCCTCAAAACATAGAAATGACAGCATGAGATTCTGAGGAGAGTGGAGTCCTTCACTACCCAACTGGGGGCCAATTCTATGAAATGGCCGTCATTACAGTTTATACGGCTCCACTGGAGTCCCTGGCAAATGAGGCTGGAGCAGGGTTTCTTGTGATCAACACTATTGATTCTTGGAGCTGGATGATTCTTTCTTATGAGGGCTGTCCTGTGCATTGTGGGATATTTAGTAGCATCTCTGACCTCTACCCACTAGATGCCAGTAACACACCTTCTCTCAAGCTGTGACAACTAAAAATGTCTCCAGACATTTTGAGAACCACTGGTCTAGAGAAACACAGATGACAGTGTGTGAGTGTGTGTGTGTGTGTGTGTGTGTGAGAGTGAGTGAGTGAGTGAGAGAGAAAGGGAATGTAATGTATCTATCAGTAGTTTACATTTACATTTGTTGACCATTTAGATTTTGACCTTTTCATTTAAAAAAAGCTTCAGAGAATATTTCCTTAGTTTATTTGTCAATATCTTTAATTATTTTCTTGGATAAAAATCTTTACAGAGCTTAGGACCTAGCTTTGCACATGGTGAGGCTCAATAAATACTTGCTGGTTAGTTGACTGACTGTGGCTGTGAATCTCCATCCCTCTTTTTTCCAATAAAGGTGGCACTTCACAACAATTTCTACGTGGGCTGGGTCTGCAGAGGGTATTTGTAATTATATATAAAAATTCATTTTATGTAGAGTTACTTCCTGCAGACCCACCCCCTCACAGTGTGGTGCCTGAACCTATGCTACCCACCCAGGGAAAGGTTCGATACGCAGATTCTCTGATCCCACTAGATCTACTCTGTGTTTTCAAATCTCTCCAGGGAACCCTCTCAAACCTAAAGTTTGAGAATGACTACAATAGACAGTAAAACTGAACAAACCCTGCTCTCACAGCATGGAAATTGCAATTCCCTCAACATTCGCTCTATAATGGCATCTCCCTGGTGGGAGACGGCCGGCCTGCCCTTTGTTCATAAGAAGTCATGAGCCTTCACAATCTAATTGTGTGCAATGGTATCTAACTCCATCTGGGGCCCTGGTCGGTCTTTGAGAGGCTCTTCCCATGCCATTTACCTTACACGAAGGCCCAACTCAGCCTGCCTGATGGCCCGTGGCCTGTGAGCCAACAGCTGGCATGTTTAAATGAAGAATGATGCTAACATGTTCAACTTCATTTGCTAGATTGCTCATTAGGTAGATAATGCCCTATCCTGGCCGGATATGAAGTCCATTATAAGTGAGGTGGCCATCTGTTCAGGGCTGGATCCTTTCGATATAATCAGAGATTGTGGGGCTCCAGCAGGCACCTGTGCCAGAGAAAAGAGCAGCAAGCTCCCTGAGGCTAAACCACATGGGTGGCTGTGAGCAAAGGTACTGGAGAAGATGGGAGTTGCACCCAACTTTGAATGCTGAGTAAGCTTTTACTCCAAATGGGACAACCCCAGGGCAACCAGATGCCTTCCCAAAGTGTAGAAGACACAGTCAGGAGGCCAGTTGGGAAGGGAACAGCTGCAGCTGGCAGGGACTTTGGTGCTTGAATTCACACCTGGTTTCCCTTCTCCCCTGTGGGTCAGAAATCAGTTTCTGTACTAACAGTTCTTGACATCTGTAATCCCTGGGGCTTGCAGGAGTGTGTGTGTGTGCACACGTGCAGTTCCCTAATTAGACTGCAGCATCCCTTAAAGACAGGAACTGTGCCTCTCACCATATGCATAGCCTTGCTTAAAAATGGGGATTTTTAAGTGGGACTACAGTTTAAATGCTCACGCTCAAAGGCACCTCATCTCCAAGTTTTTCAGGGAACATCGCTGGTCCTGCCCACAAGACACATACTTCTGAGAAGCTAGTTATATAAGGGATTAAAAAACATAATGCAATAACAACTAGTCAAAACTCTTCATTGTGGCTAGTTCCAGGTGCTGCTTCCTGAGAATTTTTTTTAAATGGTAAAATGCATCGTTATTCAGGTCTGACATCTCCATCTCTGTTCAAAAGCAGTTTGGTGAACAATTCAGAAATTCAGCAGCTTAAGGAAACAGGGTTACATTTAAACAAGCCAGGAAACTCTACCTCCCTTCTGGCTGGGAAGGCAGCAACTGTTGAAAATAATTCCTTCAGATTTAGCAGACCAGCAGCTAGGGAAAATAACTCCATTGGGTTTAAGCAGAACAGGTCAGCGAATAAAGCAGCCATTTGATGGAAAAGGGTGCTGAGGTTGCAGCAGGAGGAGCCAAAGTGGGAGTCAAAACAGAATGCTCACAGTCCCAACACGTTTGCATGACTGGATACCTGTGTAGCCTGAATGGCACAGCTTGGCGTGAGTGGAATGCACTGGAATCAAGAGGAAGTCCAGCTTTCCCATGGTATCGCGTTTTCTATTTGCTTCTCTTGTCTTAAACTGGTTTGGCCAAAAAGTTTGTTTAGTTTTTTCCTCATGATGGCTCTAGTAGCACCTAGTTATCTTTAACTTCATTTGAAACTATTTTGTTAGATTGTTTTGTGACAGCTGTCATATCAGTGTGTATTTAAAACAAAAAAGTTACCAAAATTGGTGAATTTTTGTGCACTCTTCTTCCACATTGAAGATGGAAGAAGATACGCAACAGTTTTGGTGTATTATGTCTTACCATTTCAAGAAAGGTAAAAATTGCAACTGAAATGCAAAAAATAAAAGATTTGTGCAATGTGTGGAGAAGGTGCTGTGAATCAGTCAAAAGTGGTTTGCAAAGTCTTAGGCATTGGGAGGTGTTTAGCAGCACCCCTGGCCTCCACCCACTAGAAGCCAATAGTGGGACATAGCTGGCATACTCGAAATATCTAAATCAATAAAGTTATTGGTGAAAATGATAAATGTGTCTTTTACTTTACAGAAAAAACATAACGGATATCTTGGCCAACTCAATACCTTGGGAGCACCTAGCTTTCAGGCTTGGTCTCTCACTTCTGAGGGGTCAGGCCATGAGACCCTTTGTGACCTACAAGTAAGATTTATGCCTCCACCCTGGTCCCAAGGAAAGCCCAGAGCTGTCCTGGGGCGCCCCTGAAGCATGAAGGAGCCCAGCCAGTCACCGCTTTGTAGAGGTCGATAGCATACGCACCTTTACCTGAATGCATACTTTCATTCCTTTCACTAGCTTCCATTTTTATCAGAAGGCCAGAAAAACAAATCATGGATTCTAGACAACTGTTCTAAGCCACATTTCTGAGACTTCAATAGAGCATGTCATACCATTTGCATCTTTTTATTACCTTAAACAGCTCACACTTATGGTTATCTAATATGAATGTAAAACTAAAGAAACAACATGGTTGTTTCATAGGTATTAGATCATGCCTCTGTACCCATTCTTTGAGCATTCATTAGTCACCTACAGTACGCCATACCTGTGGCAAGCCCTGTGAGAGGAGGTCAAATAAGACCTATTTGCAGCATTTTCCCATGACACTTGTATTAAGGTGAGGGCAACAGAGCAATTTATCAGTGATGATAGGACCAGGTAGTAAAATCTATGACAGAGGCATGCTGAGGGGAGCACCTTGAGTCCTAGCTGGAAGCAGGGTGGGGATGGGAAGAGACAGAACAGGAGGGCCCTCTAGAACACAAACACACTACACTGTCTCCGGAGCAGTGGGTGAACCAGACAGGAAGACAGGTGGGAGGGAGACCACATGTCCCTTTGCCTTCTGTCCCTTCTGATTTTGTCACTGTAGCCTGTACTTTACTCCTGCTCTATGCATCAGGAACTCTGGAACTTTCCTATAAACAGACACACGTTTTTATAATGCAATAATAAATGTAAAATCTTTATTCCCTAGAAAACAATGACACCGTTTGGGGTAGGTTGCTCCACCCTGCGTTCAGGCATGACCTGTAATTTCAGCCTTTGATTTGTTCCTCACTAGCCCTCCATGAAACTACAGTTGCAGCTGCAGTAGATGACCCTGGATCTCTGAGCTTTGGAAGGCACACCGTTTCTATCTATGTTGCCCCATAGTTTGGCCCTACTTAGAAAGTCTTTCGTCATGGGAATAGGGCACACAAATTTCATGAGGGAAGAATTTTCTGCTTGGAGAGGTCAGGCCTGTGTAAATGGTAGGAGAAATGGCTGGCAGTCAGGGAACAGTACAAGGGTTTGGGATGCCAGAAGAATAAAGGAAGAGAGGGAAAGGGGGCTTCTAAGGGAAATAAGGCAGCTTCGGATGCAAACCTGTGATCCCTTGGGGCATTTCTGTAGGGCTCTGATTATGTCTAGCTAAGTTGTTCCGGACAAAAAGAAAGGAGACACGAAGGCCTTAGCAACATCAACACTTGTAGTGGAATTGCAAGGACTACCATCCAAATTACCAGCTATTTTCTGGAAATATTTATTGTTCCTAGAAAACTAAAAGCCCTCGGCAATCTTCTGGGGCTGGTCCTGACTGGGGCTGCAGTTTCCATGTTGCTGAGCTGCAGGTCAGGATGGATGCTATAAGACATGCCTAGCACCTTCGTCACAGGGCACCATTGTTCCTTGGGGTTCAATTTTAAACAAAGTTCTTTAACACCAGGTTCTTGCCCAGACTTCACTGGCTGTTTGTAATTATAACCAACCATTATTTGAGTCTGAGAACCTCAAATAACCTTACCCAAAATTCAGAGCTGGGATGGAATTTTGAGTCCAGCATTAGAATTTCATACAAGGGCCAATTAGAAAAAATGTTGCGTCACCTCTCACAGTTTATACTTCAGGGAAGTCCAAAACAAAAAACACAGACTGTTTGTGATTATTTAACAGTGTTCTGGTACACGGTCTACTCAAATGCAAAACAAAATATAATTTATCCCATTACATTGAGAAAGAAAATAAAGCATTTTGCAATTATTAGCAGAATGTGTTGGGAGAAAAGCTTTGAAGAAATTTTTTTCCTTTCAGTTAACGTCATCTTTTCCAGTGTATGTACTTCAAAACTATGTAACTGATACCTATTCTAATACTCTGAGGCAAAACAGGGATGAAAAAATAATTCCCCTTTTGGAGAATAATGCAATCAAGAGAATGTTACACAATAATATTGATATCATTGAAATCACTTGAGATAACAAATTCAAACTGCTGTAAATTTAAGCTAGTAAGATTATGTAAGAAGAAAACAGAAATGAGAGAAAGAGTTGGTCACATTATTTCTATAAGGATTTTCAAAGGATGTTTCAGAAACAGAATCGCAGTTATCAATCTAAGGGACTGATAACAGCTGACATTTCAGCACCTTCAGAAGCTGTTCTGCTGTTCTTACTTCTGTCAGAGTCCATCCTTGAGACTAAATAAAGATTTCATTCCCTCTTCTAATTATCTACGTATTTATTTAAAGAGAAGCCTGGAGGCTAGCTGGTTGTTAAGAACACAGCGACCTCCAAAAGAAGATGAGTCAGGAAATAAAATGGGGAGCACGTTGAATCATGACAGAAATATATTCACTGAGGAAACTGAAGCAGCTTCCCCTCAGATGTAGAAATCTACAGGCCCTATCAGTTATCATTAGTGAACTGGTTTCCCAAACACAGACCGATGGGCCTGGGAAAGCTGAATTCTCACTCGATGTTCTCTCTTTTCCTTCTCATGTATCAAGAACTCTCTCATGGGCTTAAACTATCGGGTTGGCCAGAAAGTCCATTACGCTTTTTTCCGTACCGTGGCTCCAGTAGTGCTTAGTTGTCTTTAACTTCATTCAAAACAATGTTACTAGATTGTATTGTGACAGCTGTCATATCAGTTTGCATTTAAAAAACATTAAATTGGTGAATTTTTGTGCAGCCATTTTAATATTGAGATGGAAGAAGATACATAACAATTTTGATGTATTATGCTTTATTTTAAGAAAGGTAAAAATGCAACCAAAACACACACAAAAAAAGCTTTGTGCAGTGTATGGAGAAGGTGTTGTGACTGATTGAATGAAACAAAAGTGGTCTGCGAAGTTTCTTGGTACTACTGACATTTTGGCCAAATAATTCTTTGCTGTGGAGCTGTCTTATGCATTGGGAGGTGTTTAGCAGCACCCTTGGCCTCTACCCACTAGAAGCCAAGAGCAGGAGATAGCCAACATACTCAAAATACCTAAATCAATAAAATTATTGGTGAAAATGAAAAATGTGTCCTTTATTTTATGGAAAAAAATGTAATGAGCTTTTTGGCCAACCTAGTACTTTCCTCCTTGGCTGCTGGCCTCTGGGAGTTACAAGGCCTTAAGGAAGATTCAGCTTCGGTTCCTGTCAGCTCCCCGATTGCCAGGGTTGCTGTGACTGATGTGGCTGGCATGCCCTCTTCTCACTCTTCACACCACAGAAAGCCTCCCGAAATTCTGAAAGGACAATTTCCCAAATAGGGAATTATTATTCCAAAAAAACCCCCCAAAACCCAAAACAGACTATCGTAGCACTTGACCACAGTTGAATCATCACTTTAAGAAGAAACATAAATTTAAGCAGGAAAATATAAAAGAATATTTTTGTGATCTTAGGAATGGTGAGGAAAGATTTCTTATATAAGACAAAAGCACAGACTATGCAAGATGATTGGTAAATCTGCCTACATTGAAATGTAATTAACAATCTGTGTATATAAAGACAACAGAGGAAAAGTAAAATCAACCATAAACCTTAGGAAAATATTTACAAAACATATACTCAATAGAAGATTAGTATCTACAATGTGTAAAGAACTCCTAAAAATCAGTAAGAAACAGTATACTTCACTTTCTCCTCTTGACTTTTGAGCTATTGTCATACATTTTTCTTCTTCATATGTTCTAACCACACACTACATTGTTGTTTATTTAAAAGGTCAATTATCTTTTGTAGATGTAAACAGAGAAAAGAGCATTATTTATTTACATGCATATTGCCATTTTTGGTGCCCTTCATTTCTTTGCTCAGAGACCTGGTATCATCTTGTATCATTTTCTTTGTGCCCAAAGGACTTCTTTCACCACTTCTTGTAGTGTGGGTCTGTTTTCAAAAAACTGCTTTCAGCTTTTGTATGACCCAACACATCATTGTTTCACCTTTGCTTTCAAACTATATAGTTACTAGATACAGAATTCTAGGTTGTCAGGGTTTTCAAAGGACTTTAACAGTGTTGCTCCAATGTATTGCTGTTTGCATTGTTTCCAAGAGAAGTCTGCCAGCATCCTTCTTTGTTCCTCTGGAGATAAAACATGTTTCACTCTGGATGCTTTTAAGATATTATGTGTCTTGTTAGAGTTTCCTTCATGTTTCTTGTACTTGGGGTTTATTAATCATCTTGGATCTGAGAGTTTATAATTTTCATCAAATTTGGAAAATTCCAGTTGTTATTTCTGCAAGTATTGTTTTTCTTTCCTTTCTCTTCTCTCATCCAGGGACCCCAAATACACGTACAGTAGATTGCTTGAAATTGCTGCACAGCTTATTGATGGTCTGTTTCTTTTTTTTTTTTTAATTAGACTTTTCTATTTTATTTTAGATAGTTCCCATTGTTACATCTTTAACTAATCAACTAATCTTGATGCCCACAATGTCTAGTCTGCTATTAATGCATCAAGTGCATACTCCATCTTCTGCACTAGAGTTTTCACCTCTAGAATCTTAACCAGGAAAATCTTTATATGCCTTCCATGCTTATAATTTGCCTCTAGCTTTGTGAATACATGGAACAGTTATAAAAGCTTCTAAAAAGTGTCTGTATACTAACTGAAACATTTATGTGTGGGTCAGTTTCAATTTTTAATTTTTCTTTTTATTGAAGGTTTTTATGCTGTTGCTCTTTATTGCCTGGAAATTACTTAATCAGATTAGATTTAATTTTAATAGATTTAATTTTAGGTGTTGCTTTTAAATTTTTAGGTTTGACCGTAACAACATTATTCCAGGGACAATTGCTACCAATGCTGAGGTCAGAGCCTTCCGATTATGCTAGCCAATTTCCTCTGAATTGTAAGGTTTCCTAGCCTGGCTGGTGGGAATAGGAGTCAGGAAACACCGCTCCATAAAACAGTGTGAAACGATCAGGGCTTGCTGAGCAAAGATCGCTGGTGCCTGGATGAAAGGATATCTGGATGCCAAACAAGCCTTGGGAGTTAAAGATCCAGTCCCCTGGAATACTTTGTATATTTGATTAGGGACCTTCACCCTTTATCCCCCAAACAACATTTGTTAATATTAAAAAGCTACAGTCTCTTTCCCTCCCTCTGGAGAAAGGGGAGGAAGGGGTGGTCAGGTAGGTTGTCAGTGCTCGTGAGTAAGCCCCGTGCGAACATGGGTGATTTCTGTCCCCACTGCATTGCCCTTCGAGGTATCAAAGCAGGAGGGACTGACAAAATATTTCCTCTGAGTAATTAAAGAGTTTGTGTCTGATCCAGGAATCACATGTTTTCTGTCGGTTATTAATAAATATAGATATAAAAACTTAATTGCAGGCACTATTCCCAGTCTTTTGTGAGATCTAGTATTTTTTCTAATCTTCCTGTATGGTTCATTCCCCAGCCTTGAATATTTTAATCACAAGCATATGCTGATCAGTACTCTGCTACATCCCTTTGCAAATCTCTAGAGTTCTCTGTTAGTATTTCTCCCCTCTGTCATTCTGTCCTGTGAATTTTAGTTTCTTTGGATCTTCTTGGGCCTTCAGCTGTTTTCTCAGCTTAGAGGGCACACCAAACTTTGCCTGAGTTACTCCTTACTATGCTACAGCATGAGAATTCTGTAAAGGCAGTAAATCAGGACATTGGAGAGATCACCTTATTTTTTTCCTTGTCTCTCAGGGATCACTGTTCTTTGTTGGCTGATACCCAATGTCACGTGCTATTTTACATATTTGTCTAGTGTTTTAGTTACAGAAAAAGGGTAAATCTTGTACTCCATTTTTAGATGAAAGTAGAAGGGATACTGCATCATTTTTAATAGAGAAAATTATAAAAGAACCAACTGCCTATGTCAGGAGAATGAGTAAATGAAATTTTGGATAATCTTACAGTGATCTACAGTACAGCATGAATTTTAATAAAATTTTCACATACATAATGTTGAGCTTCAGAGACATATATACAACTGCCTCCTTAATCTCTCCACTTAGTGAAAGTGGAGAGATTAATGCAAGTAGTAGAATAATATATAAGTTATCGTACAAGATAAATCTGATTTAGAAAGATGCAAATCAATGCTATATATTAATTTTGAATATGCACACATGATGAATGAGTGTAAAAACTTACTTTAGAATAAGCTTCCAATTGAAACATGTTGATGAGTTACCTTTTGGGAGCAGCATATACTACAGCGTTATTTGCCAAGATAATTAATTGGTCGGTACATAAATATCTCATTGTGGCCAAAGCAGCAGCTCTCTTCAAAATGCGGCTTTCTGATGCTTTTTTAGAAAATGATTCCAGGAAGCTCAGAATTGTAATCTGTTTCTTTAACAATGCCATTGTAATCCGTCTAATATCCTATCAAAATCCCTTTCTGCTTGAACTAGTTGGAGTAGATTCAGATCGCTGCAATTAAAACCCGACTCATATAAAATATTTTTAAAAAGAAAAAGAAAAGGAAAGAAATGGGCCATTAAGGATGTATGAATTTAAATAGGTAGAGATGCGGATAAAATATTTTAGGAAGAGAGAACAGTAGAAACAAAGGAACTGGAACCTTCCCATTCACATTTAAATATTCTCAGTTCATTCACATCTTAGAGGAAAGGCCGATTTCCCCTCAATAAACATACACCTGCTTTTTCCAACTAACCTCCCTGCCATTAAAATTATTGGAAAATTTCAATCTTTAATTTTCTTGACCTCTAAGAGTGTTTATTATTTCCACTTACAACATTCTTTTCTTTGAGCTTACAACACTCCGCTCCGCTGGCTTTCTTCTTTTTCTCTGGCCTTTCCTTCTCAGCTCTCAACGCAGAACGCTGGCTCATGTACTGGGCCACGTGCTATCAGAATTCCTAGAATTCTGGTGGGCCGGTCCTTTGCTCACCTTCCTCTATACTCCTCCCTAAGGATGATTTATGCCCACAGTCTTAAATGTATTTATGTATAAATGAATTTCAAGTTTCTACTTCCTGCCATGAGAACTTATGACACACACACACAACTACTTATCTAGTAAATGTCTGCACTTAGTAAAGGCTCCTAAAACTCAACATCTCAAAAACTGAAAACACAATATATGTAGACACACACACACGTGTCAGTTATGTTGTAATAACTCTGTATGGTATCAGATAAGTATTAGACTTATCAGGTGATCACTTAGTTATATAAATATCTAATCACTATGTTGTATACCTGAAACTAATATAATATTGTATATCAACTGTAATTGAAAAATAAATAATTAAAAAATAAAGTAATCCAATGCGTAATTATATAAAAATGGATGAAATACCTAGGAATAAATTTAAACAGGGAGCTGAAAGATCTCTACACTGAAAACTATAAGACATGAATAAAAGAAATTGAAGAAGGCACAAATAAATGGAAAGATATTCAATGTTCATGGATTGGAAGAATTAATATTATTAAACTGTCCATACTATCCAAAGAAACATACAGATTCAATAAAGTCCCTTTCAAAATTCCAATGACGTTTTTGACAGAAGTAGAAAATATCCTAAAATTTGTATGGAACCACAAAATTCTCGAGGGCTAATGTATTCTTGAGGCAACTTGTGCCCTTATTTCCAACTATATTACAAGCCTATAGTTATCAAAGCAGTATGGTATTGGCATAAAAACATATACATGGTTTAATGGAACAGAATAGGGAGCTCAGAAATAAACCCACACATTTTTGGTCAATTTATGATAAAGGAGCTGGGAATACACATTTGGAAAAGAACAGTCTCTTGAATAAAAGGTGTTGGCAAAACTGGACAGCCACATGCAAAGGGATGAAACTGGACCACTTGATCTTGCATTGTGGACAAAGATGAACTCAAAATGGATTAAAAACTTGAACATAGGACCTGAAACCATAAAACTTCTAGAAGAAAACATAGGCAGTAAGCTCCTGGATATAGGTCTTGATGATAATTTCTTGGATCTGGCAGTAAAAATACCAAAAGCAAAAATAAATAAATGGGACTCTCCCAAACTAAAAAGCTTCTGCACAACAAAGGAAATCATTAGCAAAATGAAAAAGCAAATGATGGAATAGGAGAAAATATTTGCAAATAACATATCTGACCAGGGGTTCATATTTGAAATATATAAAGAACTCATACAATGTAGTATCAAAAACCTCAAACAATCCAATTAAAAAATTGGCAGGAGATCTGAATAGACATCTCTTCAAAGACAACATACAGGTAGCCAACAGGTACATGGAAAGGTGTTCAACATAACTAATTATCAGGGAAATGCTAATCAAAACCACAATAAGGTATGACAGCTTACCTGTTAGAATGGCTATTATAAAAAAAAGACAAAAAGTAACAAATGTTGGCAATGATGCAGAAAAAAGGGAATCCTTGTACACTTTTAATAAGAATGTAAATTGGTATAGTCACTGCAGACAAGAGTAAAAACAATTCCATAAAAAATTAAAAATAGAACCACCATATGATCTAGTATTTTTAACTTCTGGATACTTAGCCATAGGAAATCAAACAGAGTATTGAAAAAATATATGCACCCTCACGGTCATTGCAGCATTATTTACAATAGCCAAGACACTGAAGCAACCTAAGTGTCAAGATGGATGAATGGATAAAGAAACTGTATATATACACACAATGGAGTATTAAAATAAAGTGAAGCAATTGGCAACAACATGGATGAGCCTTAAGGATATTATGCTAGGTAAAATAAGTCATACAGAGAAAGACAAATACTATATGATTTCACTTACATGTAAACTCTCAAAAACAACCAAACAAATCCCCAAACTGAGCTCATAGGGAACAAATTGGTGGTTGGAAGAAGCAGGAGGTGAGGGGTGGGAGAAATGGATGGAGGTATTCAAAAGGTACAAACTCCCAGTTATGAAATAAAGAAGCCCTGGAGACGTAATATACAGTGTGGCTACTCCAGTGAATAGTAGTGCACCGTGTTAGCAAGTTGCTAAGCCCAACCATCCTGACCATGCTCCATCTCAGAGGCCTGTTGCAACTTCAAACACTTTCAAGTCATTGTACGTTACCTCATGCTCAAACAATTTTAGTATTATTATAAAATTCCAAATTTTCATCTAGAAAATGAGAATTTTTCTTTTAAGTGCAATAAACTTTTCTAAAAATGACAAAAAAGAGAAAGTTGCTAATAGAGTAAATCTTAAAAGTTCTCATCAGAAAAATTTCTGGATGTAGGGTGATGGGTGTTAATTAGACTCACTGTGGTAATCATCTGCAGTGTGTACCAACAGTGAATCATTCCGTAGTACATCTGAAACTAATATATGTAAATTGTATCTCAATAAAAAGGAAATGTTCTTATCACAGGTTCAATATTGGGGAAATTATTAATAAAGTAGGAATTGTACAGGGAAAAGTGAGAAGACAGGCAAAAATGGATATTATTTAGACCATTTCTTAAATATGGGGGTGTAATAGTTGTTTTCTGTGTTGGGTTGACAAATAGCTTTCTGTCATAAATGGTTGTTTGATTTGTAGTCAAGTAACAGAGAACTAACGTATGTTCCATTTAAATATTAGATTTTTTGAGGAAGGTATAAGAAAATTAAAAATTACAAACAATTATACTAACTATATTTCATAACACATAATTAACAAAAATTAATGCTTCATATTTGCTTTTTGTCATTTTTAAATATAGATAAAACTAATATCCTTAAGTATGCCATTGTTCTTTTGCAGACAAAAGCATCCACTCTATTGACTTAACTGGAAAGAGTTTTTTTTTTTTTTTTTAAGAGTAATAAGGTAAAACACAGACTCTCGAGTAGGGCAGACGACCAGGCTTGGATGCTACATAGTCAGGATCAATGCAGCTAGAGGACCCGATCAACCGAACTGCGGGGTTCTGCAGCACAAATACCCCTGCAATTGCCATGCATTACTCAGCACCTCAGATGCCAGGTTTGGGAAGCTAAAATTTGCTGCAATGCCTCAGAAGAATCAGATGCTTTCCCATCATGCATTTCCCCAGGCAGAACCATCATCTCACAATGCTCACTTTGCTGATGCAATTACACACAGGGGCTGAGCCTGGCTGAACCTAGGCTATAGGAAGAATCCCAGCTGCAAGACAAACTGGAAAGGGATGGCATGAGCGTGGAGCAGCAGGTCAACAGTGTTTTCTCCAGGCCCCCTGACCATCATGACCAGTCCCTTTTCTAACCCTTTATTCTCTACCCACTGGAAGCAACCAATGTATATCTGTCTGTAAACAATGTAAGTATTTTAGTTTACATACATTATATTTTCTCTACATGGTTCTATAACTTGATTTTTATTTTTCACATATTTGAGACCTATTCATTCTCTTATATTATTCATTGGTACCTTCCATTTGAATATATACCTTTTTGTAATTCACTTTTTATGGATACCCAGTTTGTTTTCATTTTTTTTTTTATGATTATAAAGGCTAGCAAAATTAGTACCACTTATTTCCTTGGATATATTTACACAAATTATTCTAGGATAGAGCTTTCTGAGATTCCCTGGAGGTAAAGTCACCTGGAGACACCTATTACCAATATAACTGCCCAGGCTCCTCAACTGTCAATGGCCGAGTAGGAAACTTGGAAAACTCAAAACAAAATAACTGAAGCGGGTATAATTACAAGGGGACTATTTATAAAAATATGGGTATAGGTCATGGGTGGGTACACTTTTTCTGTAAAGGGCCAACTAGTAAATATTTTAAGCTTTGGGGGAGCTCATGCAGTCTGCTGCCTATTGTCCATTACCTTCTTTTTTACAACTCTTTAAAAATGTGAAAAACATTCTAAACATAAGGGCTACAGAGAAACAGACTGGTAGTTTGCTGACCCCTGGCTTGGTGAAGCAAGGAATAGCTCAGTCACTTGGAGTTAGTAGTAGCTGTGCTTTTCCTACCCAGACCTGGGGGGAGAGAGAGGGCAGTGGGACTGAAAGGAGAAAGGATGTCCTGTAGAGTCAGATGTACAGCTTGAGGGAAACAGTGGAGAGTGAGCCTACTGAAATCTTCAAGGAAGGAACTAAATAACCGAACCTCACAGAGTTACTGCCAGGGCTCTGTTTGGCAAAGCTAACCCTGCAGCCAAGGGAAATGGCTCCATGTTATAACATCATCATGTAGTCCAGCCTTCTGGGACATAGAGCAGCATGGGTAAGGTGAAGAGTGGGTTTGGAGTCAGCAGAAGGTATCTAGGAGACTTCAGCTGGAGATTCTGGCATAGGAAAGCTGGGATGGAACCTGCGTGTTTAACAATAACTCAGATGATGTGGACCAAAGCCTGAGAAACACTGTTCACGGAGGGGTGTATAGCTCAACATTAAATCGCTAGATCATAGTGTATGTGAGTTACCCATTTTAGAGCTAAATTATTCTCCAAAGTGATAATATCAATTTAATCTACACCAGCAGTATACAAAAACTATCAATAATTTCCCCCTCAGTTTGACTAAATACTTGATATTATCAAGCTTTTCCATTTTTGCTAACTTAAAAGATGAAAATGGATTTTTTTGTTTAGTTATAGGTAGAATTTATCTGATTTCCAGGGAGGTGAAGTTATACAAATTCATTTATTTGTATTTCAATATCCTTCCCTTTCTGAATTTATTTTATGTTTTTTGCCTATTTGACTGTTATTATTTTTCTTGGTTTTATTAGTAAAATTTCTTTACACATTGTGGATATTACCCTATGTCTAATATATGCTACAAACCCCTTTTCCTAGTGTTTAGCTTATTTTTTCATTCTGTCTGTTATCTTTTGCTATACATAATTATATAGCTAAAAATTTGCTAATTTTCTTTGAAAGTTTTTGTGGAATAAATATTTTAATCTCATTGGTTTACACTTTTTATAACTCATGACTTTTCCTCTTAAAAGTTCTTTGGTATGTGTTCCACTACTTTCCTAAAATAATTTCATAGATTTATTTTTCATAGTTAATATATCTGGAATATTTGGAATTTTTCCTAAACATAAGGATATACTAAAATGCATATAAAATTATGCTGAATTATACTATAGATAAGTTAATATTCCTTTGACTTAAAATTCACTTAAAGAACCTACATTTTTCTCAGCACCAACATGAACAAATTAGTAGACAGCAGATGTTTGAAATGCTAATAAAAGGAATTTCAAAAGAAAGGATATATTTGCATCTGGCAATTTTTGGTTAAAATAGAGTGTTGCACTAAAGTCAAAGAATGTAAAAGCAGTTTAGTCTAGTTAGTATTAATAATAGAAATGTTTCTTAATGTAATGTTATTATGTATTATAAAAACAATCTAATAAAAATGTTCCATTCTAGTGATCTGGCTCATAAATACACTGTTGGAAATTATGGAAAAAGGGTGCTTTTCAGAGGTGGAAAATGATTAATGTGGTTGGAATCTTGCCAAAATGGTGTCAGGAGAACATACATCTATTTCAAACATCTCCAAATTTCTGTTGAAACAAGAGAATAAATTTGAGTATGTGTGATAGCAGGTCTTCTGAAATACAAAAAGATAATTAGCAATAAACCTGGAAAATATAAAGTAGATGGAACTATATTAATGAAAGAAAAGAAAATTAAGAAAGATGCAGAGATGCCAGAGCTTCCCCCAAACAGATGCATAAATACTCCTTGTCTAGGGAGCACCATTGCACTCAGAGTCAGGGAGGTGCTGGATGTTATTTGAAGACCTACTGTCTTACTCCGTTGGGGCTGCTCAGCATACTGGGACTCAAACCACAAACATTTCTCACAGTCTGGAGGCGGAGTCCAGAATCAAGGCACCTGCAGATCTGGTGTCTGCTGAGGGCACGCTGCCTGGTTAATGGTAAAAGGAATGAGGGAGCTCTCTGGGGTCTCTTTCCAACCTCACAACTGATCACCTCCAAAGGCCCCACCTCCAAATACCACCACAAGAGATGAATTTGGGGGTGGTTCACAAATATTCAGTCTATAATACCCATAGTCTGAAAGGCCAGGCCAGTGAAGACTTTCATTTACCCCTAGCAAAGGTCTCTAGGAGAAGGCCTTATTAGTTTATTAAAGAAAATGTTAAAGCTTTCTTTAAAACATTGATTAATCAGCCTGAGGAGAATCTCTAGAATAGATGTTATGGCTTGAGAGAAAAACAGAGCAAAACTTCAGGTAATTGAGTAACTACATTTAATAGACTGTATTTTTTTTTTAGTTTTCTTTTTATTGTTGTTCAAGTACAGTTTTCTGCCTTTTCCCCCCACCCCAGCAAAACACCTCAGACCTCCCCACCACCCTCCCCTGTTTCCACACCCCCCCCTCCTTTTTATTGTCCATGTGTTCTTTTTAATTGTTCCTGCAAACCCTTCACCCTTTTCCCCTGAAATTCCCTCCCCTCTCCCCTCTGGTCACTGTCAGCATGTTCTCTATTTCAGTGTCTTTGGTTATATTTTACTTGCTTGAATAAACTGTATTTTTTCAATTACAGTTGACATATTCAATATTATTCATTAGTTTTAGATGAATGGCATATACTTTATGAACTAATTCCTCTGATAAGTCTAGTACTCACCTGGCACCATATATAGTTATTACAATATTATTGACTATATTCTCTCTGCTGCACTCTACATCCATGTGACTAATCTGTAACTACTAATTTATACTTTTTTACTTATTTTTTTTAGAGAGGAGAAAGGAGGGAGAGAAACATCAGTGTGTAGTTGCCTCTTGCCTGCCCCCTACTGAAGAGCTGGCTTACAACCCAAGCATGTGCCCTAGACTGGGAATCAAACCAGTGACCCTTTGGTTCTCAGACCAGCACTCAATCCACTGAGCCATACCAGCCAGGGCTCCAATTTGTACTTCTTAATCCCTTCACCTTTTCACCCATCCCCCCAACCCTGCTTCCATATGACAACCACCAATTTGTTCTGTGTCTGAGTCTGAAGAAACTGTATTTTTAAAGTCAATTCTTCAGGAGTAAAATACTTCAGTTCTTCTACCATGGAATAAAGTGCTTCTGTTTTGGCAATTTGGGGATCCAGGGTCAGCCTGTCTTCTCCATTCCTGCCAATATGTTCCATTCACTTACTTAAAGCTCACAGTGAGTCAGTTTTTTCATTTCACAAACATGTTCTGAGTGCCTACCAGGCATAGAGCAGGAAATGAGATGAACTTGTCCCTGTTCTCAAGGTACTTATACTTCAGAGGGCAAAGACAGACCATAATCAAAGCAAGCCATCACATAAACCAGAAATTCATACTCTGAAATCTGCTAAGAAGGAAATAACTGGGATAAGATACAAGGTAGTATGGGGGCTGCTCCAGAGAGCAGGTCAGAGCAGGCCTTTCCGAGGTGACACATGATCTAAGGTCTGGAAAAGGAACCAGGCATGAGAAAAGCATCGTGGAGGGACATTCTGGGCAGCTGGATGGGACAGATGAACCAGCTCTCCTATTTTTAAGGGTATGTTGAAAAACATACCTAGACAAATGAAGGGAAAAATGTGTTGACTTCTGTTTTTCTGTCAACTTTCCCTTTTACTCTCCTTAGTTTTATACTTTGGAGGTTACACACACCCCCACCCCAACACACACACATTGATTGGTGGGATTGTCAACCATGGGTGGGATTGTCTCATCCTGCTAAGAGGTGAACCTATGGCCTAAACTGAAGCTTTCACTAGGAATTTGTATCTGGAGTGGAGTGACCTGAGAAGTGTGTGCAGATGTCATTCATAAGGCAGCTCCTTTGAATGGGCTGCCCACTACTTTCTGCTCTCTGGGGGCCCCTGGCTGCCTGGCACCTTACGTTCACAGGTGCTGTATTTCACTCTGAATCCTCCCGGTGAATTCCTTATCTCCTTAAGTTAGCCAGAGTTGGTTTCTGGGTTTGTTTTTTTTGTAGCAAAATTACCCTAACTTGACAGAAAAACTAATACAGGCACCTATGGTAATCAGCCTAGCTCTTTGATCATAAAAGCAAACAAAAACCAAAACCTGACAACCACAGATCACATGACACTTGGAGAAAACAAAACAGCAGAAAAGATAATAACCAAGATGAACAAACAGAAAAACTGACCTCAGAGTTAACAGAAGCACCAAATACAATTATAATAATAAAACATAAATATAACCTTGACCATAAAATATATATGTAACTAATAAAAATAAGGCTAGAGAGGTGGAAGTGGTTGGATGTATGATGTGTTCAGTTTTTCATCTTTCATAATGGGAAATCAACAAACTCCTTAAAATTGATAATTCAAGCCAGAGAATCTAAAAACCAGGAACTACTTAAAGCAACTATTTCAGGGAGCATGGATTTGAGGGTGGAAAAATTTTAGACTCTTCTATGTAGTTTTAGTTTTCAAACTACATCTAGGTATTATTTTAATGAAAAATTAAACCTTGTTTAAATTTTAAAATAAAATTTGTATTATACAAATGATGCATATTATTAGTTAAGGCCTGCCTATGTATAATTTTTAAATAAGAAATGACATCCTTTTAGGCTAGAATAGCCAGGAGCCTCCAAATCTCACTCTTGACCAATGACTCTTCCCTGAGGGCCCACGGGTATGAAGCACACACACAGCGGGCAAAGTCAGGCAGACAGAAGGCAAAGCAACACTTTAGTCTTGGCTGTGGTCTTACTCAGCAAACCAATGCTCGACAGTGACACTAGCTATCTGAACTGTGACATATTTGGTAGGCACTTTCTTCCTTAAATAACCCCGGGGGTCAGTCAAGTAGCCTGTGAGGCAGGCTTGGTCTGTTTTCTCCAACCTATGCCCGAGTCATATCACAAATGCTGATGGGACAGAAGTTGAATACCCAGCCCACCTGCCAAGACCGAAGAATTTGAAACCTTAAAATAAACCCAGAAGAGAAATAATTCCTCTCCTGCCAAACTCCTGCAGGGAGAGGAAACTTACCCAGAGATAGTGAGCAGCCCCCAGCCCTTCCAGTTTCAGTCCCATGGAAGTAAACAGCCAGAGAGAAAGGCAAGGAAGATCCCACCCACTCATGCTGACCTTTTAACCCAATGGTTCTCAGCCTGGCTATACACTGAAATCACCTGGGAAACTCTAAGACTGCTAAAGCCTGGGCTGCATCCCCAGAAACTGGTATAATTGTTCTCAGGTGCCTTGAACATTAAACGGTTCAACATTTCTCCAGTGGGGTATGGATTAACAATTCCAAAATGGCCTTTTTTGTGTGTACTGGAGTCAAAAATAAGTAATGGGTGGTGGATGGTGGCAGTCTGTTTTCTCCATTAGAGAGAAGTTACAGATAAGCAAGAAGGGATGGCTAGAATGAACCTCGTGCTGCAGGAGTTGGAGATATCAGTATGGAGTCCTGCTGATACACACACAGCTACAGATTACGGATGTGTTTGCACAGAGGCTAATGTATACATGTATATTACTACTGTGCTCTGTTCGCTGGAAGTGGGGACACTCCAACAGCAACGGACATTCCCAGTTCCTAGATGATGGTTTCTAGTAATATTCTCCAATATAAGGAATCACCTCTCTTTGGAGAAATGGCTGATTCTGGGGCCAGGGCATGGAAAATGCAAAATAAGCCTGGAGCACCCTCTACTACTGGGAAGTAAAGCAGTGTTCAAAAAAAATAAACAAATGAAAGGATGGGGTCATGTCAAGGGGAGACCGGAACCAAGCCAGAAGAACTCCCAATGGTCAAAGCTGGAAATATTTGAGCAACAAAATAAATAACATAGTATTGGGTTATAACCGAAAGTATAAAATAAATATGTGAGTCCATACAGATGTAGTTAAATGACTAAATTAATAAATGGGGAAAAAGACATCTTTCTTATAGAATAGTTTCAAGTAATTTATGTTATTTCCCATTCCACAAGATGGAGCTCAGCTCTTCCCTCACCTGCCTAAGAGTGGGCTAGACTTTGTGACTTGCTTCCAAAGAATAAAGAAGGAAAAGGGAATGATAATAACTTTATGGTCAAGGAACCTGGAAAACACTAACCAAGTGATGAAGGTTGACATCACCTGTGATGTCATGTGACTATCATGGACCCTCTGAAGAGACAAGAAGGGCATTTCACTTCTGTGAAATAAATCTATAATTCCAGTACAATTATAAAAAGCACCAGACATACCCATATTAAAGAACATTCTACAAAATACTTAGTAGGACTACTCAAGGTTGTCAAGGAAAGCTAAGAAAAATCAAGAAGCTCTTTCAGAGCAGAGGAGATTGGAAGACATATGAGTAAAATGTCAATGGAATGTGGTACCCTGGACTGGATCCTAAAGGAGAAAAAAAGACATAATGGAAAAATAGGTGAAATCTGAATAAAGTCTGGAGTATAGTGAATAACAATGTACTGATGTTGGTTTGTTATTTTGATAAGTATACTGCAATAATGTAAAATGATAATAGAGAGGAAACTCAAACTGGTTCAGGGTACATGAGAATTCTGCATTATATTCTCAACTTTTCGGTAAACCTAAAATTATTCCAAAATAAAATTTTATTTTAAGCATCAACAACAAAAACAGCAACAAAGCAAGCAGATAGAGTATTGGCCAATAATGCCCAGGACAGAGGTAGAGATGTGTACAGTGATCTTACTAAAATAAAGCTCTAGTCATTGGGGAAAAACAAATTTGAATTGCAACCAAATTTAGAATCACTGTTTTGACCACTTTGAAAGTATTTTCTCTAACAGGGGTGTCCAACCTTTTGGTATCTCTGCGCCACACTGGAAGAAGAATTGTCTTGGGCCACACATTAATACATTTTGACAGGTAATCACCAAAAAAATCTCATAATGTTTTAAGTGAACTTATGATTTTGTGTTGGGCTGCATTTAGCTACACTGGAAGGCGCTTGGCCTGCGGGCCACCCACGGCCTGAGGGCCACCCATCGGACACCCCTGCTCTAGAACATATGACCAAATTGGAGTCTGATTTTGATGAAAGATTCCCCCTCCTACTGAAGTGGAAAAGAGGAGATGGCTTGGGGAAGTGAAAACAAGGTCTTTGAACTACTGCCCATTCAGGACAGTGATCTGTATCCCAGCTGTGGAGGAACACTGAGGGTTGTGGATACTTAATTTTTCTTATTTTTCATTAAATAGGTTCTTTGAGCATATTTAGGAAAACATGGGAGGAGAACTCAGGATTAAATTAGCAGTGCCTTAGAGTGGGAAACTATTGATAGTTAGGAGGAGCACATTTTATCAGTATAAGTTGATTCCACAGAAACAACGCCAGGGCCCGCTATGCGTGTTCACTAGTTAACATTTCCTTGTCGTAGCACCTTGAAAAGCATTCACTATATGTTTATTGAATAAAATGGCTTAATGTCTTCTAGTGGTCAGTGCAAGACAGTAGAAAAAACGATCTTGATCCTGAATTACAACATGACTTTTGAGATCAAATGGTAGCATGCCCTTTAAAAATTTTAAAAGATGTACAGTTCTGGCATAAGTTAAATAGCATAATAACCTCCCATTTATGTTATTTTAACCAACCTTTATAATTATGTGCTGTGCCATGAAGAAAAGAAAAAATGCTCCTAAGATGAGAAAAAGCTACTTTTTGTTTCTCAAGGATTTATTTAATTTCATTTCCTGAGGTACAGAGGTATAGTCAGAAAGCACGACTTTCCCTAGCTACGTATCAGTGAAAAATACACTTTCTTAGAACTCAAGGATTCTTGCCATCTCCTGGGAAATGTGGTAGGGCACTTAAAATCTTTATTCTTAAGGCCAAATCCATCTTGGCGGATGATCTCATGGCTTGTGTTTTCTGTGGGAGAAACAAGACTGGAAATATATCAGAGAGAAGAAAGCAGAGAGAGGAGGGAGAGTGATTAGGAATGAGTGGTGAGCTGCGGAGCAGGAAGAACCAGATGGTTCCAAACGGGAACTAAGAATCCGCCTTTAGTGCGTATCTCAGGGAAACTTATTCTGGCCTAAGAGGAGGTCTGGACAGGACAGAGGCAAAGAAATGCCTTAAGATTTGGTCCAGGACCTCTCCAAGGAAAATATTTTTAAGAAGTTAAACATCCGAGATTTGTCATTCCCTCTGGGGCCTTTCATTTTGTTGTTTTGAGCTCAGAAAAAAAGGACTGAGGCCAGGTAGGCTCACCACAAATAGAAGGCCTCATAGGCTGCCCACTCCCAGAATTCCTGAGCACATGGGGCAAATGTGGGAAGCTGGAGTGATGGAAAATGCAGTCCAAGGATGAACCGAGAGAACAAGGGGCATATTTATCAACCTCAGACTAAGCATTGTAGAATGCCTTTCCAGATCCTGACCATAATGGAAAAATCTTTCATTATCAGAAATAAAATCTAATAAGTCGTTTCTGTTTTTCATTATTGGCAAATTTTTTCTTGACATGCAAAAAGCTGCACATAATTAATGTGTACAGTTTGATGAGTTTAGAGTAAGCGTGTACATTCGTGAAACCATTGGCACAATCTATGCCGTGAACCCATCCATCACCTCCAAAAGTTTTCTCCTTCCTTCCTTATTATTATTTTGTGATAAAAACACTTAACATAAGGTTTACCCTCTTAGCAAATTTTGTAAGTAATAAGAGATTCTTCATAGGCCAGGGAACTCAGTTGAATGGAGGGCTGGGTGCTAGCTAAATGACTCTGTTAACTGCATGTAAACGCTGGTGAAATCTCAATAACAATATGAGAATCCATCAGACATGAGCTAGTGTCTTTCAAAGGAAAATAAACTGAGAGCAGGTAATTTCTTTCTAAACAAAGCTGAAAACTCAACTCCCTTTTTCCGAGTATCCTATCTCCCTCCACTTGTTTTGAAGGCAATATGGCATGCTTAAAAATTCAGGATTATATTAAATCACAACAGAGCTTAAATACTACTCTGAATTTATTAGACTTTATTGGTCAATACTTATTTACTGATCTCAGGTACTGAATGAGCCACTGGGGATACCAGGGCAAATAGAAAAGAACATCACTTCTGCTTTCCTACCTTGTAGTTATCTCCCAAGCAGCTGCAGATTCTTTGAGAATGACATGGATTTAGCTCTTATTTCAGAATCTATAAAAAGCACAGCTCCAAATTTCGGGTAATGCAAATTAGGGCTTCTGACCTAATCATACGGTAGGACAGAGACAAGGGTTATATTTGGAGACAAAGTTTGAGTTATAAAAAGATGAAACATATGCCTTTATTCATCTGCAACAAGAACATAGACATGTAGGAAATTGTGCAAGTGGTAAGAAACTTGACAGCCTCTGACATTTGACAGTGAGTATATCACTTTCGAAGATCTCTGCTGTTTTAAATAAATCTGTGGGAGCATGTGAAAGTATTTAACCTCTGAGCCTCAGTTTCCTATTCTGTAAAATTGGGATCATACATGTTTACAGAGTAGTCATATGAATAATCATACTGTCTAGTGCTGAGTATACAGTTGATCCACAAAGTGGTTGATTTTTCCCTTTCTAAAAATTTTTCACAATTAAACGGCTAATTGATGAAGTGGCAATTCCTCTATATTTGGAATGTTCATTCCCCAGAGGCTGAAATGAATAGTAACTGACAGACGATGTAGAGACAAATCATTCATCAGGAAGGACCGGAACACATCTGAACTATTTTCTAGCTCCGAGATTCTAGAAAAGCCTTGATTAGATGTTGCCATGGAGCTGTGGCTTCCTCCTCTGTAATAAACAAGTTGGGACACCAAAGCTACTTTAGAGGCGCAGATGGGTTTAGTTATTTATTAAGCGTCTGATGTGGGAGGCATATTCCAGGTGCCTCCAATGTTATGGCATTCAATCCTTCCAACACCTGGTGGTGAAGGGCTTTTAAAGATGTGAGAAAAAAGGCTCAGCAAGATAAAAATTCAGCATAAGTTCAATATAGTCATCATATTTCATGTAAAAACACAATATTACCTCAGTGCGTGAAAGAGTGAGGGTTAAACTCAAGACCTTCTGTTAATTCAAATCCACTTCGTTTCCCCTCTATGATATTCAGATTGAGATGCAGCTGAACTGGAACTTGATTTGGCCGGACCATCCATAGGTAATGGGTATTTTTTAACTTTTGGCCCCTGGTAACCAGACTTTGCATATTCCCAGCTAATTTCACATAAGCAAGAGCCAGCTGTGTTTCTCCCTATTGCTGAGGCCACTTGGACAGCATTTTACCTTTTAGGTTCTGGGAGCACAGGTGTGGGAATAAGAGTAAAGCCAAAAATCTAGCAATTTTGAACTCCCAAAGCACAGGGCTCTGGGCTCTCAAGCCCTCAATTGAAGACAGTGGAAATAATGAGAAGCAGCTACATCGTTTTCCATCTTTTCAGGTTTTAAAAGGGTACAGGGCAAAGGAGGTTATTGTAAGTCATGGTTTTTGTTTTTTTTTTTTGTAAGTCACTGGCTTATTAGAGAAGACCTTTAAATATTTTGTCATGTCATAGTTGAATGTGAAATGTGAATTCATTTAAATTTTCTTATCCAGCCTGAAGAAAACAATTTTGCCCAGAGGCATCCATCTGCAAGTTTAGCAAACCAGGTACCGGTTACATTACATAACAGGCTGAAAGACACCCCAGACAACAAGGACACTCTGGCAGAAGTGCTCATTCTCATTAGGTCAATTGGGCATTATAAGAATTCCTTTGTGAGCCCGTGTGGCCCGTTTATCCACAAAAGAAGCTCAGTCTAATGCTCTCTTTTTCTAAGTGACCAACAGAGGTTGGGAGAGTTCAAAACAGAGGAAACCGGCTCTTTTCTTAAAGGTCTGCTGGTCTCTAGCTGTTAAAACGACAACATCTAGCAGATTATATAGACACTATTTTGCATACTGAACTCAAGCTTCACATTAAATATTTGCAGCATTGGAAGGCATTATATGCACAAGATAAAGCCCCCCCCCCAAATAAGAAATTCTCTCCTGCCATCTGTCTAAGAAATAAATGAATCCTAGTCCAGTATTTGGTATGATCTGTGTATTGTTGGGATCTTGTGCAGTTACCATGGAAATGCCAGGTCTAAAAAAAAGCTGTAATTTCTGTTAATATTGTAAAAATGACCCCACTTAGCACTATGAATTGATTGAACCCTGCCCTGTAATTTGGTAGAAGGCGTAAAGGTCTCCAATCTCTTTCACGCCTCTTCTTATGAAAAGCAGTTGGCTCAAAGGGCTCGTGTTAGAGTAATAAAGAAATACAGTGGTTTAGATAAAAGCTAGAGCATATATGTAAGGCAGCATATTTCTTTAGAATTATGATATCAAATGATTTATTTATATTTATAGGAAGCTTAGGAATGTGAAACAGTTAGCCACCCTTAACTGATAGTATGTCATGTAATTTACTTCTTAATGAGAATTAACATTTGTTATCCATTGCCAAGTTATTCTGAGGCTCCAAGGTAAGCAGAGAAAAAAATATTTAGAGTCTGTGTCACATTTGCATTGGATAGGAATTTATAGAAGCAAAATAGAGAGTTATCATATTTGATATTTTCACCATTTGAAATATGTCTAAACTCATTACTGTTCTTACTACACTTTTTATCAAGGGAATTGACATAAATTATACACCATGGTGATTTGAATATTAGAGAGCTGAGATTCATACTTTCCTATTTGTTGATGGGTGATGAGCCATCAGGGAGGCAAAGAATCCTGACGGGGAGTGAGGGGAGAAATGCTTTGTTTGAGTTGTCCTGTTTGCTTCTACACCTGCCTCCCTACAACAGCCTCCCTACTTCCTACTTGCTTCAATGATGTGATCCTTCTTTGCCCTTCATTTCATCACAACCTCCCCCGCCGACTTGTCCCACATCCCATACCTTCCCATTCAACACAGATCTATTCAAATTCTACCCCATCTATAAATCCCAGATCAGATTGTAAGATCTTTGTTTAGCTGTCTCAGCTGGTCCAGCCAGCATCATTAAATTTCTATAAATGAAACTTTTTTCCAAACCATTAAGCCACTCATACCCTATGGCATTCACTGATGTTCCTGCCCCAATGAATCCAATAGCCTCATTTTAGTTTTCAGTCCCTCAGTATTTAGCACCATTCACCAGACATCCCTGCCCATGTCATGATCCTATCCTCTCTCGGTTGCCCCATCTCTGCTAATGGTCCTTCTCAGGCCCCTTGCTGTCTTACTTTCCTTTATACATGCTCATCTTTAATTAAACAAACATTGTTCATTTATTCATTAAACAAACATTTAGGAGGCACTCATCAAGTGCTGAGGATCTACAGATACAATGATTAATAAGGCATGTTCCCCTTCACCAAGAAGTTTCTAGCTTAATGGAGAAAAAAGGTCAGCAAATGAGCAACTGGACTCCTTTTGTAGACAGGTGTAAATTCCACTGCTTATGTGAGCAGAGAAGAAGAGCTTCTATAATCCAGGTAGAAGAAGGAATCAAGGAAGGCTTCCTAGAGAAGGTGACCCTTGAGCTGAGTCTTGATAAAGGGGTAAAGCTTATTCAGGTGAAAGAGAGTGATTTTTTCAGGCAGAAAGAAGAGCATGTAACATGGCATAGATATACAAATAGCACGTTTGGAGAACTAAGGAGTTTATGTATTAGGAGGAAGTAAGGTATGGGGGAAGGATTATAGATCCTGAAGTGGGATATGGGATTATATCTTGGCCACGTGACCATGGGCAAATTACTTAATTTCTGAGAACCTCAGTTTCATCACCAATACATGGGAACAATAATATTTAGCTTGCGGTGTTTTGGAGGGTAGTTTAAGGATAACTAACATAAAGCCCCTTCATCATACCTCAAAACATAGTAGATACCCGATAAATTATATCTATGTTATTATGGTGATGATGGTGTGATAGTTAATTTTATGTGTCAGCTTGGCTGGGCCACAGTGCCTAGATATTTGGTCAAACATTATTCTGGATGTTTTCTGTGAAGGCATTTTTTTGGATGAGATTAACATTCAAACTGGTGGACTTGAGAAAAGCAGATCATCCTCCATAATGTGGGTGGGCCTCATCCAATCAGTTGAAGGCTTTAAGAAAATAAAGACTGACCTCACCTGAGCAAGAAGGAATTCTGACAGCAGACTACCTTTGGACTTGAGCTGAAACTGTTCCTTGAGTCTCCAGCCTGCTGGTCTCCCCTATTAGAGTTAGAACTCATCGAGCTTCCACAGTCACATGAGCCAATTCCTTAAAATAAATTTCTCTCTCTCTCCCTCTCTCTCTCTCTCTCCCTCTCTCTCTCTCTCTCCCTCTCTCTCTCTCTCTCTCTCACACACACACACACACATGCACCTGTTGGTCTTGTTTCTCTGCAGAATCCTGACTATTGCAAGCAGCTTACTTGACTCCATATACAACTGCCTATTGTTATTACTAGGAGTAACTGCCGAGTATATTACTAGGCATTTCCAGCTGAATATGTCCTGCCTAAACTGAGCTTCAGATTTATTCCCTCTGAACCCTACATCTTTCCCATCTCAGCAAAAATCAACTCCATTTTTATAGTTGTTTGGGCCCCAAACCTTGATGTCATTCTGGACTCCCTTTTCTCTCACATTCTACATGTTACTCATTGGCAAGTCATATTATTAGCTCTACATTCAAAAAACATCTGGAATTCAACCATTTTTCATGACCTCCACCATTATCCCCATGGTTGAAACCACCTGAATTATTGGACTAACTTCCGAAATGATCATTCTTCACTCCTTTCTCAGAAGCCATAGAGATAATGCCTTTGTCTGCTCAAAACCTCCCAGTGTCTTTGAGAACAAAAGGGATGAAATCCTTTCCTGGCCCACAAGGTCCTACATAGTCTGATCCCCTTCTTTTCTCCTCATCTTCTACTACCGTTCTCTTGTTCACTATTCTCAGCCACTCTGTCCTCCATGTTGTTCTGGGAATTCACCACATTGCAAATGTCTGAGGTCCCTTCCACTTGCTATTCTCTCTGTCTGGAATGTTTTCCCCCAGATTTCCCCATGGCTCTTCAGCTCTTGGCTCAAGCCTTCTCTGAAAATCTGTTCAAAATTGCAAACCCTTCCTCTCAATGCTGTCTCTATACACAATTCCTATCCTCCTTTTGTGCTTTATTTTTCTTCTTAGCGCTTATTACCATCTAACCTACTAGATTTTACTTATCCCCTCTTTACTCTTTCCCTACTAGAGTTCGGCTGCCTGACAGCAGGGGTTACACCGTCTTTTGCTCAGTGCTGCACCTCCAGTGCCTAGAACAGAGCCTGGCACATAGTAGGATTTCAATAAATATCTGATAACTGCTTAAATGCACAAGGTGATAAAAATGAGGAGGAAAAGGAGAGAAAGAGGAGCAGGAGGAGGTCGAAGGTAGAGGAAGAATTTCTAAAACAGAGGCCAGAGAGCTCATATGATGTGTTATTTGTGATATGGGAACATGTCTCTTTCTCAGACCTCCCACTTTCAGAAATCTCAATGCCTCAGTGCTGGGCCACGTTCCCATCCATTTCTACCAACAATGCTTACTTACACGTCCTAATCCCTGGGTCTTACTTCTGGAGATTCTGATTAAGCAGGTTTGGAGTTGGTCTATAAATCTCCATTTAAAAAAATGACGTTGATGCAGGTGGTCCTTGGACCATACCTTGGGAAACATTGACTAGGACTGAGTCCGAAATTTCTAAGCCGTGCCTGGCTCATAGATGTATTTTATTTGGTTGAGAAAGTGTTGGCTCACAAAATGCTTATGAAAAAGTACATTACTTACCAACATTTACAAATTAAAATATTTTCTATATTATTCTTATTTCCAGGTTTCTGTTTTAATTTGATGACTTGGCAACACCGGACTTCTATTCTAATGTGGCAATAGTTGGCTAAAGGTATGTGGCAGTTGCAGATTTCATTTAAAAGGGGCATGTGAACTCCAGGTTACCACAGATGCCACACCTTCTTATTATGTTTCAAACACAGCATTCATCTCCATTACTCACAAAGCCCCAGAAGGCGTTTGAGTCTGGAACACTCTGCCTAACCAAACCAAGCCCAGGATGGGAGTAGTGTCAAGTGGACACAACTCCACATACATTCCAAATCTCAAAAAGGCTGTGGGCCACTGCCTGAAGCCAGGAGCCCCAGAAGAAGAAACACAAAGACCATTTCGGTAAAGGAGGATAAAGAAAATAGCCTTTTTATTATTTTGCTGATGATTCTGATCGAGGGAAAAACAAACCGCTAGGTAATTTCTATACCAGACTTTTAATATATTAGTCAGTAGTTTTATTGATAAGTAGCAATTCGTTTTACATAAGGATGTAAAAGATGTACATAAAGATGTGCATTGAGTTTTTCATCATTCATCTGTAAGAAATAAGTGATCAGTTCTTGGCTCTTCAGAAGGACTGAGCTTAGCTTACCAGAAGAAAGCCAGGCATACTTTGAGATAAAACTCCAGAAGAACCGGCCTGACTGGATCAGGTACCTGCTCTGAGGTACCAGAGTTCTCTCCCTGGACACTGTCTTATGGTCAGCTTGGAAGTACAGTTTTGGTTGTGATGGGCTTGCTACTGAAATGTAATCCAAACCGGTTTTAAGTGAACCTGTCCTAATTGCCTCAAGAGTGAGTTAAAAGAAAACAGGCGACTACCCACTGGAGAGCCCAATGCAAACACATACGCACCCCAGCCTGGGAGTCCTAGCTCCAAGGGAGTGGCAGTCCCGTGGCAGTGGGAGCTACAGCTGTGATACTGAAGGGCCATCACTGGCTGAACTGGCAGCTCACCGATCAGGCTGGCAGGCGGTCTGGAACAATGTGACTTTGAGGTCTCCAGCAAACAAGGATAACGGGCTCCCAAGGAGCACAGCGAGGCATCTGGGACCATGCTAAAGGAACGGAGGATACTCTTAACTTACAGTGACGGTAATTAATGGAGACTAGAGATATTTTCCATTGTCATTGTTACTCCTCTTGATTCTCTACCCCTAAGGCGCAGGAAGCAGTGGCTGTATAGATAGTGGAGCCAGACTTAATCATGACTTCAAATATCACTCCTTCTCTAATTAAACGTAAAGACCGTGAAGATCCTTGTTCCTTCATTTTTGCAGGAGGTTTAAAACACTATTGGTCCATGTCAAAGCCACTGTATTACAGTGGCTACTACATTTTCACCGTCCACATGTCTGTTGTAGGACTCCCTGGGACCACTGTAAGGGCATTAGATGAGTGTCCAGCCTGCTCTGATCCTCTGCCGCAGTGGGCGGTCCCGCCCCAGGCAACCGATTTGTAGACGTATGCCTTTTTAATATCATTATTGGTCACAAAAGCAACCCAAAAGAGTGTAGACCAATGAGAGGGAAGGCATTCCACTTCTGGAAAACCATCTGAGGATGAATGACTCATTTTCTGTTTCCATACGGAAGAGCAGCATATTGGAAAGAGCATAGGCTTTGAAGGTTAAAGGAACCAGGTTGGGATTCAACCTCAGCCACTTGCTAGAAGTATAGCCTCCAGCCCCTAATTTGCTCTCCTGAGCTTCAGTTTCCTTATCTGTAAAACAGGGCCAATAATGCATACTCAGTAGGGACTGGGCTCGAATGAAAGATAACATAGTCCACTGTCTGACTCTCCAAGGCCCCAGGAAGGGTCACTATGGTGGTTGTGGTTGTTCCCATATGAAGAATATCATAAGGAGTCAGAGATCTACAGAGTTGAAAGGGACGTAAAGTGTTCTAATCCTACTCCCTTTAAGAGGCACAAAGTATTCCAGAAGGGATTATCCAGCTTTTGCTTCAAATTGTCACTTTCGTTAATTAATATTAATAATATCACCCAACACTGTGCTGACTATGCATTAAGCTCTGGTGTTTAATGCTCACTCTGAACATATGACATGAGTAATATTATTATTCCTGCTTTATAACTGAGGACTTGGAGGCTTAGAAAAGTTCCAGGACTTGCCCAAGGTCACACTGCTGGCCTTGATCCCTGATGCTCTCATTACCTTTCTGTGTTGTCTACCATGTTCAGACTACCGAGGTCAGTTTTGCCACCCACACAAGTCATTCCTTTTTTGTCTTTCTGAATGAAAACCAGGCCAATGGAACACACATATGTTCCAGGCACATAAGCTCTGCTGATACCAGAGCCACAAAAAAGTAAACACACCTGGCTCATCACCTTTCCATTTTATTAAGACTTCTTTTCATTCTAGCTCTGTCCCATCAAATTCAGAAGCTAAAACAATTTTAAATGCCTCTGGCCTTTTCTGTGATGGTGTATTGCACAATAGGGCACCCTTTCTGAAATCTCTGTCTTAGAGTTCTGGTTTAAGTTTCCTCTTCATAATTTTACAAGTTGAAGAGCTACATGACTCAACCAAGTTCGGTCATTCCAGTGTATGCCTAGTGGTGACACTGTTACAGGAGGAGCTATGAAAGGCTAACTAGGGAATCTGAGGGACAAGGTGAACCTGGAAGAGCCCTTTGGGGTGGGATCTGGTTAGAGGGATTCTAGGGGTCAGGTCAGATGGAAGGAGGTGGCAACATTTGTTGGAGGGTCTGTCACTGGTGCCCAGGCACAGTCTGGGTGGTGGAGGGCAGGCAGCTCTTCTGCAGGGACCTTCTGTGTCTTCTGCTTCAGGGGTTCTCATCCTCCACAGCGATAGTACTCTGGCTCTTGGAGTGGGGAAGAGTGTCTGACTTATTCCATAACATGTTTCCTATAAATATTCATTGGATCAATGGATAGAAGTAGCCCAGGAAGGGGGAGAGGTGTGAAGACAAGGAGAATGAGTGGTCTTACCAGCAGTGGCAGCAGAAAAAAAAAAGGGGGGAACACTTTTGGGGTCACAAACAGAGAAGGAGACAATTCTTCAGGTCAGAGGGCCACTTTTAAATGAGAGGTTAATTGTGAAAATATGACTCAAAACTCTATAGTAAGTTGTGGAAGGACAGATGGGTGGATCCATCCAGGAAAAGTTTATATTATAGTGTTTATAACTATGGTGTGGGGATTATGGACGGGTTTATTTCTTCTTTTTTGTTTATCGTTGTTTTATTATTTCATTTTCTCATTCAGGTTTGTTGGAATTTGCTGGAACACTATGCTTGGGTCTGCTGCAGCTTGCAGGGAACTCTGAGAAAGCCTTATTCTGTTCTCTCACAGGGAGCTGACGGAAATCTGTGGGTCAGCCGAAACTTAGTGAGGAGACCTTTTCTTAACTCATCTAAGGTTTGCTTAGTAACTCTGCTTATTCACATCACCCAACGGTGAACAAAATTTATTTTTAAAAATTGTTAAAATTGAAGTATTGTTGACATACAATATTATGTTGGTTTCAGGTATACAACATAGGCTCAGACATTTCTATACCTTACGAAGTCACCCTACGGTAAGCCTAACAACTATCTGTCACTGCACAGTGTTATCGTGTTATTATTGACCATATGCCCGGTGCTGTGTGGCTTGCTTAATGAACCTTTAGGTCAGTTCTTTGCAGCCCTTGTGTTCGGTGCTTCCCCTGGCTCTCCCAGACATCAGTTTGGAAATGGAGATTCACACTAACTAGTTCTTTGAATGGAAAATGCCTCATTTTCTTTTCTTATTATACAATCCCATGAATGAAAACATCCTATTAAATTTCAGTAGCTATTACAGATACTTATAACAATATTATAAGGAAAGCTGTTTCCCAGTCCAGATGGTTGGAGAATACTTTTGGCTTTACTGGTGAAACGCATCTAGCACAAACCTTGTCTTTGGTATTTTTTTTTCCCTTTTTTGTCTCTCCTGCTTTTAACCTTAGAAAATGGTGTCACATGGGGCTTGAGGCCAACCTCCAGGTGCTCAGCAGGATAAGAAGGCCTGGGGAAAATGCTGTTTGACAGTGAAGAATATTTAAAGTTTATTATTTCTGAATGTGCTGGTGTGTATGGAGCAATTACGCTACACCCTGCTGACTCTTTTTGTTTGAATTATGGCTTGGCTCAGACTTGTCTGATGCTTAACTGCATTAAGCCTCCCTATCTCCCTCATTCTCACTTTTGTTTCTTTCATAAGCAAAAGACCTGAAGAAAGAAGAGGTGAAGAATGGGGGTGGGGAGAAATGTATCTGGAGATTTTTCTGTATGATTACTATAATTTGAGGAACAGATGTGGGGGAACATTCCACTGCTTTCTGTTAAATCTAAAATTCAGTTTGGAATCCATGTAATTTCCATTTTTAAAGAATAAAGTCCTGATGTTGCCAGCAGTCCCGTTTCATAGTGAAATCTCCATATTATAGAGGTTAGGAGTGACCAGAGTCCCGAGGATGAAGTAGTAGGTCTGGCTGTTGGCTTCCTCTTGGTTTTTGCCTCCTGCCTCATCTCCCTTTCCCCAGGGTCCTCCTGTCCTCATCAAGCCCTGCCCCCTAGGAGGAACTCACATCAGACATTTATACCTTAGTGTGAATGGAAGTCTCTGTGTTAGCATTTGTCAGCATTCTGAACCTCGTGTCTCATTTTGCATCAAAAGATAGTACGCTGAGAAAGCAGTAAGGGGAAGTTAAGAATCAAATCTGATGAAAGTGGATTAACTCCCCAAGACCTTCTGTCTGTTGAAGCAGCACCTGTCAGAGGGCCCAAGGGAGCAACGGGCAGGTTTGCTCCAGTGTGGAAAAGTGAGAGAAGCAGGGCTGGAACATACTCTGATGTATTTTTGTGCACAAAGTTAATCACATATTAAGAAAAGGATACATGTTCATTAGCTTATGTTTCCTGATCACAAGCCAAGTACAGGAGCAAAAATGAAAGGAAATGTAAACCTTATGTACAACCTAGAGTTTTTGTTTCTTTTGTCTTTCTGCTCCAAAGTGATGAGCAACACCAAGCTAAATACTTTCACACCTATAAAAAGGCTATATGTATATATGTATCCATCTCTGTATCTCTGTATTTTTGTCAGGGATAATAATAATTAATATGTTTCCCTTTCCCCCTTACCTGCTAAAGAAATTTTATTTGCCCATTCCATCTCTTTCTTTCTCTCTCTCTCTCTCCAGGCCTCTGATAAAAATTATCTTGTATGTTGAGTTTCTGGACCTTAGTAATATAGAAAGGAACTGCATCAGAAATGGCTAGTTTCACTTTCAAGGGTAATAATTTCAAGAAAAATGATTGAGGCCAAAGGAAGGAGAAATGAAAAAGACTGAGTGGGAAAGGGAGAATAGGGAGGGGTTGAGGAAAAGGTTTGAAAGCGTAGAATGAGGAAAGAGAACTTTAAGTAAATTGGGATCATACAGGGTCCAGCAGAACTAACGCCTGCTTCATTGTGGTTGGTAGGGTAATAATATGGGTATAATAATTTATAGTTTTAATTTGAACATTTCACCTAAGATGTCATATGCTGTGCTTGAGTGTGATATTGTTATGTTACAGAATTACATGCTTATGATTTTGTAATAAAAGATTTTGTAATAAAGAGGTACGTTATTTGTGCCAGACCCTGTATATTTTTGTCCTTTGAGAGAACAGAATAAAGATTTTGATTCATTTTGGTAGCTGAGGAGATTTCCTTTGAATATAAAATAGTAATAAGAAAGAACCATGGTAAATCCTCCTAAATATAATTAAAGCCTCACAAATGCATGCATATATATTCTGTATTTCATATAATCTGAGATGACCATCTAATCTGTGATAATATATTTTAAAATGCACCATTATTTCATATACCTGCATTTAAGAGAGAAAAGCTCTTCCAATTATTATTTTAACAAGTCATCAATTGTAAGATGCATCTTTTTCAGAGATTTTAAACTGTGAAAAATACATGTATCTATAAAAGAATAGATAATATTCCAGAATAAAATATGCCAAAATATTAAGAGTACTTAGTTACTAGATTTTGAAATTGCAAGCTGCTTTTGTTTTCTTTATACTTTTATGTGTTTTCAAGGTATTTTAATCTGATCATGAATTACTTTCCTAATTAGAATGCAAAACATGGTTCAAATGTAGTTTCGCCAGAAATTCACAAAGAATAAAGCCCTTTGCTTCTGAGAACTTCTGGTCCCATTGGCAAAATCGTACCACTGCTACCACCATTAGATAATTCAGTTCTGAGGTAAAACAAAAGAGCCTTTGAAGTTATTGCTACAATATGTTCTCTTGATTTCCTAGGATCTAGAGGGTGTCCCTGCCAATATAACTAACATCACTTTACTTAGCATAAATTATTTGTGTGAATCAATAAATGTAGGTGTATCCATTTACAAAATATAATAGTGAGTCAAATTCTAAACAGTGCAGTGCACAATTTCTTCTCAATGGCCAGTAAAATGGGAGTTTATCAATGTTCCTCAGGTGCCTCTGCCTCTCACACTTTCTCCAGTTCATCTGATGATGCTGTGAATTCAAGGTTTGAAGATTCTGCCATGTAACTTAAAAGTTTAACTCCAGCTCCCACCCATACTGATGGATGCTTCTGGAAGATCAGGATCAGGAGTTAAAGAGGAAACATGCCATCTACTACCATCCCTTAGGTGCATAGTCCAATGTAAGAGAGAAACACAATCAGAAAAAAGCTTTCATGTTTCCTATGGCAGGGTTCTCAGCCTGAGCCAAGCCTCAGACTACTGATGAATTTGAGTCAAAACGGTAGCTTGGGAGTGAGGAGGATAGCAATTGCATTTCTGGAAAACTTTCTCCAAAATCATCATCTTTAAATGACTTTTAAAGATTATCATCAAAATCACTCTAGAAAAAGCTATTTGAAACACGCCATAAAACCTTAGTAGTCAGACAGTGAGATACCCAGTTAGTGGGTGGCAGCTGTTTTAAGTGCTTGCTCCCAACCGGAAGTGCTCTCACTCCCAGGACATCAGAACCTCTCTTCGCTCAGGTTTGAGCATGTCTAGAGGGCCTGGAGGGCTGCTCCCTGGACCGTCTGGAACAGGGAGTCAGGCTCGGAAGTTCAAGCCAAGAAAAACAGGTTGGAGTTAGAGGGCAGAGGTAACTTTGAGTACAGTGTAGTGTCTGCCTCTCCATAGGTCCTCTGATCATCCCTTGCAGAATCATGGATCGTTTCTAGAAAAAGACTGCTTCAATAAGGGGGAAGTTTAAAGAAAAAAAAAAAAAACAGCTCTAATAAAACCTCAGTAAGAGCAGGAAAACAGAAGGCAATGCTATTTAGCAGGATATGTGCAAGTTGGGGGTGAAGGGATTCTGACTTGAGGAGGCCTTAGGAACATGAAACAGACAGGCTTACATTTCGAAGGTGGGTGAGAAGTTGGGGGGAGCACTGGGGTGGCTGCCACATAAGAAGCTCTGCCAGACAAAAGAGTTTATCTCAATAAGTTGAACAGCAACAGAGAGGATAGAACTTACATTTTAGCCTAGAGGGTAGGCTAGTGAAAATCTGATGTTCCCTAAGCAAGTTTTGAGAGGCATTCAGGGGTGGTCAGGGCAGGCTGGCATTGTATAAATAACAGTGAGGGTCAAACCAGAGAAATACTGTTTGCTACTCATTTTTTATTTGTTTAGCTTTTATCCTCACCTGAGGACATTTTTTATTGCTTTTAGAGGGAGTAGCAGGGTGAGAAAGATTAGAGAGAGGGGAAGGGAGGGACAAAGAGAGGGAGATAAACACAGATTGGTTGCCTTTCATATGCACCTGGGACAAATTTGCAACCTAAGCATGTGCCCTGACCAGAAATCAAACCCGAGACCTTTCGGTTTGCGGGATGATGCCCAACCAGCTGAGCCACCTTGACCAGGGCAGTCTGCTACTCTTTTCCTGATGCTGTGGTGACACGCAGAATTTGGGTTACACACCTGCACTACTCCCCTGCATTGGGCACTAAGTGACTACTGGTTTTGCATTTAATCACGGAGGCTACAAATGGTATCTGTCCAGGGCCCTTGTCCTGAGGTGGCGTTCTGTGGCAGAGATAAGACTCATTGCTGGGCACTTCCCTCTTCTAATACAGGAGGCTGCAGGGCTCCACGACTCTAGACCTGGCCTATATAATTAAGAGTGTCCCAGATTTCCATGGGTTCCCCAGCCTTCAGAAGGAATCCCTTCCCCAAACCAGTATTCTAAGTTCCCATCCGGTGAACCATGGGAAATCCTCTTTTTTTTTCCTGATGGTTTTCTATTTTCAAGCATTTCCTGGGAATTTCCAAGGAACAGTTAAATACTCTAATATCTGGCTCTAGTTGTTTGTCACCTGAGAAGAGAGCTACAATACAGAAAAAAATTTTAGAACCCACTACAGAAATCACTCTTTCTGGAGCTTTGGGAAACACCCCATCTACAGGGCTATTTTCTTGACGTTGGCCTGCCCCCAGGTTCCAGAGCTAAGCCTACCTGCTCTCAGAACAAAGCCTTCATCAGAAGTTCCCAATATTCAGGCTCAACAGCTCACAGCCCCAGGGAAGAGAATGTGCTTTAGGGATAATGAAGAACACACAAAACTTTACACAACTTTTAAAAGAGGTCTATTTGCCCTGGCCAACGTGGCTCAGTTGACTGGGCATCATCCTGCAAACCCAAAGGTCTCGGGTTTGATTCATGGTCGGGCACATACCATTTTCTCTCTTCAGATGGTTGACAGAGGAGACAGCTATTTAGCGGAATGTTGCACCCTTGTTTATAGGATGCGGTCTGGCCTCTAAGCCATGGGATAAGGCGAGTGAAATACTGGATGAGTTATATAGCCACTTTTGAAAGACTTTATACTAACAGAGAGTGGAAGCTGGCAAATCCCACTCAGCTTGTTTTATGATCCAGCCACTAGCATGAAGAGAACACATGCCAGATTTGGCACTCCATTTCTCCTGCCATCAGCTAGGCTCAGCTTAAAATTCTTAAAGATTGTCCTTAGATATAAAACACGCACAGACAGGCATGTGCGCCCCTCACAAGAAAAACACAATACATTTTTATAGATAAGGGTATCTGTAAAAAAACAAAACCGTCTTAATCTGTAAAAGTACAATTATACATCAAATTTATATTACTAATTGCTTGTCAGCAACTGTGTTCTCCAAGAGAAGTGAGTGGGTACTTTGGTTATATCTGCATACTTAAAAGCACCAGCCCAAATACACTTTCCCCAAAATAAATTGTTCTTTTTTTTCACTACAGAATTTTAAAAATGCACTCAAAATAGCAGTTTCTAGCTTTGATTATTTAAATTTTCATCCTCCACTGGCACCTTTTTTAAAAATATATAAATTAATAAATATGTCAAATAAGGCCTTGAGAGGCTGTTCAGTTTCAAACAATTCTGAGGTATACTTGAATGATGCTGGTTAAGGATATTCTAAGATAAATATTTGGATAAAGGTGTAGAAGTTGCATTCTTCTGGCCTGCTTCATTTCCATAATATTCTGAGTTAGGATCTATGAGGAGGAAAAGAATAAGTGCTTGGATTTCATTCTGAAATAACTTTCTCACAAGGCAGCAGGATTCTGTGAACTAAGAAATATTTCTATGGCTACTCCTTTTACATTAGAAAGAGCTTTCTTCTTGTCTTTTAAATGTTTCTTTGGAAAAAAATATTCCAAATCTTAGCCTAACCTTTTGAATCTCTACTTTCTGGCTTATCTTTGGGATCATGTTTTTCTGCTTGACTATCCACAGTTCCAATCTAGTGAAAACTCTATCCAGACTGAACTAGTCAAAACTCTGGAAACGGCTACACAAGGTGCAGTTCTCCAGTTTAATGCTCAGCAGGGCACAAAGGGGACTTTGGAGGTTTATGCCACCCAGACCCCTCATGGCCTTGGAGATAAAGTCTTTGAATCTCGTTTTTATTCACTCTCCTAAATTTCACTGTACTTCCATTTTTATTCCCCCAAGTCTCTTTCATTTCTGTGGTTTTTGCCCGTCACTTACACAATGATATATATCCTAGACAATTATGTATCTCCTAGACATTATCTCCCGGACAATTATATAGCTGCCCAATTTTACTGTATTAAACATTTATATATGTTTTGCCCATTTCCCCCTCCCCTAAGAAAGTACATTATTTTTTCCTTTTTTTTTTCTCTTATCTAGTAAAGACCTAAAAGAGACAAAGGAACCAGACACATGAATGCATATCTGGTGAGAAAACTTTCAGAAGAGGAATGAGCAAGTTCAAATCATCCTTGAAAATGAGCATGGTATGGCTGGCATGGACTGAGCAAGGACAAAAGGGTGAAAAGATGAAGTCAGAGATTAGCTAGTCCTTTGAAAGCCAGGTAAGGGCTTTGGCTTTTACCGTGAGCTGAAAAGCCATTGGAGGATGTTGATCAGGTTTAGCCTTTCAATTTTAAGAGGCCCACGTAGGCAGATATGTTGAGAATATACTATGAGCAACAAAGATGGAGAAGTATAAGATTGGGAGCCACACATTCATTGGAAGTGATCCAAACAGAGGTATGTGTTTGCCTGTGTGTGTTTACATTTAATTTTGAGATATCGAGTGTGCCGGATTAACTGGAAGGGTAGTGTATGGAAGGAGCAAAATCTATCAAGATTTGTTAGAATGAATAAAGTATGTTAATTCATAAATCTAGAGGAAAGTGTACAACAGTCCCTGAGTCCTTGTGGAGAAACTGATGATACAGAGGGTGAGATTATGCTGAACGTTCTCGCCACCACAAGACTGGTTTGAGCAAGAACGCTCTTGCGGCCTGACCTGATGGAGGAAACTGTAGGCTGAATGCACAAGTGCCACTCCTGGTTGCCTTGGTTACGGGCAACTCACAGCACATGCAAATGAAGTAAATGGCAATTAGCAGTGGAGCCCCAGGTGCCTTAGCTAGCATTATCTTGGGGGAAGGTGGTGTGGCAGGAAAAGAAAGGGGACAGGAGACAAGGAATTCATTGTAAATAACAAGGGCAGCATGCAGGCTGCCAGTTCAGGAACCTCTTGGTGTGACAGGACTTTTTATATCTTCCACGAACTTCGGTCAGCCTCAAGGTAGAAAACCGGTGGCATTGCCACCCTGGTCCTGTCTGGTGCCGCTGCACCCTAGGGAGAACAGGGTGGGTGGGTAAACAAAGTTGTTTTTACAAATCTTCTATCTACTTTCTAAATGAAAGAGAACATTCTGAAACGGACACAAGTATTTTAGCATTAATTCCTTGTAAATCTCTGTGGGTACATACTCCCAGACATCCGCTAAGCATTATTCCAAGGAAAAATGAAATGGAAAATAAACCATTTAATAGAGTCTAAGCTTGTGGTTTTCATTGCTTAAACCTTAATAATAAATTTATATCTCACAAATAACTTAGGTAAAATTTAAGGAATGGGAATGTTACTCCCTCCCAATATAAAGATGTGGTAGGTTGATCTGAAAGGACTCAGAACCTCTTTGGAAGCCTGGTCATGAAATTAACTCTCGTTCCTGCCTGGCGGACCTCCCTGGGTTCCTGTTGCCTCAGGAAGAAGCCTGCACACTCACTGGGATGGTCATGGCTTCCCAATTTGGAGCTATCCAAAGCCACAAGAAGTAACAGTGTAACAGCTGTGGCTCCTCCTTGAAGCATTCGGAGCCAATTTGATTTTTATTCTTCTTCCTGGCACAAAGGTACTTTGGAAGCTATAATTTGGACATTTGGATATCAGAGTTACAGGAATCTTAAAATGCTTTGTGGGTTGGATTGAGGAAACAAAGGAAGCAAGGAAGAAAGAAAGCATATTTCTGTTTCTGATGTTGATTTTCTGCCACCTGGAGACAGCATTTGTGAGAGGGAAATGGCAGTTGTAGACTGGGGCCAGCAAAATGGGAAAGTCAATTATTTTGTCCCATTGTTTTCATCAGGGGAGAAAGAAGATGAGCTAGTTAAGCACCACGAGGAGCAAATGCCAGATCTGAAACATGCATCACAGGTGACGGTCACACTGGTCCTGCATTCGAGCAAGGGCAGAAGCGCCTGCTATTAGCACAAGTGGAGGGCATTTCCATTTCTGTTCTTGCCCAAATAATAAAGTCAACACTTCAAAGCTTTAAAAGCTTTCAAATTACTCATCTTCAGTCACTCACCCAAACATCAATTCTTCCTGTTACTGTTGGTGCCAATAGGAAGAAGTACCTTGTAGCGAAATGAAGCCCACAGGTCGACAAGTACCACAGTACATTAGGGACGCTCTGCTTAAGGGAATACTTTAAATAACGGGTGTCTCACTGCCCCGATCCCATACATCTCTTCCCACTGTACGATCTGAATAAAAATACCAACAACCTGCTTTCTCAGAAATAGCATTAATAACTGCTTGAAAAAGAAATTCATGTGTGTGTAGAAGCTAACTGCTTTGAGAAGACATATTTTTAGTCAGAGAGAACAAAAGCATTTGGAAATCAAAGGCAGAATCTTATTTTCTTTAAGGGTCTGTACCATCCACTTTATAATTAGCTTTCATGTGAATTGCTTTTTTCCACCTTCTTACTGTCCAAAAGGACTTAGCAGAGATAGTTTTCTGACTAAACTCAAGGGAGAAAATTATACATGTTTCCTACTTAGAAATTACTATAGTTCAGTACTTAGAAATTACTATAAATACTTGTTATTTAGAGCTTGATGTTTAGATTTATATGTAAGTCTTGTTATTTAGCATGTTAAACATATATCACTATATCATGAATTTGATATTTTATATAATTTGTTTTTGACTAAAATGGGATTCCTTTGTGATTTTACATATTTTATTGTATGTATTTAAGGACCTTATTCTGAGAAAGTGTTATTGGTTAAGAACTCTGATAGTGTTTTTTATAGTTTTATTTGAAAATGTTTTTCTCTTGCCTTTGTTTCTTGAGGATTTTTTTTTTGCTGGATGTTAGGGTCTAGATTGATAATTGTTTCTTTCAGCATATTGAGGATATCTATCCACTGTCTTTGGTTTTCATTATTGCTATCAAGAAGTCACTGCTAATCTAATTGTCACCACTTTAAAGATATTCTTTTTTCTAACAGCTTTTTTTAAAAAAGATTTTATTTATTTATTTTTAGAGAGGGGAGGGAGGGAGAAAGAGAGGAAGAGAAACATCACTGTGTGGTTGCCTCTGGCGCACCCCCTACTGGGGACCTGGCCTACAACCCTAGTGCCCTGGGAATCGAACCACAACCCTTTGGTTCGCAGGCTGGCACTCAATCCACGGAGCCAACCAGCCAGGGCTCTAACTGTCATTTTAAGATTTATTTTTCACTTTCAGTGAAAAAAGTAATACGTTTAGATGTGTTTTTAGTCTTTTATTTGTTTGTCTTCTTAAAGCTATGGCTTGATATCTTTCACTAGTCCTAGGAAAACTTTGAAAATTATTTTTAGATTTTGCCTCTGTTCCATTATCTTATTTCTTTCAGGGACCTTCTCACTCTGTGCCTTTCATTCTTGTGTGTTTTCCATCTTCTTGTCTGCTTTTGTATTATTTGGTTATTTTCTTCTGGTTTACCTCCAAAGTCTAATTATTTCCTCAACTATGACTAATCTGATATTATCACTGTCCATTGAATTCTTAACTTGGATTATTATATTTTACAAATCTTTGTTCTAGAATTTCTGTTTGGTGTATTTTTAAATCCATTATATCAACTATCCAAGAGGCCTTGAGTTATAGCTTTTTTTACCCTTCTGCTTTCTCTTTTCCAATCATGTTTCCTTTCCTTACATTACTGATCACAGTTACATGTACATTAAAAGGCACAATCAAGCTTTACTTTAAAAATAAGTTTACAAGCTTTGAAGCAGTACATTAAATAGAACTTGGGCTAGTGGAACTTCTCCCTGGACCTCAATTTCTTCACCTGTAAAATGGGGGGATTCGGAAAGATCAGTGGATTTTACAGGCCACTAAGGTATGCATTAAAGGGCTGCCGCACGTTTATGTTTCTAAATGAGAATATTTGCAAAACAACCATTACCATTATTTCAGAAAAAACAGCAATTATACTAATAGTATACATAAATTTTAAAATAACAATTGATCCTCTCAAAAGAAAATCAGCTTGTATCTGCTACATTGTCCTTATTCTTATTTTTCTGCAGATCAATCCTGACAAGAACAAGTTCTTAGACCCAAGTTCTGGAACCAGAGAAATTAAGAATATGCAGTTCCTTCCAGAATTTACATTCTCTGATTTCTAAAATAAAGTACTAATTATGTAGAATTGTTAAGGAACACAACAAAGAGATCCAGAAGAGAGAACATATGGCCTAATTTTGTTGAGGAAAGTTTCCTTGTGAAGTTGAGACTTTCACTGAAAGTGGCCTAATTTGGCCTAAAAATGATCTGCAATGTTTTTAAAAACATCAAGGCTCAGGCCAATACCATTCTCATTTAATGGGTCTGGGGTGGATCCTGGCATGTATAATTTTTTTTCCTTTAAAGAAAGAAAGAAAATTGTCATTGTTGTTTTTTATAACAGTTCCCCAGGTGTTGAGAACCACTGTGGGAACCTCATGGGCTTCAAAATCAGACAGTTTGAATTTTAGGCTTAATCTCATTTCTTACTTATTAGGTGACTATGGCAAGTTAATGGAACTTTCTGGCCCTTGGTTTCCTCATCTGCAAAGGATGGATTATAAAACCCATATCACTGGATAAGTGAGATGAAATGAGATAATATGTGAAAACCGTTTGTAAACTTTAGAATACAGTGTAATAAATGATGTGATAATGTCATTATCATTTATTGTCTCAATGAAGGCACACAGGCCAAGAGCCTAGTGTCTGTATAAAGCTGATTATAAAGGGAAATGGTGAAAAACAAAGATTTATTGGACTTTGAGTGTTTGGCAGACAGGTTTCAACTTAAAGCAAAAGTTCTGTGTTACTCACTAGGGTGCTGAAAATCTTTATGCATAGGAGCTATGACTGGGTACCTTTATTTATTTATTTATTTATTTTATTTTATTTTATTTTATTTTATTTTATTTTTTTACACACCATCTGATCTAGGGCACTTGACAATCCAGATTTTGGTAGCCCTGGGGGTCCTGGAACCAATCCTTCCAGCCCCTGACAGAGGATGGATGGTAGTTAAATTTGGGAGGAGTCAAAAGTTATATCGGATTTTTGATTGGGCAGAAGGTTAGTGTTCCTAACCCCTGCCTTGTTCAAGGGTCAACTTTATTCTAATAAGAGAGTGCAGCATCCAAAGAAGTAAAACTCCCATTATCCCCTTCTCACATCCCTCGCCTACCAGAACGTCCTAATTTATTTCTTCTTTGCTTTAGTTTGCCTGGATGGACCCCACCCCACCCCCACCTTACACTCCCCACCTTTTCCTTTTTACAATCTAAGGACTTTCTCCTTTAAGTTTCTCCCCCTAAAGCCACTCTTTCCCTCTTGCTCTCTTCTTTTGTGAAACCACTCTCAGTCTCCCATCCCAGGTACCTGTCTTCTGTTTCTTTAAATATCCTCTCCCACTCTATCTTTCCTCCTCTACTCCCACTTATCCTCAGCCTCCTCACTTCCACCCCATCTCCCTTTCCCTTCTTTCCCTTTTCCTCCCCACTCTTTCAATTAGTTCTGCGTTTGGATCTGAGGTTCAATCAGAGTTCCAGAGCTTAATGTTTTATTCCTGGCCCCTCAGTGCCCACTTCTGCTAAAGGTGCAAAATTGCAATCCTGGCTACGTAGAAGCCAGGTGGGCCCGGGGGAGAGAAGGGATTAAGGTCACTAAGGTTGGACCTCCTTCTTGTCCTAGAAGAGCCCAGACTAGGTACCTTTTTAAATTTGGGTGCCTAATACCCAATTTGATGCTAGGTGCTTTACCTACGTTACTTATAATCTTCAAAAATAACCCTACAAAGCAGATCTTATTATCATCATTTTACAAATGAGGAAACACCTCAGGAAGAAAAAAAATATCATCAGCCAAAGGTTATGCAGCACACAAAGAGCAGAATCAGGATTCGAACTCAGGTCTCTCTTGCTCTGACTTTGTGCTATGTATGTCAGGACACAGAGTGGCAACTCTGGGTTTGGTCAACAGTCACTTTCACACTTTATTTTGTAAACTAAGTTATTAACTCTTACAAGAGAGTAATGTATTTTAAGCCAGGTGATGCAATTAAGTGAAAGCATGACCTGCAGGTGGACAGAGCCCCTGTGTTTGGTGCAGCCAAAGTTTATAGGATGGAGCTGATCTAGGAGACTCCATCAGACTATCTTCCAACTAGAGAAATTTTTTCCTCTCATTTCCAAGAGTTTCACTAGCAACTAGACAAAATAAGAGATTGCTTGGCAGGAATTCAAAATGTTCCCCTTCCAGGTGTACTTGCTTTTTAACAGGCATTCACCAAGCTTGAAATGCCTTCAGGACACAAACAAATGAATCACCTGTCATAAAATTCAAGAAACTATGGTCAGCAGCTGGGGAAAATATTTGAGGACAAGAAACTTTTATTGACAACCTTTTGAATCATACCCCTGCTGTATAGGAAAATGCATGGTTTATTTTTATTAATAGTGGTTTGTTAAAAGGGAAAAGAGAAGAGACATGAGGAACATTTCAGGACTGAATGGTTAGGCTTCAACAAAAGTAAAGATGTCATCCTCACCATTTAACATCCATGAGTAGCCACAGGAGTTTGATGCCAGTGCCGTGATCTAAACACGACTACAATAAAGAGCAGACTGACAGTGGCCAGAGGGGAGGGGGTGGGGATACAAGGAAAATGGGGAAGGGTCAAGTCAAGGAACGTGTATAAGGGACCCATGGACAAAGACAACAGTGGCAGGGAGGATTGAACATGGGAGGTGGGGAATGGACAGGGCAGGGGAGAGTGGTGGGATAAAAATGGGGATAACTGTAATTGAACGACAATAAAAAAACATACAAAGCCTAATTTTTAGGGAAGAGAACCTTTCAGCAAATACACAGCCTTCTTTCTGTACATAAAATTCAGTTATTCCAGCCATTCCGCCTTCAATATGTGTGTATTAACTACTTCCTCAGAAGGAGACAACCCAATTCCCTGACAGCCATGATGCTTCTAGAAGCAATCTCACGAGGCCACTATTGTTGCAATCCAATGTCTCTTATTTTTACCTTTAATTGAGTCTTCATCTGGTCCAGTTTTAACATTTCATGATCCTGCAACCTTAGACTAAATCATAAATGTGAGTCCTATTAACAACCACCTCTATGTACCATAATGCAGAGCAAATACAACTACAATGAAAACTTCCACAGAACATGGAGAAAGGAGGAAAAAAACAGAGGATACATACCATCTGCTGCTGGACAGAGTTGATGAAGTAAAGTGCAGAAAAAAAAAAATAAAGTGCTAATTACGACTCAAGTAGCGTTCAGTGCTACAGTGAACCCTTCAATCCTGCCACTCTCCGTAAGTTGCTACCAACTGATTCTCTCTTGACCCTCTCTCTACTTGTCTCTTTCTACTTGCACTTTCTCTCTCTGGGATTTCCTACTTGGTGCTACTTTGCTCTCTGCTTACTCTCACTGTAAATCCTATTTGAATTCTCCAAAAGATGATTAGACTGATTTAAGCTGTTACCGTCTGCTATGAAATACCCCTTCTGGGAAGAGGTCTCAAGGTAGACCACCTCAAAGGCACAGGTTATAGAAAACTCTCTAGCTCAGATGTCAACCCCTGGTCAAATTGGATATGGCCAGATTAGCTAGAACCCATGATACAAAGTGGGTGACTGCTGGGTGAACAATCACTAAAAAGGGACTTCTAAGAATGACAGGCACTTATTATGAATTGTTAAATACATACTCCATGCAGACACAGGCCTGTTCCACCAACTACACATCTGATTCCTGTACAGATGTCCTACTGAGCAGGGCTGGGATTAGGATGAGTCAAGAGAGGCTTAGGTATAGAACTGTAGGAGGCACTCATTCTCAGGGTCATGGTAGGGTAGAGTCAGCACCTAAGAGTGAATGCCTCCTTAAATTTTGTACCTTAGGACTTCGTTTGCCTCACCCTAGTCCTGGCCCTGCTAGTGAGGGGCAGTGTCCTTTGTTTTAATTTCCTTTTACTTTCTATTGTTTGAATTTTAGTGCTGTGTCTACCACCGACAATGCTGTTTCCCATATAAAAATCCATAGAAATTCCAAATACTTGTCCATAGGATTGCATTTTCTATGGAGAGGTAACATTTAGTAGTCTTTCTAAAAAGAAAAAGAAAAAGATGGTCAACCACAGGTTTTATTTCACCTTGATAAGGGTTAATTAACAACAATTAGACAGTTTGGAAATTTTACCATCAATTTTGTTTTGTTTCCTCCTATATTGGAATGAGTATAACAAAGAGCCTATCTAGTTATTTTCTGAGCTGAGCTTCAGTGAACTGCACAATCTTGAACTCTCTTTCAGAGGTGAAGAATGAAATATCTTGTGGGTGGAGGGGTCAACTCTTCTTCACAGAACAGAAAAACAAGGATACTTTTTTATTCTTCACAGAACAGAAAAACAAGGCTAATTTTTTCAATGGGCTGCTTCAAATATTTGAATCATGTGATCTGCAACTAGAATTATTTGAATCTAGGCTATAAACTGTTGGCTGTAACTGTTAAATTCCCCAAACTTTTGGCGTCTCTTCACCACACTGGAAGACGAAGAGTTGTCTCAGGCCACACATTAAATACCCTGTAAATGTAATCACAAAAAAATCTCATAATGTTTTAAGTAAATTTACAATTTTTTTCTGGGATGCATTCACAAAGTAAACCAAATGGCAATTATAGGAAAAGCACTAAAGGTAAATGACAATTTTCTTCCCTAGTAAATTAAGTGTGGATCATAGAAGCCTTCTTTGGTCACATATGACCTACAGCGAATGCTCCAACCAGATCCCTTTTTAGGAATTCATTCCTCCAGCTGGCAGGATTAGCTGCTAAAGGCTGATGACTACATCCTTAATTTGGGAATTGCCATCAGCCTACTGAAACTGTCTTGCCCAGGGTTATACCCCCACCGAGGGAGCAGGCTGCATTCAATAACTGGGCGATGCAGGGATACAAAAGCCTGAACCTCTTGCTCCTATTACAGGCAACGCTAAAGGGCCATCCCATCTTTTGAGCCCTCAGTAGGATCCCCTGGGAGTGCAGTTGCATCATCACAGTTCAACTTACTGCTCTGTCCAGTCCTCCTGATCTTACACCTCAGAGGTGTTGCTGTTGAAAGCATTCCTCAAAAAAAAAAAAAAAAATCTCTCAAAAAAATGCAAATCTCAAAATTTCAGTGTCTGTTTTCTGGTAAAAGGCTTAGTTATGACCCTCCTCTGTCAGCGATGGGTGACGGTACAAGAGGCTATGTGGAACCTGGCCCCTGAGAGCAATGAAATTGATAGGAGTGTGATATCTAGAGAGTGATTAGGACATTATTAGCTTCCTTTTAATGTCAGTAATAAAGAAATACTGTGAGTATTAAATTAGATAAAATGTCAGATCAGAGTTTTCATACACTGTAAATGCTATTCATATAAAAGTCTAGGATTGTTATCTATTAAATTATGTGGCTGAGTGGTTTTAACTCTGTATCCCAGTCAAACAGCACAGGGTGTAGACCCTAGAAGGGGCTTAATAAAGGTTTGTTGATAAAATGGTTATGGAAATTGACCATTAATATGCCAAAAAATCTCAAATATGTTGATGACCTGAAAGAGGTATAACACATTTTACTATTAAAGTTAACTGGGAACAGCCAATCTACATGCTTATCATGGTAGACTCAATTTAATAAAAAATAAACATACAATTTTTTATTTCTACTTTTGAAAATAAGCTATAGTTAAAGACTATGCTTGGGGAGACTAGACTCACAGCAGAAGCAATAAAAACAAGTAAAGAGAGCATATTAGGTGTTCTGCGTTTCAGAGACTGCGGTGATCGATGCAGGTTGAATGGCCGTGAAGGCTTCTAGGAGAAGTTGGGACTTGGGTTGCACTGAAATGAGAAGGGAGGACACGGGGCAGCATGGAGAGGCTGGGCCGGTGATGGGAAGGAAAGAGTGGGAGGTTAACTAGATTGAAGGCTTGGAAGCAACGTTGAGCCAGATGAGTTTAGGGAGAGAGCAAAAACAGATTCCACTAAAAACTCTGGTAAAGTGCAGGTTGGAGAGTAGTGGAGGATTTGCTATGGTGTGAAATGAGGAGTCACTGGAAATTTTTTAGCATTGGAGGTAGCCATGTGCTGGTTTACCTCAATCTTTAAAAAAAACTTTATTGCTTTTCAATTACGGTTGTCCCTATTTTTCCCCCATTACTCTCCCCTGCCCTACCCACCCCCATCCCCCACACTTAATCCTCCCTGCACTGCTGTCTTTGTCTATGGGTCCTTTTGTACATGTTCCTTGACTTGATCCTTCCCCTTCTTTCTCCCATTATCGCCCTCCCCCACCATCACCCTGTCCTTGCATAATATTTCTCAGGCAACTCAAGTCACTGAGATAAATCATTCAATGCTTTTTAAGATTTCTCTGTATTTTTCCTTTATGGGAAAAGTCCCAACTTTTATGATGATGCTTAGTACTATATCATTCAAAGATAAAATTAATGTATTTTCTCTATTTCTTCTGTATCTTGAAGCTCATCTATAAAGATGTGAAGGAAATGGCACTAAGCATTCACCTGCTTCACCAGATCTTTTTCACTGGCTGGGTACATTCCTATTTATAACTGATCACCACTTTGCAAATGCAACAAATTCATTTTGATTTAGTTATTATTGTTTCTTTTGTGCATTTTCACTACATTTTTCTGGGGTAAAGTATTAAAGGGTTTTTGAAATTTAGAATGGTCAATGTCTGATACAATTATTTGAAATTATAGAAATTATTTCATTAGCCAAGTTGGCTCTTTATCATATGTTTAAAATATAAATCTCATTAATTCAATTCTTCAGGCTTGCATATTCTATAGAATATATAATTCATGAATAAAAATATTCCTTTATAAATATCCTAAAACTTAACAGCAGCTTTTGCTTAAAGGGAAAAAGTTAAAGAAGGAAAGGAGGGAGGAGGGAAAGAAGAAAGGAAGGGAGGAAGGAAGGAAGAAGGAAGGAAGGAGGAAGGGAGGAGGAAGGAAGGGAAAAGGGGAGGCAGAAAGGGGAGGGAGAGATAAAGAAGAATCATATCTGACATGGAATTTGTCAAGCCCCTGCTATTTTTCCTTCTGGGTAGCTATATGTTGGTTCTTATTTATTAAGGTTGCATTTAGAGGATTTATCCTTCAGTGGCTAGTTTTGCTAAGGTAATGTTTAGGAGTTTGGTTAAGAGACATCTGGTGAGCCCTGGCTGGTGTGGCTCAGTGGGTTGAGCACCAGACTGTGAACCAAAAGTTCAACTCCCGGTCAGGACACAGGCCTGGATTGTGGGCCAGGTTCCCAGTTGAGGGTGTGTGAGAAGCACCCCATGTTTCTCTCCCTCTTTTTCTCCCTTCCTTCCCCTCTCTCTGAAAAAGAAATAAAATACTCTTAAAAAAGAGAGAGAGAGAGAGAGAGACATCTAGTGAAAGATTCTGTCTTTTTAAAGTAGAACAGATTTCTCTTTTCAAATTATTCCAAGCATGAAGGATAACTGAAAGAAAGCAAGTACTCAAGCATATCTTTACAAAAATTAAAATGTAGCCCTTATTGTTTGAACACTATTAAACTGGGAAAAGATAGAACATGACTTAAGGAAATGTCATTAGGAGGCACAAATTTGCATATTCTCTAACCTCAACCAATTAAATTATTGATCATCTAAAACCGGTAGTCTCTGTGATCTAAGCTATAAACTGCTAAACCTCTATGGTTCTTACTCTCTGGAATAGGTTTTCTTCAATGGGTGGGTGACCGAGTTCCTTCCAGCTCCCCGGTCATTTGCATTTCTTTTGTTTACTTAATCACCTAGTGTGGGTCCTGTCTATACGTGTCATGTTAGTGTGCAGATCCTAGTGGTCTGCTGGAGGGAAGTGCAATTTCATGAATGCCCCATTTCTGCACCCTCTAACTGAAGTTTCCATTTTGCAGCTTGCCACCTCAAATAACATGGCAATCTACAGGGAGGGAGGCAGAGAATAAGGAAACTCCAGGCTGACAAAGACCTTTAGACATCTATAGTTTGCATCTTTTATTTATAATGATAAATGAGAGTCCAAGATCTGTAGATTTACCCACAGAGATTGGAGAAGAACTCAGCTCCTGTCTTTATCTCTGCTCTATTCACTAAATGTTTCTTCTTTCAATTCATTCTCATTTGCATCCCCCTTACATATAAACATCGCTCTGGGATGATTCTTTGAAACATTCATCTTGGCACATTGACGTGGCCTTATCAAATACCAGTGGATCAGATAAATTGATAAATTTCTACTGAAATACTTTCTGGAAAGGGCCTCTCTGGCCACCATAATTCAAGCACACATGATTTATAAACAATATATAATAATATATGAAGGGCTATATGTGGCTTTTTTTTTACATCAGTCTATTCACTGAAAACTGCTTTTTGATTCTGAAGCCCTCAGATAATATTTTACTTTTTATTTTTAGCTATTTGTCTACTTTAGCTATTTTAGCTATATTAACTAATCTTTGTAAGTTTAACATGTTTTAGTTACCAAAACTAAAGTGCTCTTTTATTTACTTACCTAACCCTGATGACCTTTCCATACCAAGTATTAAAGTTGCATTATTGATTTTTGGCTGTGAATCTCCTTTTATAAAACTTTGTCCCCTCTCAACTTTAACCATTATTTAGGATTGGTTAAATATATGGATCTTTAGAATTTTCGTATACTGATGGAGACATATAGCTTTTCATTAACTCCACTGTTCTGGAATAGCTAGCTCTTCTATGATTGCCTTTTGTGACTACCAGAGAACTTTTTCTTTTTAGTTTCAGTCCCATTAACCTTGAATCACACTGGCCCAGGTCAACTATGCTGACAATTCAGTGAATTCCAAATTATACCTCGCAGCCAGACTGCAGGGGTATTAACTGAAATAAAGTACCCTGAGGTTACAGATCACACAGGGGAGACCAAATAAAATGTCACAGTTCTATACCAGGTACAGGTCCAAAGAGCCTCCTGGACTGAAATTCTATCAGATTGTTCTGCCCACACTAAAGACCATTTGGCTAGGGAAATAAAAAAGCTAAAGTACATATAAAGCCCTATTTTTAAATGCCTCCCTGCTGTCTAATAGTTTAACACCATAATGTTTTTCTGTAGATTAGGGTTTCTTTAAGTTAAACTTTTATTAACCAGTTTCACAGGTGTTTTTATGATTATGAAAGTAATATGTTTTCTTTGTACAATGCCAACAAAGGTTTACTGAAAAACATGAAATAAACCCCTTGTAATGCTATCACTGAGAGACAACAACTGGTAGTATTCTGGTGCAGAGCCTTTCAGACTTTTTCTATGCACGCACGCATTTACGTGCATTACAAAACATTGAATCATACCACAATAACACTGTCTCCACTTTATCATCTTTCTATATCAAAACTACGATCTTCATGAATGATCCCATTGAATTCTATGTTATGGACATGGTCCAGTATGATTAACTTGTCCTGTTTTTAAGTAGCTTCTAATTTGAAGCTGTTATAAATAACAGTGCAGTGATCCTCCTGTTTATTCATCTTTGCCCATCTGTCTAATGCTTTCTTCGGCTTGTCTTCTGTATGTTGTATTTCTGTATCAAAGAGAATATACATTTTAAGGGTTTGGACATCTACTGCCAAGTTGCCTTCCAGAATGCTTGTGACAGTTTACACTCCTGGCAATAAAAGAGGATCTTCTTAACTTCACAGTGTACCCTGCTCCAACAAATGGGAGTTAGCATTCCTTTCACCATTGCTAATCTGAGAGGTAGTTAGGGGACCTTCCAGTGCCGAGCTAGTTACAATATATTTATTGGGTATTGTTTGATGCTAGAAATTTTTTCATATTTGTTGAATTTAGTTTTTATAACAACACTGCATTTTATCCAACTGTCAATGAGGAAACTGAGGGACAAAGAAGGTAACTTACCCAAGATAAGTAACCATCAGACTCAAGATTTAAACTTAGGTCCTGCCTGCTCAGATGGTGAGAGCAGCGATTTTTAACATTTTTCATCTCACAGAACACATGAAGTAGTTAATGAAATTCTATGGCACATCAAAAAATACATTTTTTGCCAATCTGACAAAATTAGGTATAATTTTTATTCATTTGCACTGGATGGCTATTATTGTGTTGGCTGTTGTTATTTTTCAATTTGACACTCTAAGGGAAAAGGGTCTTGTCCTTAACCAAATAGTCAGGTATTGCATCTTTTCAAAGTTCTTGTGGCAAACCAGTGTGCCTTTTGTGGCACAATAGTTAAAAATTGCTGGGTTAGAGCATTGTCCCAATACTTCAGGATTGTGGGTTGGATCTCTGGTCAGAGTACATACAAGAGGCAATCAATGCATGCATGAATAAGTGGAACAACGAGTCTCTCTCAAATCAATACAAATAAAATGAAAACTAATGTTCTTAAGTTCTATGTTTATCTAGCCTTTTACATGCACATATACACAAAAAACCCTCGTGGAAAATTGTAAATTATGTTTTCCTTTATATTATATATTATTAATACATATGTTTTATTAAAATAAATTTAATAAAATGGTTTCTTCTTAGAAAACTCTTTTTGGAAAATATTTTAAATAATTTTAGTTTTAATTCTGATTTAAATATATACATTTAAATATTTATATATGTCTGTATAGTGTAACTAAAATCTATAGTGTGCATTTGGGGTTGACTACTGGAAGTTTGAGAAATACAGATTTTAACTTTCACAAATTTAGGTAGTTTGTGACACTAAGTGCTGAAGCCTTCCCTGGAAAACAAAGCCATTTGTTTTTTGCTGACTTCTCTTCTGCCCACTAATGAGCTAGCTTTCTCTTTATATAAGCACCTGAAATTTCAAGCCAAATTGCTATTTCTTGAGATTTAGACTACATACCAAGAGTACAAGATCGGATATATAAAACAAGTTTGTGCTTAAAAATTATTAAATACATCAGCAAATGTGTGTGTGGTCAGCGATACGTAAGTAATGAAAAGGCTGCTACAGTAAATGACAGGAAAATGAGTAAGTATTGGCTTCTGGTAACGAGGATTAACAAGTGAATAACATGGTTTTGATTTAGAAGACCAATCACACAACAAACACCAGAAGTACTACTTATTAACCCTAACCCGGAACAAAGTAAGGGACCTGAATTCAGATGTGCAAAGACCTCCTTATTTTCGGTAAGATGAAGCCGTACAGTTCTTGCCATTCAGGCCTCACTGAGTGCATTCGTGCTTTCCACACTCCTGGAAATCCATGTTGTATTTGGGTTTAGGAGGCTTCAATCTCACCTCTTGCCTGACCTTGATCGGATTACTTATTCATTATAAGGGGGTTCTGGTCTTTTGTGCCAGCGATGCTTCATTTTTTAAGTTTGATTTACAGATCTGAGGAAGGCAGCGGGTGACAGCTTTTGAGTAGCAAACAGGAGGGTATTGAACCTACGCTAACTTCGCTAACTTCACGGGTAGGTAGCAGCACCCTCATTTACATATGCAGACACTCAAGTTGGAGAGAGGATGTCCCTGCATTCCTGGAGCAGAAAGTTCACTTGAGAGAGTGACAGGTACTCCCTCCCTGCTAACTTTTAAATACTTAATGCTAAAAAGCTTAGCCACAAGAATGTGATAAATGTAGCAAGAAAAAAAAGAGAACTCTACTGATACCCTTGGAGATATTGTCATTATCTTCTGAGCTCAGAAGAGGTGAATGATATGCAAGGACTGTCGTTTTAAAAATTCAGTTTTTTACAAGATGTACATTTCAGCTAAGATATGAGTTTTATACAAATTCTCTTCCAAACTGCAATTAATTCTCCCTTCTTCATGCCACAAAACTAGTTAAAATGTGAAATTTACAGTCATCTCTTGTTCTCTCCTTTTTATAGATCAAGAATTCTTTTTTCAGTCTTAATATTCCAAAATAGTTAATTTTATTGTTTTCTCTTATTATGATGATGAGATGGGCATCATAATTGTGAGCAGCAATTGTGAGCACATACAGAAATTGGACATACAGAAATTATGAGCATCATCCGCTACATTGTGGCCACTTTTCTCCCAGAGCACCAACGGCAAGGACAGTAACCAACAGCTGCGTATGAGTGCCACTCTATATTAAGTGCTTTATTTACATATAACCTCAAAACCCTTCTCTAATGCAGTTTTTTGGGGGCCAAACAATTCAATATGCCAGAGAAGCATTATTAAATGGTTATCGTTAGCTGGCTAGAAATTCTCTGGGCCAATTGTAACCCATCCTTGTTCTGGCTAGGTATGGCTGTCACCTGGGAACAATGATTCTGGGTCCTAAAAGCTTGGCTGAGGCTTCCAAGACACATTCCAGGAATCTCCCAGTTAGGTGACACCATTTCTTCAGCCCAATCCTGTGGTATATGGCCAGCAGAACTCTGGGGACATGGCAGGACTAGGACTGTGAGGATGGGAGTGAAGCAGGTTATATGTGAGCATGCATTATCGTGGGAAATGATATTCCAGAAATTGTTTTCTGTATTGATTCACTCATATCTTTTTTTCATCCCCATTTTTCATATTAGGAAACTGAGGCACTGAAGGCTGAGAAATTTGCTCCCATAGCTAGAAAGTGGCGGAGCTGGGAGTCCAACCCAGGCGCTCTGGCTCTACTTTCCTGTGCCTTTTATCTTCCTCCATCTAACCTCTGACACCTAAGGAGCAACCGTGTATTTACCTTGTAAATTGCTATCCAGGATGCACCCACTCACACAGGGTTTTGGTAATGGCAGAGGGATTTATACTGATTTTGGCAACAAAAGAAGATGACTTCATTCTGGGAGAAGAAAGAGTAGAGGGAGAAACAGTCACCTCCCTAATACTAATACCCGAATGCAGCTTCAGGAGGGCTAGTGGAGGAGGGAGGACTGACCCAGGAAGTCTGTAAAAGCTAATCAGTAGTTTATGGAGGGTCATGATTCTGTCATTGGTTAGACCAAAGTCCCCACAGTCAGTCCCATCAATATCCCTACTGTGGCATGACAAACCCAGAATGTTAATCAGGTCATTAGTACGGAACTAGGGCTATTTTGGTTTTCTTTCTTTGCCTGAAAAACAGAAATGAAAGTACATTGCCATTCATTTTATTCTTTATGTCTTCTTACTGTTGGATTCTGTCTTTTTAGTCTTTCCCTGCTGTTAGCAAGATGAAAAAGACTGTGTAGTCCAAGGCTTTCTATTGACCTTTGAGATTTAAAAGTCTCTCCACAAGAGAAAGAAAGCATCCCTGAAATAAATACGGATTCAAGAAATATCTCAGGCTTGTTGAGGAAACAAATGACTAGGTTCTTTTCAACTCACAGCACACAGCAGGCAGAAAAGCAGTAATTTGAGATTTCAGTGAGTCTGGGAGTCTCACGAAGCAATGCTGACGGTTGGCAGTCAAAGGTACTGTGAAGTATTAGTGCTGCAGGTTTAAAACGTTCATACTTTCCGGGGTTTGCAAAAATATGGCAGCAATAAGCTTATTAAACTCAGACTGTCTCCCTGGCTGGGTAGTTCAGTTGGTTAGAACATCATCCCCATAGGCCAAGATGAGGGTTCAATCTCTGGTCAGGGCACATACAAGAAGCAACTAATAAATGTATAAATAAGTGGAACAACAAATCTCTCTCTCTCTCTCTCTTCTCTCCCGCCTCTTTCCCTCCCTTCCTTTGTCTTTCTAAAATCAATAAATAAAATTAAAAAACTTCAGGCCATCAGTGAAATTTCTTTTTATTTTGTCAATTTGGGGTCATTTCCTTTGTTTTTCTTATTTTAATTTGACAAAGAGACACCACCAATTGTACATGTTCATAAAGAGTTCTATATTAAATGAAAATGTTACGCTGTTAAGAAAAGGCAGCGTAACATAGTGCAAAGATCATCAGACTGGAAGGAAGACAGGCTTGTGTTTGAACAGTGGACTGAATGGTGATAATTCTGTTTTCTTGGGAGAGTCATTCAATACCAGCATTGTTCTCGAATTAGTGCAGTGGACTCCCAACTTGTATTCCTTCTGTCACACTTACGATTAAATCTAAAGTTAAATATGAAGTCCTCACTGTGGTCTATGAAAATCTACCTCTCTTACCTTATTCCTGATTACCTCCCTTCTCCCCCACTCTGCTCTGGCCACACTGACTTCCTTGTTCTTTACACACACGGAGCACAAACCCACTTTGGGGCTGTGGCCTTGCTGTTTCCTCAGCCTGGAAATTTTCACCCGGCCGGTGCCTTTACTGCATTCAATTCTTTTCTCAATTTCATCTCTTAAGAGCCAGCTTCCCAAAACTAGATACCTAAAAAAGTACTTCTTATCATTCTCAATTCCATTACTTCGCTTTATTTTTCTTCTCAGCTCTTATCTATGTTTGAAGCTACATTGGTTTATATTGTTGTCAGTCTCCCCCACTAAAATATAAATTCCACATGGGCACATATCTAGTCTGTTTTATTCACTACTCTATCCCAAGTGTCTAGAAGAGTGCCTAGAGCATAAAAGGCACACACTAATTATTTATCAAATGTGTCTCAGTTTCTCTTTCTTTAAAGTGAAGATAGAAAAAAACCTCCTTGCAGTGTTTGTAAAGATTATAAATAATATATTAAATGCAATTTCTAAGTCCCCTAGCACATTGCAGCAGAATCTGCCTGTTTCATTCTTTTCCCCAGCTTTGCCAACTGTGTGTACTTTGGTGGACTTCTAACTGCCAGTGTATGCTGCTCTTTGCCTGAGGGCTATTTCTGAAATCTTGGAAGGACACGGGTGCCTGGGAATTAACATTCTCATTCCAGAAGCCCTCAAATTGTGACTCTCTGGTGGTGATGCATAAATATTCAGTTTACTACCCGCTCAGGATACCTGTGAGGCTTGTGTTTTGCATCCTTCCCAGGGTTTCTCCATAGGACCAAGCTCTAGCCAATCACAGTGGCGGCTACCTCAATAACATTTACTGGCTGCATTTCCTTTCCTTTATCGTTTCTCTATTCCCCGACTGCTGTTTCCCAATAAAATAACTGCATTGAGTCACTGTCTCAGGATCTGCTTCTGGGGGAACTCAATCTGAGATATTTAAAAATGGTAATTATTAATATATAATGACTTCTGGCCTACCATGTAGAAGTCAGACCTTTTATTACCAAAAAGTAATAGTGTATTTCTCTGAGACTTAGCACATTCCCAAATATCTTACATTGCAGTCCTCACTTCTGTATTGTGTATTCATTTTCTTATGCTTCTGCCACAATGATTAAGCACGTTTGATCATTTATATCTGGAAAATTATTTGGTTGTTGTGTGATGCTCAAATGTAGCCCTGTTCCAAAATAATCCATGTCTTTGGGGTTGGGAATCAGGGACTGGTACTTTAAAAAATTTCCCCAATTTCTACTGTATTTCTCCTGTAATGTGGCCAACTCTCAAACTTTTCTATAAATTTCCCTTTTTCACAATTTCAATAACTTTCTTTTTTTCTCTGCAGTTCTGTATGATCATAGAGATTTATTTTTATCATAAAAGCCTCTTTTCTCTGTTTTGTAAGCTCTTGTTTATGAGTTATCAGAGTTTTACATTTGGCAATTTTTTAAATGTTACGTTAGTCATTTAAATCTTAAGACTTTGTAGCTCAATAAACTATTGATTTCAAAGTATTGAAATGCATTTAAAGTTAATTTCTAGATATTTTAACCCTTATTTAAAAATATTAACCATTAGTACAATGGTATTGGCATGAGGACAGAAACACAGACCAACGGAAAAGAACAGAGTCGAGGAACAAACCAATATGATATCTGACAAAGCCATCAGGCAATTCGGTGGAGAAAAGAGAGTCTTTTCAACAAGTGGCACATAAACAGCTGGATATCTATCTATCTATCTATCTATCTATTTGAGGTGTGGCCCTGACAAAAGGCTGCTACCGGGAGGAGACCACCAAAGATTTTGGTATTGATGCAGGACTACTGAGTTGAGATGCCCCAAACACACTGTTGGTGTTCCCCTCAAACACTGGACAAATCTGATGCTATGTCAGGAGGTTAAGGAGTGAAACTGAAAAACTCTGAAGAATAGAACTCATGACATCTTTAGCAAAACTAAAGTCCAATGAGGACCCATCTCAATTCCTGAAGGGATTCAGGTGAGCAGTTCCTTACCTTATTTAATAAAGGAGAAAAAAACTCTATGGTAGGATGTGACATCATCTGGGGACACTATGGTTCCTTCATACACACTTTGTGGCATACCAGAGAAAGTATGAGACCTCTGAAGAAGAAATATCATGGAATAGATAATCTAAAAAAATAGACAATAAAAGATCAGAGACTGAAGTTGGCAGATGAGAATATAAATGAATGGTAATTAATATGTTCAAGAAAAATGTGAAAAAAGAGAGATAAAAGAGATGAAAAGATGGAGAATTTCACCAGAGCATTGTAATTTTATTTTATTTTTTTAAGATTTTATTTATTTATATATTTAGAGAGAGGGGAAGGGAGGAAGAAAGAGAGGGAGAGAAACATCAATGTGTTTCTCTCAAGCACCCCCTACTGGGGGCCTGGCCTGCAACCCAGGCATGTGCCCTGACTGGGAATTGAACTGGTGACCCTTTGTTTCGCAGGCCCGCAGTCAATCCACTGAACCACACCACCCGGGAGAGTACTGTAATTTTAAAAAGTAAAATCTAATGTATATATTAGAACTATAAAATATAATTACTGTAATTAAGAACTTTTCCCACCATCACTTCCCCCTGCCCTACCTATGCCCACTGTGTTTTAAAAAAATAACAAAAGGGGATTTTCCAACAGGAGGAAAATAATCATAAACAAAGACATGGAAATGCAGGGGAAAATGGAGAATACCAAAAAAAAGTAAATATGCAGCAGATAGAAATAAATAATGACTACTATGAAATAATTGTGATATATAATTTAAAATGCGATTAAAACTAAATGCATGACAATAATGAAAGAAGTAATGTGGGATTAAATGAGTAAAAATATTCTAACATAGAATTGAGAAATGGTAATTATTTGAGTTAGCCATACTAAGTAGCTAGAATAGTTAATATAATCTAGAGGGTAATCATTAAATGAATAACAAAGTAATGTTTTAGTACGTATCTACTATTTACAAGAAGAAAACTGAAATAATAAAAAAGTAGTTGATCCAAGAGGACAAGAAGAAGGGAAAAGAAATATACAATAAAACATGCGAGAAATGTAAGCAAATAGGACAATTATAGCTATAAAATCAGTTATATCAATATATTAAATGTAAATGGTTAATACTTTACAAAAATAATGAAGATTAATCAATTAAAAACACAAAACCCAACTACATGTTCCTTATGAGAGAGTATGTTTCAGATAACATCACAGAACAGTAAGTGGAAGGAGGGACGTAGGCATCTAGAGGCTACAGCGAGCGCCACTTCCACCGTTAGAGTAAGAATAAGAGAAGCTGGGCGATTGGCAAGTTCACCACATTCCTTGACCTCATCAGAGTCCTAAGGTTGCAGGGTTAGAAACTAACCTGGAATATGGACAGAGAAGGAACATGAGAGCTTGCTCACCTGAGTAGAGGCAGTCAGACACCAGTAAGAAGAATTCAGCTACAACAACTGAATTGGCAAAGGCAAGTGTGGGCTACAGGGAGAGTCGGAAGGCCTTGAGGTCCATGGATATGGGGGGGGGGGAGTTTACACTCTCTTGCAAGTTTTTTCCCTACACATCTCTACAAATCACAGGCAGTCACCAGGAAGACTAGGGAGAGTCTGAGACAGACTTCTTCATGAGGCAGACCAGAGGAAGGGGAGAAGGTGCCATGCAGGGGTCACAAAACTCTGCCTAGATCTTTCTTCTCCATCTCCTCTGTCTGCTCTATGGAACAAAGCCTTAATACATGGAATGGGGGAGGCAGCACAAATTATTTTCTCTAGGGTAATGATAAAAACTCCTTGCAGCTGGAAGAAAGAATTTTTTTTTTTAAAGACTTCTATTCCTGTGGGAGGAACAGGAATACTATGCTTTGTACTATGACATCTTATGTAAGGGGTCTGACCATCCTCAGATTTGGGTGTCCACAGGGGTTCCTGGAACCAATCTCTGAAGGAGACTGAGACTGCTGTACATGCTGGCCCCAGAACCAGGGCTGGAGGATAGGAAGAGGATTTTAAAGGCCACATCCCCCAAACTCGGGGAAATAGTACCTATCTGAGACTGAGGTTTAAACAGACTGTATCAGAGTGTTCGCTTTGGCGGGACATACGCTAAAGAACATCAGAGAATGCCACCCTGCCCCACTCCTTCCACAATGCTAACAATCATTGAGTAAAAGAAACGGTGGGTCACTGGTGAAAGAGCTGCAATGCCCAGACCCTCTTAGTATAAAGGAAAGATCTAAAGCTGAGGGCGGAGCAATAATGGGAAACTCACTGGCCAACCAGCTCCCAATCTAAACACAAGCTGTCATTAGGGGAATTTGAAGTCTGACATGCCCTGAGAGCAAACAAAACAAACAAACCTCAAACCCAAGCTGACTCTTTGATTAGCGCAAACCCCCATACTGCAGGCCGAGCAGGAGGAAAGGAGTGTCCATTTCCAAGCCCCAAACCTACTCAGTCTCCATTGTCCTACACCCACACCTACACACTCCCAAGAGGCAAAATCATCAGCAGAATCAGATGTGGCTATTAGAGAAATGTTGGAATTGTCTAACAGGAAAGTTCACATAGCCATGATTAATGTGGAAAAACTTCAGTGGAAAGTTGGACAATGTGTAAGACTGTGTGGATAATTTCATTCAAGATACAGAAACTGTAAGATTCAAAACTGAAATGATATAAATCAAAACACAGCAGCAGAGAGGAAGACTGCTCTGTACGGAGATACAGTAGACTAGACAAAGAAGACTGGACACAGCCCAGGAGAGTTAGTAAACTTGAAGTGATGTCAATAGAAATTACACATACTGGGAGCAAAACAGTAAAAGGTACAAAAAGAAAAACAAACAAGCAAACCAAAACACCTAAGAACCATAGAATAATCTGAAATTGCTATATGCACTATTGGAATGGCAGAAGGAGAAAAGGGAGAAATGGACAGAAGAAATACTTGAGGAAATAATAGCTGACAATTTCCCAAAATTAATGACACTGAACCACAGACTCAAGAAGTTCAGAGAACACCAAGTGGGATAAATAACAATGGAACAACAACAACAAAAATAACAGCACACACCTACACATATTGTAACAGAAAAGGTTGAAAACAAAAGGCAAGAGAAAATGAGAAGTTAGAAGAAATGCTTTACATACAGTCGTATGTTGATAGGCAAAATGAAAAGGCAACTCAAAACCCTATCATACGTCTTACAGAAAAGCTAAGTCAAAATGCTTAGTAGATATAAATGTGAAACATAAAATTATAAAAATTCTAGAAGAAAACTTAGGAAAAAAATTTGTGACTTCAGGTTAAGCAAAAATTCTTTTAGATATTATACCAAAAATATAATACATAAAAGAAAAAATTATAAGTTGGATATTATCAAATTTAAAAACTTTTGGTCTGTGAAACGCATCAAAAGATAAACTTGAGATTGGGACAAAATATTTGCACATCACATTTATGACAAATGTCCTGTATCTAGAAAAACACATAACTTACAAAACTCAACAATAAGCCCCCCTTTTTAAATCTCTCCAGGTGATTCAAACATATAGCCAAATTTGGAAGCCTCTCTTCTATGACATCCTATTACACTTTCTGAGAAACATAATTTTCCTTCTGTCTTGATTAGAGTGGGTTATGAAACATAAATATAAACCCCAGTCTCAGTCACTCACAGTCCTTCGAGTTTGGGTGGCTTTCTGGCATGTGCATCAGCAGCCTACAGGCAGTTGGACTGATGTTTCTCTTCCGGTCTTCCTGTCACTTCTGTTTATTCTATTCTTTCTTGGAGCCTGTAGATTTAAATGCGGCTTTAGATATCAGGCAGGCATATCTCACGAAAGGCAAACATATACAAAGTAAAACACTGATATTTACTTCAAAGGATCATTAAATGGAAATGTATTTCAACATGTCTGTGTAACTTCTAAATTAGTGAATTAATACACCTTTGAGCATCACTCTAGGAGCAACTGAGGCATGCCTTTTTCATATCCACTGAAGGAGGATAAAAGTTTGCAGTCAGTTATTTCTTCTAATACTGATTTATATGATTTGCCCACCAGTTTGTTTCTAAGGAAAATTTTCTATTAGAGTGGTGCCTATTTTGGTAGGCATGAAAATCATCTAGGGAAGATTTTTAAAATGTAGATTCTTAACCTCTTACCTACAGAGGTGTGTGTAGCTAATGTTGGGGTAGATCCCCCAAACCAGTATTTTTAAATAAGTACCCTTCTGTGATTGTAATGCAGCTGGGGCTACAGAAAACCCCTTAAACGTCCTGGGTAAGAACATCATCTCTGAGAATTTTACAGGTTTGTGTGTATCCTGTAACTGAAACTGTCACAGACACTGAATTTCAACAACACAGACATTCTGAGGCAAAATAAAGCTGGCTAAAATATAAGGGGAGAAAATCTAGCTTTGAAAATGGACCCCCTTTTCACCGCCATTATTATTATTATTATTATAGCATTATTTTATGTAAATGACAACTGTGAAATGACGAACTTGGAGAGTTATCATGCATCAAGTATAATAGTCATTAATATTCTGGCCACAAATGTAATTCATTTGGTAAACAGCAGGCTCTTTGAAGCATGAAGTACCTGATGTCATTGCATTTTGCAGCTAGCATGTGCCATAGACCCCTGGATGGCCAAGTACAGCTTTCCCTTGAAACCTGAGAGAGAAAGAAACCTCGATGTGCAGCCTTGAAGCGGAGCCGTTTCAGTTCCCGTTCTTCCCCCACCTCATTTTCTTTTAAACTACTAAGCTATATTTAGAACCAAACAGGAAAGAATATTTTTATGCCTTTTTATATTATGCTCCTAACTAAATGTGAAAATATTCTGGCTGTGTAGAAGGGTAGTGTAAAAAAATTAGTTTCTTGTATGTTTGTAGCAGTTATTATAAAACCAGCAAGGGGTAGTGTGAAGGCAATTTGGTTATCACCACAGTATTTGCATTAATTTTATCCTTTTCTGTGGTGGGGCTCCACCCAGACACAGAGCCCCATCTCTCCATCCCAGATGAGAATAAAACTACCAAGACATTATCTGCTTGGGGAGGAGAGGTGGCCAATCTCTCAAAGGAGAAGGGCCAAGAGCCCCTTCCTCAATGGTTTTTATTAGGTTCATAATACACAGGTAAAGCTCATCAATCAATGTCAGGCAGCAAGGATCAAACAATAGATAACATTGCAAAGAACTCTGAGGGCTTAATTGAGTCAGGGTCTGTCAGCTAAGGGGTTACAAAACTTTGGGAGACAAACTCATTTCCTGCTCGGACCCTTATCATTTAAATGACAGCACTCAGCAAAGCAGGTTTCATAGGACTTTACAAATTCTTTCTTATGCCTGATCACCCGGGGAGCTGCTCTAGCCAGCACAGGGCTGCATCACCCTCCATCATAGTTTCAGGCTTAACTGGATTAGGACCAGGATGCCAAGAGATAAGAAAAATTTCTCCCAGATGGATTGGGGACTCAGGCTATGTCAGGATAGCCGGAGGGGGGCAAGGTTCCATCACCTCCTCTTTGCTGCAGCCCCCCTGCCCCCAGTCCTTCCTTGAGGGCCTTCCAAGCAGTCGTGCCTGACTTAGACGACCCCTCCCTTGAGGGAATCTTACCCGTCATTGGCTAACCGACCAAGCATTGGGGGCCACTTATGGATGAAGCAGAAGCAGCGCTCTTGCCGGGGAGATAAGCTTTGTCTCCTTAGTGGCTTACAGTCTGAAGGTCACTCATTCAGCCTTAATCATGGGGAGCAGTTACAACTCCTGAAACCAGGCAGAACGGTTCCCAACACTTTTCCTCAGAGTTTTAGCCTTTTCTTTAGTGAAGAATTGTGGGAAACATTGTCATTATATTCACCCCTAAAGAGCTTCCTCATCAAATGCATTTTCTTTTCCCTTCATTTACCATTTAACTTTTGCTAAGTACAATAGGGAATGGCATTATGGTCTCCAATAATAGAAGAAAAATTAAATGTGTGTTGAAAAGTTCTCTGGCACCTTTTCTAGAAGGGTGAGGTTCATTGTCATGCATGAGCCTATTGGTTGACTTCTAATGGAGGACACAGGAGTGTGATTCTAGAAAATCCTATTGTGAGTTTGGGGATCTCAAGCCAGCCAGCCAAGCAGTGGCCACGGCTCAGGCAGGCATCCCATCCTTACACTCGTTACATTGTATTTCTCATTAGAGATAACACTTGTAACAAGCCAGAGGAAAGTGGGTCTTGCTGCAGCTTGATTTGAGGAAATTGATTAAGATAAATTTAAGATTGTGCCCATCTTAGAGGGGAAAAAAACCACATTATGAAAAGAATGGACTGCCTGCTATTATTCTCATAGAGAGCAATTTAACAAGCAAATTTATGCACCGTTGAAGCCAACTGCTTGGCATTTGCATTTTGCTTGGTGGTTCCTAAAGACAAAAATTAACCCACATTAGGGAAGTAAGCAGATGTTGGCATAGAAAACTTTGGCAAATATACAAAATTATAAAATAAAATTTATATTATTGTTAACATTTTGATGTGTTGCTTTCAGTCTGCTTACTATGTGTGAGTATGTTTGGGGGATTATATTTTATACACTGATACCAAAGCAGTATATAAAATATGATCTGTATGCTGCCTACTTTTTTTTTACCTACTCTTGGATTATAAACATTTCCCAGTACTATTAATATTTTTTCATAAACATAAATTTAATGTTTGTATGATGCTTCCTTCATTTATGCACTATAATTTAACTAACCATCCTTTTATAGTTGAACACTAATACTCTGACAGTCTTGATCCATCATAGAAGACCTGAACTATGTGTGGAAGATCCCATTATTTCCACAAGTAAATTAAATGGCAGATGGTGGATTCTGGATCTCTCTGTTTGTAGTAATTAACTCACTTCTTGATAACATTTAAAATGCTGATTAGGATTGCAAGCTTTAGGAACTGGTTATTTGGGGAATGTCTTTGTGTTACATACAAGGTTGTTTGTTTCCAGAGGTGTCTGGATGTTTGAGTTCCTCAGATGAAAGCAAGGGTTCAGCCTTTTCTGCCCCAAGGGCAGGAGGGCAGGCAGGGAAGAAGGGATGGGTTTATAGCTCCAAGCTTGTAAAGTTGTGAAAATTCATTGTGGAGTCTGCACTGGGCTGTGGGGAATTCTGGGGGGGATTCTGTGGGGTATTCTGATGAGGCAGTGGAAAGGAGCCGTGTCTATGCTCAAAGCATGGAAGTAGGCGAAGTGGCTAGGGCTTGCCACAGAGCTACTTGGGGGAGAGAAGTGATAACATCAACCTTTTACCAGATAAAACTTTGAGATTTCCTGAGGGGACAGATTTTTGGCTGGTCATGTTAGAGGCTAATTTTGGAGTGGGGAGGAGGATTCAGCTAGAGTAAAGTCTGAGTCAAGTGTTGAGCAACATGAATGAATGAATGAATGAATGTCTCTGATTTTTCAACTCTCTGACACAAACTGAGCGTCTAACATTTCAATTCAGGCCCCACAGGTTAAGGGTTAAGTCTCACAAGACTGCTGCCCCACCCCCCGCTTCAGATGCCAGTGTAAGGAGGTACCCAGGCTATCTGCACTTTTGTCCAACTGGGCTACAAATTCAGGGATTCCCACAGCCCCCTCTTCAGATTTGATACTTTTCTGGACCGACTCACAGATTAGGAAAATTCTATACTTGCAATTATAGTTTATTATAAAGGGTAAAAATAAGTAGCCAGATAAAGAAATATGTAAGGAGAGGTACACAAAGGCTTTTAAAAGCATAGAAGCTCCTGTCTTCATGGACTTGAGGGGACCATCCTCACCATACCTCAGTGTGTGCATACACTTGGAGCTCTAAGAACCCCATCATTTAGGAATTTTTACAGACATTTCATTATGTAGGAATGATTGACTAAATATTTGGTCATTGGGGACTAAACTCAGTTTGCAGCCCCTGTCTCCACCCTTCACAGGGAATTCATTTTAATTGAGCGGACAGCTTAAGTCTGTTAAGCTTCACCCTATCACAAGTACGTGAGACTGGCCTACAGCTAAGAGGGGATCTTCTCCCGCTCAAACCCATTTGCTCTGACCAGAGGCAGCAGTTCCTGCTTTGATCTATCTCAAATAGGCCTCTTGATAGTAACACAGTTTTTAAAATTTGTTTTTTACTTTCTTTTACTTTTCTTATATTTTTGTATTAAATTTATTGGGGTGGCATTGGTTGATAAAACCACACAGATTTCAAGTGTGCAATTCAATAAGACATCACCCACACACTGATTGTGTGTTTACTGCCCCAAACAATGTCTCTTTCCATCCCATTTATCCACCCTTGGCTCGCTTCCACTCCCCACCCCCTTTCCCTCTGGCTATCACCATACTGGTATCTGTGTCTATGAGTCTACATGATATACATATATACACCCAGCAACTATCCTGCCATGTAATATGAAAAAGAGAGACATTTAGTGAAGAAGATACAAGATACAAGAAACACTGTACATAGGACAACACCACCTCAGTCCCCTTCAAAGTAGGCACATTCAGACCTCACGTAGTTCTCCCATCAGCTGCCCCATCAATCGTATTTTCCTGAATCTCATCGATTGTCTGAAATCTCTTTCAAAGGTGATTTTAGTTTTGGGAAAAGTCAGAAGTTGCCAGGCACCAAATCTGGGCGGTAGGGGAGTTGAGGCACCTGGGTGACTTGATGTTTCACCAAAAAACTCTGTATGAAATGTGATGCAAGAGTGGGAACATTGTCGTGATGAAGCTTCCAATCACCAGCTGCCCATGTTTGCGGCTTTCTGAATCATGCGAATAGTTTCTACAGAGAAATGTTCCAGCTTAACACAATATTTGACGCAGATTCATTGTTCTACTTGCTCAGTCATTTTGAATGTTATGGCCACACAGTACCCATGCTCACTCTACGGTGTCTAAGGCCCCCACTGACTAGGACAGTGAAGTCATCATTGTTCACACATGCACATTCCAGTCCACCCTCCTTGGCTGCCAGGTTACATCTATCTAGCGCAAACCATTCTTACTATATTAACAATGGTTGGACATTTTCCAGATAGATCTCTCTCTATTACTTCCTCTCTATCTCTCTCTCTATATATGAAAAATGCATATATATATGAAAAATGTGTGTGTGTATGTATGTATGTGTATATATATTATGTATATCACTTAAAACACAGATGTTATTGTGGTGGGAAAATATTTTTTAAATTGGAAACTAAAAACAAAGCAATTTATCAGATCCTATGTGTCATCTGAAAGTCCCTTAAAATGGAATACTGTGGATTTCTTTCTTTTTTCTTTTTTTAAAGTAAAAGACTTTTACAGTACTCCCCCCCCCCCTTTTAACCACTAGTAGAATTGGGTAAAGTTTGAAGCCTAGTCTTTTGGGCTCCTGCTTTCTACAAGTCACAGGGTGGGGATGTTTGTGTTTGCCAAAATTGAAAAGGCCAGAATTAAAAAAAAAAATCACATGTTGCAATATTCTGTTTTCTTGCCAGAGTAGACTCAGCTCCTTCCTGGTTAGATGAGGTCAAATGGAGACCTCCTACTGTATCACCTCCAGAAAAAGCTGTTTGCACTCTCCACATATTTTCACGGAGTAGATGATGCTAATGATGCTGCTGATGGTGATGATGATAATAATTAAGCTTTTCTGAGTAATTCTTGGAATGGTTTCCTGCTGCACAAAATGGATGAAAGATACAGTACGTGGATTCAGAAGAGTACCCCAGCATGGCATGGTGGCTCGCAAGGCAGAAAGCATCACAGCATGCATCAGCACAAGAGGGAACGGTGAGATGTGATAAGCATGTCTCTCCTTTCATTGCCATCATGACTGAAATTTCACCAAACTGCTGTCTAGTCCTGAGTCTCTGTGCTCTGGAAGTTGTGAATCTGTTGGGGAAGGGGGAGGTATAGATGCAAGAAGACAGTCAGAAGTTGAGTCTGTAAAAGTTTTAAAGAATGAATCAAAGAGTACCTAAGACTACTAAGAGAATTTGAATGTCTGTGGGTCACAAGCACAGGATAAGGGAGATTTCTCGACCATTAGGACTCCTGGGACTTCTGTTTCTGGCATGATGGAAAGACTTGGATCAAATTAACTCCCTTGCCAAGACAAAAGATAAAAAAAAAAAAAAAAACCTAGAAAAAAACAACACTTTGAAAGCATTGAGGAGTAGCCAAGTCAGACAGGAAGAAGTGAGGGCATTGGGGAGAGGCTACATTTACTTCCCTTTACAAGGGAATGATTCCTTTGGATCATTTGCCAATTTAAAGATCAAGGGACTAGAAACATCACAGGTAGAGGCGGATTAGCATTTCGACATTCTCACCAAGTGAGGAATCAGTCAGGTGTTGGAGCTTGAGGCTACCAAGGTAGCGAGGAACTGAAGACCAAAAATCTTGGACAGGAAGGAATTTTGGAGAAATAAGTCTGAAATTTGGTGTGAAATTTCCTCTGAGGCATTCACAAAATCCTAGCTGTACTCACATGAGATAAATAAGCCAAATCTCCGAAGAAAATAGTGGAGAGCAGCAGGTGGGAAGCTGAGCAGAGATGTTTGGCAGTTATCTAGCACTTAGTAGACAGAGGTTGGGGTTCAGGGCTCAACAAAATAGAGAAATCTTGGGAAATGTCTTCATGCTTTTTAACTGAGACTCCAGAAGAGGAATGCACTAAGCATTTGGGCTAAGCCATAGCATTATAGGCAACCCTGAAAGAGACAACACTCTTATTATCTCTTACTGTTTTACAAATCATATCAAAGCTTAGAGGCTTAAGACAATAACTTATTATCTCTCACAGTTTTAGAGGTTGACAGACTCTGCTGGGTGGTTCTTATTTGGTGCCCTGTAAGTGTAGCCAGACTTTAAGGCAGGACTCATTTGAAAGCTTCTTCACGCAAGTATCTGGAGCCTGGACTGGGAGGTCTGGAATAGCTAGGGAGTGAATGAGTTGAGCACTTATCTAAGAGTCCTCACCACCTGACCAATTTGGGCTTCTTCACACACAGAAGTCTCATCGTAGCTGGGTTTTTTTATGAGATGGCTGGCTTCCTCCAGACTGGGCATTTCAAAAAAAGGGCAAGTAGAGCTGGAAGTCTTTTAAGACATAGGTTCCAAAATGATACAGCATCACTCTGCCATATTATATTGGTCAAAGCAGTCTCGGAGCTGATCCAGTTGTTAGAGCAGACCTAACTCTCTCAGCTCAGTGGGAGGACTGTCAAAGAATGTAAGGTCATCTTTAATATGCCACAAACTAGCCCTAATAAAGCTTTGAGCCAGGCCTTGACTGGATGAAGTTGATCCTGCCTGTCAGAAAAAATTAAGTCTTCCAAGGGGAAAGATTACTTCATTGAGAGATCCTACAAATTGTTCATACACAATGTTTGACATTCAGTGAAAAATTACTAGGAAGGTCAAGAAGTAAAACCGAACCAAAAAGAAAATGAAAAATCAAACAGTAGAAGCAGGTCCAGATGTTGGAGTTATAATGTAGGGAATTTAAAATAACTGTGACTAACATGATAAAGAAATTTTTTTTTAAAGATAGTTTTGTCAGAAAACTGGTATCTATAAAAAATAATAGAGTCAGCCTTGATTGCTGTGGCTGAGTGGGTTGAGCATCATCCTGCAAACCAAAGGGTCACCAGTTTGATTCCCGGTCGGTGCACATGCTGAGGTTGCAGGCCATGACCACGGTTGGGGCTGTGCGAGAGAGGCAACCAAGAAATGCCTCTCTCACATGGCTGCCTCTCTTGCAAACTGATGTTTCTCTCCCTCTCTTCCTCTCTCCCTTCCCCTCTTTCTGGAAATAAATACACAAAATCTTTAAAAAAAATAATAGAATCAAGTGGAAATTCTAAAACTTGAAAACATAATATTAGATATTATGAATTCAGCAGATCAAACATAGAATGAAAATGGATCATTAAACTGAAATATAGAATACTAAAAAAATCCAGGTATAAACATACAGAGAATAAAAGGATTGAATATAAAGAATGAGTGTTAAGAAATATATGACAAATGGTTAAAATGACTACCATATGTCACTAGAGTTCCAGGAAAAGAAGAGATAAAAGGAAACAGAAATAATTAATTTAAAGGAAAACTGGCAAGGAATCTTCCATAAGTTGGAAAATACCAAGCTTACACAAGACAAGTGCTATGAAACTCAAGAAGGATTAACACAAAGGAGATCACATTTAGACACAAAGTATTCAAACTAAAAAAATCCCCAAAATATAAAGAGGAAAATCTTTAAAGTAATAAAAAGAAACCCTCCTTCAAAACAGCAAGATTGACAGTTGATTTTTTCTTTTTTTAATAAGAAATTTATATCACTTAAAAGTTTTTACAAAAGCTAATCATTACCTGCTTTAGAAATGTTTGTACATTTCCAATGGGTAGACTTCTAGAAATATTTTTATTTTGGGAGATGAGATGATGACTATGGTTAGGATTTTTACAATAGTTGACTTTTCAATAGAAATGTTGATTGCCAGAATACAACAGGTTGATTGATATTTTTAAAGTATTGAAAGAAACTAATTGCCAATTTAAAGTTCTATTACAGTGAAGTTATCCTCATAAAATAAAGCAACATAAAGACAGATTTAGACAAATGAAACATAAGAGAATTTGTCTCCAGAAGACATACATTAAAAGAACTACTAAAAAGAAAACTTTATGCAGAAAAATAAATATATGACCTCACATGAAAAAGAAATAATGCGGGAAGGAAATGAAGATCACTATGAGTAGGGAAATAGTGGGCAAATCTAAACAAATACCGATGATTAAGAAAAATAATTACAAAATATGTTGTGGTTTAAAATATGTAGAGTTATAATATATGAGAACAATAACATAGAAGGATGGGGGATGATAAAAAGTTGAAATGTTTAGATTGCACTTTCTGGGAAGCAGGGACAGAACTAATGTTAGGAAGACTCATAAATTGCGACTACATCTTGAAATGTCTAAGATAATGACTAAAGTCACTGCTAAGGGAGAAAATAGAAAAATAGTCATAAAGATAATTGATTGACTCAAAAGAAGACAAGAAAGTATAACAGTAATAAAATGGATCCAATTAATATAAAACAAATAATCAGATAGCAAATTTAAACCCAAATGTATTAGTAATTATAGTAAATGTAAATGAGCAGAAGTACTAATTAAATGACAAAGATTGCTAGAGTATATACAGAAAAATAAAATCCAACTATACACTTACAAGGTGCAAACATTAAATATAAAACTCAGAGTAAAGAATGGATTAAGAATGTCATGCAACACTAACCAAAAAAAGCTGATATGATGATTCCATTATAGGACAAAGTAAATGTCAGGCAATAGATTACTAAAGAGGCACTGTATCATAAGAAGATAAGCACATACTATACAAGGCAAAAATCAACAAATAAAAGAAGAAGTCAAGAAATCCAAAATTACAGTTGAATATTTTAACTCAGTAGTGTCAGTGATAAAAAGAACAAGCCTAGGGAAAAACCCCCAAAACCAGAACAGATCAAAGCTCTAGAAAAATTACAACTAAATGATGAAGAGATAGCCAACCTATTAGATGCAGAGTTCAAAAAACTGGTAATCAGGATGCTCACAGAAATGATTGAGTATGGTTGCAAAATAGAGGAAAAAGTGAAGGTTATAAAAAGTGAAATTTAAAAAAATGTACAGGGAATCAACAGTGATGGGAAGGAAACTGGGACTTAAATCAATGGTTTTGAGCAGAAGGAAGAAATAGATCATTCAACCACCAAATAAAACATTCAACCACAACAGAATGGAGAAACAAGAACTCAAAAAAAAAAAAAAAAAAGGATGAGAGGCTCAGGAACCTCCAGGACAACTTTAAACATTCCAACATTCCAATCATAGGGGTGCCCGAAGGAGAAGAGGAAGGGCAAGAAATGGAAAACGTATTTGAAAACATAATGAAGGAGAACTTCCCCAATCTGGCAAAGGAAATAGACTTCCAGGAAGTCCAGGAAGCTCAAACAGGAAGTCCAGGAAGTTGGACCCAAGGAAGCACACACCAAGGCACATCATCATTACATACCCAAGATGAACAATAAGGAGAGAGTCTTAAAAGCAGCAAGAGAAAAGGAGACAGTTACCTACAAAGGAGTTTCCATAAGACTATTAGCTGATTTCTCAAAAGAAACCTTAGAGGCAAGAAGGGGCTGGAAAAAAGTATTTGAAGTAATGAAAGGCGAGGACCTATATCCAAGATTACTCCATCCAGCAAAGGTATCATTTAGAATGGAAGGGTAGATAAAGTGCTTCCCAGATACAGTCAAGTTAAAGGAGTTCATCATCACCAAGCCCTTATTGTATGAACCGTTAAAGTGATTCACCTAAGAAAACGAAGATGATCAAAAATACGAACAGTAAAATGAGAACACACTGACAACTATTAACAACCAAACCTAAACAAAACAAAAACAAAAACAAACTAAGCAAACACCTAGAACAGGAACAGACTCACAGAAATAGAGATCACATGGAGGGTTATCAGTGGGGAAGGAGTGAGGGGAGAATGGGGGGAAGGCACAGGGAATAAGAAGCATAAATAGTAGATACAAAATAGATAGGGTGAGGTTAGGAATAGTATAGGAAATGGAGAAGCCAAAGAACTTATATGTACAGCTTGTGGACATGAACTAAGGGTGGAGAATGATTGTGGGAGGAGGGTGCAGGGTGGAGGAGAATAAAGGGGAGAAAAAAATGGGACAACTGTAATAGCATAATTAATAAAATACATTTAAAAAAACTCAAACTAATTGGCCCACATAGAACAATATATCACAAACTACAAAAAAGGCAATCTTTTCAAGCACATGTGAGATATTTGTAAAACATACATATGTTCAACTATAAAGTCTTCATTTTCAATAAGATGAAAATAATACTATGTACTCTGACAGGAATGGAATTAAGCTTGAAATCAAAGCCAGATAAAACCAAAATTTAGGAAATTAATTAATATACTTCTAAACACCTATGGGTCAAAGAAGAAATTAAAATTTGTTATAATATATTCTCATCTGAATAATTAAAAATAAAGCATATCAAGACATAAGGATGTAGTCAAAGCAAAAAAAAAATGTATTGCCTTAAAGGTCTGTCTTAGAAAAGAAGACGTTGAAAATCAAACATCTAAGCAAATATCTCAGGAAGAAAAAGAAGAGCAAACAAAACTTAAGGTAAAAAGGTGTAAACAAAAAGGAAAGGTCTAGAAATCAATGACATAAGCAGATAAACAATGGAAAAAATCAACAAAGTAAAAAAATGTTTTTTTGAAATATTAATCAAATTGATAAGCCCTAGCAAGACTGATCAAGAGACAGCAAAATCATCAACATCAGCAACAAAAACAGAGGCTCAATACAGATCCTAAAGACATTAAAAAATAATAAAAAATTAATATTCTTTATATTATTTGGCAACTTCGTGTTGAAAAATTTCACAATATGGATAAAATGCACAAATTTCTTGATAAAAAGAGGTAGAAAATAAGGACCTTCCTGTAACCAAAAAATTCCAGAGCCAGATGGTTTCACAGGCAAATTCTACCAAAAACTGAAAAAAATTAGCATTGTTGTTACCCAAACTCTTCTACTAATGCCTAGGACTCTGTTAAATGCTAAAAACAGGAAGAAGAGTAAGACAAGGTCCACACCCTCAAAACTCTGATAGGGCAACAGACCTGCAAACAAATAATTACAATAGAATGTGTAGAGCACCACTGAAGAGGCATAAGAATAGTGTTTTGACTGCATGTAATCAGTTTGTTTTGGAGGAGTGTGGACAACTTTGCAGAGAAGGTACAATTAAGTTGGGTTTTTAATGTTACGTAGGGGAACCTGCCAGACAAAGACAAGGAAGAAGAGCTGGCATCCCAGGAAGAGAAAATAAAAAGAGCAAAAGGATTATCTTGAGTGATCACTATGTGTTAAGGTCAGGGTGAGCAGCTTGATGTAGCAGACATAGTTGCATGAAGCAGGGGATTGTAAGGAAAGGTGATCAGTGAGGCACCCCTTGTCTTATTTCCTTCACTTGGACTCCTAGACTGCTATAGTTGAGTTCATTGCTTTTTTTCTCTATGCCAGCTTAAGGGGAAGCAAGCAGCATTTCAACAACCTTGGCTGGAGACAGAGGTGTGGGTGACAATAAATGGAAAAGTGGCATGAGAGTGGAGGGACTTTCAGAAGTAGGGAAAAGACAGCTAGTAAACGCCTCTGTCCCGGATATCTGATCCAGTAACGACTACTGCACTCTGGTATCAAAGCCGAGTCCTAGCTATCCTGGCTCCTATATGTTGCAGTTCTGTAACTTGGCTTCCAGGTGTTGTTCGTTTTTCTTTCTTTCTATGGACTCTTGATCTTTTCATGTCCAGTCTCCCGAGAACTAGGGCATGATCATCCAGGGTTGGGCTGAAGTTGAGCTGCTACTGGATAGATCACTGGGATGACAAGCATAATAAAGGCCCCAGATAGCAGCACTGCGTCTGCACTTTATCCTTAAGTCACAGCAAGACGGTCAATTGTGCTGGGGAAACCAGACCAATGACTATTAGAGCAGGGGTGTCAAACTCATTTTCACCGGGGGCCACATCAGCCTTGTGGTTGCCTTCAAAGGGCCAAAATAATTTTAGGACTGTGTAAATGTAACTACTCCTTAACTGTGAAGTAGTTCAAATTACACTCAGCCCTTTGAAGGCAAATGTGAGGCTGATGTGGCCACCAGTGAAAATGAGTCTGACACTCCTGAATTAGAGGACAAAACAAGGTAGCATATAATTAAACTATTATATTGTTGATGTAGGATTCCAGTCATATGGAGCAAAATCACAAAGGAGAACAATAAAGCCTTCTGAAGTCAGGGAAGCCTTCAAATGAGTGATATATATATATATATATTATATATATTATATATATATTATATATATATAAAAAAATATATATATATATTATCATGACCACCCAGAAAAGAACACAGCATAAACAAAAGTAGAACACAATGGGGAAAATCCTGGGAGGTGGACATATGCCTACTTATGTCACTTAGGCTATATTGGTAGAAAACCATAGCAACCAACCAATGTTGTTTGTGCAATGTTAAAGGAGAACATCAAGCTTGCTGCTTAATCAATTTTGTTCTTTGACTAAGTTTGTTACAGTGTTGAAGAATCTCTTGTCTTCAGAAAATTGAGATATGTTTATCAGCCATTCAAAAGGGTTAGTTTCAAACAAAGAGTTTGAAAGTTTCAGAAATGAGGGTGGTGGTAGGGCCAAAGACCTTGAATGCTCTCTGTGATTTTTCCCTTGATTAACTGGCCTCGGCCAGACTTATGTTGTGTTTTTGTCTGGGGTTATTTTGGATGACATTTCACTTGCCACATATAAGACTTTCTAATGGGATGCTGCTGGGTTCTTACTAGTATCTCCTCAAATGCCTTCTGTTTGACATCATTTTCTCTTCCTCCCAAAGATGAATTCAGTAAGCCAAATGAAATGTCAAGAATATTCTGTGTAATTGACATTAGGAAATGCCTGGCTCCTTTTTGACTAGTTGGCACTAAGCTCTGGACCAAAGTAGTCTGTCTAACTGCCTGCAAACATTTTGTTGACCTAAGAAAATTTTGTTGACTTGAGGGAAAATAGGTTCATGGAATCAAGTTCCATTTTCTGATAGAGAAACATTGTGGTAAAAGATTTGGGTTGGTCATTCTGGAAATTTTGGTTCTCATTCACTGGTCAAACTGTTGCTGAGAGCCTACTGCATTTTACTACAATAGGCTTTGTGGGAATATTTAGGGCAGTGTTTTCCAAACTGAACATCAAAGAGGTTAACAGATGTTCTTTTGACAAAATGGTTTCTGGCTAGATGAGTTTGCAACATAAACTTCCCTGTTTGAACATAAAGTATATTGGAATAGTAAAGTTTCAGATAAGTCTTGCAACAAAGGAAACAGCCTCATTTTTCTTTGATTAACTCAGCTTTTAAAAAATTATTTCTGAACATGGAACCCCTCATTTTGGAACATCCGTCAAATCTCATGGGATACAAGGTGATTCTGGGAAAGGGGGATTGCATTAGCTCTCTCTGCCTCCTCCTCCCACTGCTGTATTTATTGGGGAGTGGAAATTGAAGACCTTTCATGATACATCACATATTAGACAACTGCCCAATGGAAAATTGTCGTGACACAGAAATTGTAGTAAAATGTGTTAATGGCAGAAAAAGATCCATGCAAACTTTTAGCCAAATCACTTTTTCTCTCTCATTTTTCTCTTTGTCTCCTTTTAATGTTACCTTTTAAGGCCTTAGCCCCACAGAGACAGTAATTCCTTCTTCCTGAACTGTCCTATTGGTAACTATACGGCCTCTCCTCTTTTTTCCAGTTTCTTAAATGACTTTTGATGCTGTACCTACAACATATGTTAAATTAGAGGGTTGGCTTTACCTTCTCATTCGTGATGTACTACCAAACCTCCTTAAGTCAAAAGCTGACTAACAAACATGAAGGAGATGATTTTGCAGGCAGATGCCTGGTGTGGTTGGTTGGGTGTGAAGCCAGGAAATCTGTTCTGTTTATGAAGAATGTCTTGAGAGTGGGTAGAAGACCAGAGAATTGCCCCAAGAGCAAGATTAGGTTAGTTTTTCCAACAGTCAAGGGATCATTAATATCCTAGGGGGTGTGAGACAAATGATTTGCTGCCCTGGGAGCATGGGGCACATTAAAGGAGAAGAGAGTATGAGCCAAAAAGGGGGACATTGGTACATCTCATAGTTGTGAGAGCATGAACAAATTTCTCTGGAAACAAAAATGTCTTAATTTAACTTTTTGCAACTGTGGACTTAAAATATAAACTCTTAAAAATCCCTGCTTATTAAAATGTGCTCTTTCTGTGAATGCTCAGGTGCCTCCAAGCATGAGGGTGGTGAGATCTTGTCTTCTAATGACGTTCAAAGTCAAATATAGCTGTACTGAGCAATTGGTTTGAAATGTAAAATAAAACAAAATAATCCCCCCTTAATTAATAGAATGTAGTATTGCTAGCAAAGTGGGAGTATTTAACATCCATTACCCATTTGGTTTGAGGATATAATTAAAAATACATGTTTCCCCAAGCTTGATTCTTATTCTGTTTTCAGCACAGACCTACTGATGGGCAGTTTGCTAGGATCCCAGACCTAGGAGGGCATCCTTCCTAGGAAGAGGAGACAGACTGTTAACAGACACTTTCAATACAGTGCTTTAGTAGGAATTTGCACATAGTGTGTTGAGAGCATGGGGGGCAGGGTTGGAATCTACCCTGGGTTTGGGGAAGAGATAGTTTTGGGTATTTAGAAATGACCCTCTAGAGAAGAGGATGCTTGAACTAAGTTTTAATAGAAGAATAGTTTAGGTTACAGGTATGAAAAGAAGAGGTTGGCAAAGGCACTCAGGGTGGATGAAGCAACGTGGATCAAACAGAAGCAGGAAATCTAGCAGTCCTTTAAGCCTGTGCATAGAAAAATACATTAGTTTTCTAACCTTGCCATACTAAAGCCTCACAAATTTAGTGGCTTAAAATAACTCAGATTTGTTATCTTACAGTTCTGAGGGTCAGAAATCTGGCAGGGATGTCACTGGGCTGAAATGAAGGTGCGTCTGGACAGCATTTCCTTCTGGAGGCTCTGAGGGAGAATCGATTTCCTTGTGTTCTCCAGTTTCTTGAAGCTGCTCACATTCCTTGGCTAGTGGTCCCCTTCTTATATCTTCCAAGTTTGCAATGTAGTATTTTGTGACCCTGACTTTCTGCACATTTTTTCTCTGACAAAACTGAGAAAGGTTCTCCACTTTAATGGTTCATGTGATTAGAATGGGCCTACCTGGACAAACATGGATAATATCCTTATTTCAATGTCTGTAATCACATATGTGAAATCCCTTTTGCCAGCAAGATACCAGATTCACAGGTTCTGCGGATTCAGGTGTGGGCATCTTTGGGTGTTGGGGGGTGGTCATTATTCTGCCTACCATGGGCAGGATGACCGGGATGAGGTAGGCAAGGACCACATCATGGGTGGAAAGCTCCGTGTGCCTACTGTGCACTGGAGCAAGTTTCTTATTTCTCTTCTAGTTTGGATTGACTCACTTGCCAGTGCTCTGCTATTTGAGGGCTGGAGTTGGTCTCTGTGGCTCATTGACAAAGAATGTGATTGAGGACTGATCACTGTTCATTACCCTCAGTGGTCCCCCTGACCCCATGCAACTTAACTTCTGTACAACAGTGATTAAAAAACTATGTGTCTCTTCTTCACTGTTTACCTGAAGACGCACACCAAGATGAAAGGGACTTTGACTTCCTACAGCCATTCTACCAAGGCTTTGATTCTGCCAACTATTGCTACCCTTTTTTTAAACATTTGATTTTCAGTTAAGTGCATATAAAAAAAAGATACAGCAGATTCTCTATATATTTTCTTGAACTGACCTAATTATATAAATTTATAAAGGCAAAATTGGTCCAAGATCAGTTCTTTAAATTATCTTATTATGTATATCATAGAAGAAATCTGAGAAATTCCAGTATTTCTCAAGCTTTTCTTCTCTTTTCATTCTGTTCTCATGATCAGTCAATCTTCCTCAGTAACATCTCATTAAAATGAATGATTCTTAATGGAACATGAACCACGTTCTGAGAATAGCTGATCTAGTCAATGCTCAAAATTTTATGAACTACGAGACTGATACTCAAGTAGGGTGAGTGTGACTTGACCAATATCACATAACTACTTAGCTGAAAATTCAGGATTTGACCCCAGTCTCAAATTTAATTTTACCTCAGGTGTTCCAATGATTAGTTTGCTAAAAGCAAAAATAATGTTTACACTGTAGTCTCTTAATTTTCCCCCCTTTAGTTCTATATTTTAGAGGCTTCACTATCTTTACCAGAAAAGTAACATTCAAAGACTGAATATTGACATGCAGTTTCTTTTTATGCTCCACATCATCCTTTCTTTCTATCTTTTTTTTTGACAAGGAGAGATTTAGCTTTGATGGTTCACCTTTCTTTTTTTATCTTGTTCTTTGTATCTTCTTTGTAAGATTCACACTCCTCTCACTTCCTCTCTACTTCCAGTTCTCCTTCCTTTGATAATATCCCACACTCTACACGCCTCCTTGTTTCCTCCAAAGGGCAGACATAAATAGCTGCAACAGTGGAGGCTGATTTAAGTGCTTCGTCATATTTTTTACTTAGGTCTTCTTTGAGTCTTTCCTCCAGATGCTTGTCCAATTTTCCTCCTCTTTACTCTATTTTTTTTCCTTCTGTGTAAACTGTACCCAGCTCTATCCACATCACAGGTTTCTGTCAGCACAGGCAGGGAGTTAGCTTCCCAAAAAAGATGGCTATATTGAGCATTTGTGTAGCATCTTCCCCCTCAGCAATTGAAAACCCTCCATAGGGAAGAGATACGACATCTCTATTACACTGCCGATGAGAAGCGGAGGCAGAGAGTAGGAGGAGGAGGTGAGAAGAAGATATATTATAAGTTACCCTTTACACATACAACAACCAGAAAGTACAGATTAGGTTGATCCAGCTATTCCCCTTTATTATTTGAGGGCTTGGGTTAAGTCATAATGTTGGAGCATTGATCAACAGACTGGCTTGCCAAGAAATCAACCCATTCCTCTAGTGAAGATACCTAAAATAGAGAGATATACCCAGCCCACGGCTTAATATTTAGGTGGAACCAGCTGCTACAGAACATAATGTGACATCAAAATGAAAGGCACTGTGAATGGCTGTAATATTCTGGGTTTGAACCATAATTCAACCCCTTTCTCCTCAATCTCCATGAGCCTCTATTTTCTCATTTGTGAAATGGGAAAAAGCAGATATGCATTTTGGTCTTGTTTCTAGGTTTAAGAGATGAAGAAGTCTTGAGTGTATTTAAAAGCTGTTGGGAAAGAGCCAGTATAGAGCAAAAGATTTAAGGTAGAAGAGAAAGGATAATTTATAAAGGAAAGTCTCTCCCTGATAAAGCAGGCAGGGGACTGGTGGAGGGACAAGACTTAGTCAGAAAGCAAGGCACCTAATCCACGGTGGCAGGAAGCAAGGTGGAAGAGTAGCTGCACATGTGGGGTGGAAAGTTGAAGGATGTCCCTTCTGAGAGGCCTCTACCTTCTCTGAGAAGTTGGAGTTAATGCCACCCATTTTGAGTACTGAGGAGTGTGTGGCTGTTGGAAGACTGAAGACAGTGGAGAAACTATGGAGCCCTCACTTTGGAGAATAGGGGAGAGAACTAATCAAACTCAGTAGAATTTCCTGGCAGTGTTTCATGTCCTGTTGAGGATGCTGACCATGAACACAATAACACTCTGCCCTTCTACTTTCTCTGCAGTGATGCTCAGCAACCTTGGCTAATAGATAGATTCACTTGGGAAGGGTCAGTTCGGTATGAGGAACGGATATGGAGCAAGGGAATTGAGGAAGTTGAGGAGACTGGTCAAAGAAACAGACTATTGACTTCAGTAGGATAGGGAAGACAAGGAAGGCAGTGAAGGAAGTAAGACGCTGTTAAGTCAGAAATTGTGAAGGTGGTCAAATGAATTCAAGCAGCTGGTAGCCTCATTCATTGTTTTTATTAAGCGGGCAGTCTAAAGCCAGAGCCCACACTATTAAATACTCTTACACTATTTTTGCTTTGACAACAGCTGTATTGCATTGTTTGTATGAATGAACTTAAGATAAGATTTTATTTTGAAATCCTTTAAGTTAAATCTAAATTAAGTCAGGCTAAACTTTTTGGTAAATATGAAAGTTCTCAAATGTGTAGCATAAAAATCCCACTACCAGCATACACTCCTTGTGGGGCCAGGAAGGGGCATGAAGGCCAGTAAACATTGTTTTGAGCCTGGTGTCTCAAGGCAAGTCTGCAAGGCTATTTTGGATTGTTTTGTCTTGATTGATGACTATGAAATACCAGGGTGAATAAGGGGAGAGATGAAAATGGATTTGGAGTTAATGTAGCTAATAGTTGGAATAGGTGGAAATTAAAGGAGTTACGTTGGCAGGCATGGAATTATGGGAGGGCTAGGAGGGGAGAACAAGGCTCTGGTTACCTGCTGCTTCTGGAGATCCGAGAAAGGACGGTGGAGGGGGCCGAGTGTTGTCAGGACCCTCATGGGTGTTGCAAAGGGTGAGCTATCACTTGCACTGAACATTGTATCTAGCTTATCAGGGACGTCGAAGCATCATTTAGAGTCCAATAACTCGGAGTTTATTCCAAAGAGGGAAATTGGGGTGGTGGTAATAACCAAATCACAGGAACATTTACCTGGCCCTGGGCACTCATGTGGACCTCCGAGTCCTCATTTAACTCCACACTGAATTTCTGGATAAACATTCTCATTCTTTCTTTCTCTGAGGAGCATACTTCCATGCAGTGCTCTACAATTCTGCCACCAGGACAGTGCCACTGCTCTCAGCCATGGGCACCATGTTGAGATGAAAAGGGTACATAGAGTTTCAGGTTCAAACTAAGGACGTTCCAGACCTCATCAGGGGATGGGTGTTGGTGACCATCAGTCTGGTTGACACCAGAGGTGAGATTATCATTAGAAAGAACTGAGTGAATGCTGATATGACATTTCCCTAAGCATTTTTTTTCTCCAAGGGGAAGATTCTTTTTGTCCCAACCCTGAAGGGACTAAAATGACACCTTGATTGATTTTTAACCCCTTGGGAACCCTGCCCTATTATCTTTATCAGGTTTGCCCCAAAGGAATGAAGTAAAGGTGTTGCTTTCCCGTTATGAAGCAAAATGACTGGCCTGAGGATGCTCATTAGCTGTTGGTACTATCTTGAGTACAGAAGACTTAAAAAAGTTCATTGAGAGCCAAAAAGTTCCAGGGAAATTTTTCCAAAGTACCCAGTAAGGGATTTCAGACAGCCACATCTTTCTTTCATTTCAGCAGCCGTCTCTGAAGTGCTCAGTTCTCAGAATCATTAGGGAAAGACAAAAGTCTTCCTGGCAGGTACTGAGAAGTTTGGTTTGTTTTAACTTTTCATTGATCCCAGGAATGTTAAGAGGCATGTTTTCATGCAAACCACACTTTAATAAAAAGATGACTATGGTTAAATCCAGTCCCATGGGGTAACTAAAAAATAAAAATATGTATGTATTGGAAAATACAGTGCTTCTGTAGCCAATTCTGCCAGGTTCACAGAGCCGGCCTTTCTGGAAGGTTTTATGCCACTCCTGTCTTTTCTGATTAGGATGGAAGTTCCTAGCTTTTTCAATTATAATTTGTCAATGTTTCCATTGAAGATCACAGCTTCTCGGAACACAGACTTCTGGTGTGTTTCTAATCCCCGTGAGTCTTGCTGATGGCATGCAACCCAATGGCACGCAATGCATGTCCTGCACCATATCTGTGCCTAACTTCTTGGTGTGAAATTCCAAGTTTTGTAAGCCTCGTCTTTCCCACATGACCCCGTACAGCTGTCTTCAGATCCAGGAAATACTTGGACAGAAAATAGGAAATCAGATCCTGTGCTTTCTGGAACGTGAGGAGCTTTATACAAGGGGTAAAAGATTCCTGGCATGTAAACTAGAACAAGTCTCAACTGTTCCACTTCATTTTGGGAGAAGTCAGCATTGTTGACCAGATGTACGTCTGTTAGCATCCAGAATTACAAAAAAAAAAAAAAATCAAAGAGCCTGATTTTGTCAGGAAGCCTAGATAGATAATAGTCCCAGCCCTTCCACCGACTAGCTTCATGGCCCTGGGTGATCATATATTCTCCATGGGAAATGGATTACCCTTCTGTAAAATGAAATGGTTTGGTGTGTTGGAATCTAAGCCCCTCCTGGCTTTCAAATCCAGAAGATTCTGAAGAAAATGAAAATGTCTCCTCATAGGTTTCACTGTACTACCCTACATCACCAGTAGATGGCAGACATGCATTGTAATCAGAAATTGATATCACAATGTGATACTGGTAGTCCCGAAGGTGACGAAGCTTATCAAGATAGGTACAGACTAATGATCACCAAAAAGAATGTTGTCCTTAAGAAGCAGATAGATTCATGGACCTCTATGCAAAGACACTCTATTTCCATTAAACCTGATGGGGTTTCCACATTTGCATTTGACATCCTTTGAAATGACACTTAGAAAGGCAATATATCCACTGGAACAAACCATGCCTTTCCTCTCTCATCCTCATTTATTAATTAATTCAACAACTATTTGTTAAGTCCACTGTTTTCCAGATCCTAGACTAAGTGCTAAGGATGCAGAGATAAACAGAAATGATACGAACCCAGTATTCAGGAAGCTCATCCTTCAGATGCATAGACGTGCCATCAAACAAGTAATGGAGAAGTACACAGCAGACCATGTAAGACGCTGAGGGGAAAAGGGGTGTCAAGAATAACTACTTAGGTGAAATACTGCGTATTCAAGAATGAATGAAGTTTGGTTTAACAAACAGGAAATTAGTTGGTGAAAGAAGTGGTGTGGGCAAAAGAACAGCGTGTTCAAAGATTCGCAGTCAGGAGAGTGAGGAGTATTCCAGGAGCTAAAAGAAGCTGAATGACTGCATCACAGAACCAGGCGGAGAGTGGTATGAGGTGAGGAGGAGACAACGTCTCCTGGGGCCTTCTAGGCCATGAAAAGGAGAAAGCTGGTTTTCACGAACTTCTTGATTTCTTTGTCACTCCATTGGCAAGGGCAATTGTTTTCAGACTAGTTAGCTGACATCCTGGTGGGCGGAGATGCCTGCTCCAATAGCAAAAGAAAGAACAGGCTCATTTGACTGGGAAGTGGAGGAGAGGGACATGGAGATCTGAGACTCAATACTGGCTTGGATGAGTTTAAATCAAAAGAATATCCATTGCCCTGGCCAGGTGGCTCAGGTGGTTGGAGCATTGTCCAAGAAGTTTGGGGGCCCGATTCCCAGTTGGCCTGTGTACGGTAGGCAGCCAATCGATGTTTCTCTCTCTCTCTCCCTTCCTCTCTAAAAATCAATACACACATCCTCAGGTGAGGACTAAAAAAAAAAAAAAAAAGAACATTCATTGCATTTCTAGGATTAATTAATCTATCCCCTGCTGGCTAGCTGCACCCAATATAGTAGCAACTAGCCTGTCAGAGTGTTGCTCTGTCATGTCTACGCACCATTGGCTTTATTCTCTTTAACACTAGTCATTGCGACCTGTGGGCCAGACACTGAAGTTGCCACTTTCACTAAAAGAATTTGCAACACCATGCAACCACAGAGTATGACTGAAGAGGCCTGTTACCCCTCATTTGCCTACCAGCCCCTCACTTACCATGACTCTGTATCAATGAAATTATTGTTTTTCTCTGAAAATCTCAGTTCTTCAATAACATGGCTGCTGAGCAAAAGACACTGTGAATTAGCCTCTGGAGTGTTTCTACACAGTAGAGAGAACAAATAACATGTCATTATGGATTTTCTGGCTGTAAAACACCAAGGCAGATATTGGATTTTAAAGAATTATAATCTGAAGACAGGTCATCACTTAATTTGAAAAGCAAAGTTGGTGTGTGATCTTCTGTAAATCTTGGAGTGCCCATGAAGTTGAAGGTAAGCAAAATTATATCTTTGCACTCAAATGCCTAGTTCATACGCTACCCTCTCCTCCAGTTCTGTTTTAAATGCCCAGAATAGTGACTGCTGTGTATCTAGACATTTACTTTAAAGCATGCTAAATCCAAAGTGGGTGACTCTTTCTCACTGCCTTTATGTGGAGCTAAGCACAGGAACATAAATCAACTCTGTGTGCCAGAAATCAGAGATGCTTTGGGGCCGCTGGAAATTTTTCATTTAGCTGATAGTGACATTCTTAGACCACCCAGCAAAAAAATTAAGAACTATTTATTCTCCCAAAAGGTCCTGGCTGCAGGTTGGCAGAACATAGTGGCCAGACATTTATTTTCACCCATCTCATGGCTTTATATAACCGTATGTCTAACTGCAGGTTACTATAAATATAATGAGGATCTATTTAGTTATGTGAACCCAGAGTCTTAGACAGTTTGATTAGAATTCATAAATATTTATGTTGTAGATATAATCATTTTATTATAGTTTGGTATATAGTCACACACAAAATTCAAGAGACTACTTACTTTATCAACTCAATCTTGCCACCAGTCCCAGGCAGCAAAATACAGAGTCTGGCACAAATAACGCCCCCTTTTTATTACAAAATCTTTTATTTCAAAATCATAAGCATGTAATTCTGTAACATAACAATATCACACTCAAGCACACCATGTGACATTTTAGGTGAAATGTTCACATTAAAACTATAATTACACTGATATTATCACCCTACCAACCACACTCAAGCAGGCCTGACTTCTGCTGGACCCTGTATGTTAGAGATGATAAAAATCAGTAGCTTGGCTACACTTCCTCAACTGGAACCCATTTTCCTAGGACCTTAATGCTGAGGGTAAGGCGGACCCACTGCTGGGTCAAAATGTCCTTCCATCCCCACAGCATTCTTTTCTCCTCCTGGGCTGAAGCTCCCACCTTCAGAGACAGTCATAGGTGGCACCATCAGTTCAGAGACTGGTTTCCACTTGAAGAGACATGAGAAAAGACCTTCTTGTACATTAGACTCTACCACGGGCTACCCAAAGTTATTTGTAATTCTTAGCATTAATTAAAGTCCATTCCCTTTCTTCTCCACTCAAACACTACAGTTGTATCCACTCTAATTTATATAAAAAGTGAACTGTCAGCAAACCAATACAAAAAGTGGTAGTGGTAACAAATAATCTCTGGCATATCTCATGTTATTGATGACAATATGTAGTCTTCAAGGCCCAGGGTAAGATTCTAGAAAGCAGCCTAAGGGACTTGACTAGCCATCTGAAGAATAAGGAACTTTGTTGCAGTTATTGTTGCTGGGATGCTGAGGGTCAGGGAGAGAAGCAGCACAGAAAACTTCTTAAGAAGTAGAAAGGAAGCTCAGAGCGCTTTCCCGACAGCACGGTGATCATCCAGACAGTGGAGTTCTCTCTGCACATGTTCAGGTGCCCTGGCTGGACAAAACAGGGCACAGGTATTGACCAGATGGCTTTGAAAAGTCAGATCCAGGGGGACCAGGAGAGCCATTCTGTATGTTTTGTTTCACAGACCTCACAGAATGTTAGAGCAGGAAAGACTTATTTTAAGAAGTTCCCTTTAGTTTCCAGGTAATTGAACCAAATCCAAAGAAGCTGAAGGTCACACAGGACTTGTGACACAGACCTTGAACCCACTTCTTCTAACTACCAATAAAGTCCGATTTCCTCTGTATAGCACAGTGAAGCAAGTGGAGAAGCAAGGTAAATAAACAAGGGATTAGTTGCATGCCTAGGAACCCCTTAGCTTGCTGAAATGGATGCTTTCAGGAAATCAATTCTCCTGAGAAGAAACAGAACACTGCTATCCTCAGATTGCCTCACCTAAATGATGTAATGGACACCGGGCCTTTGGCGTGACTGGTTGGATGCGGTCCTATCTTTGAGATAGTCTGTGGTCAAGGATCTGTTCTCTTTGTCCTTCTGTTTCACGTGCACACACAATCCTGGACTCCCTGTGCCTGTTATAGTTCTTCACCCATGCCTGATCTCTTCCTTCTTTTGGCCAAAACAAGTATTTCCAGATGAAGCGTACATCTTTTAAATTTTGTCTTTCGAGGCCAGCTGTCTTTTTACCAACAAGTTTCTAGCTCTGTAATCTGTCAAACCTACCGAAGTCATCATGCTGAGGGGGTCTAGAAGCACGTGCTAGCCTGTCTTTCCCCATCTAGCCACCATACCCTGCCTACCAGTCCGGCAGCATAATGGAAAGAGAAATGGAAAGATAGGACTTGGGTCTTAGCGATATGGCCTTGGGCAAGATTTAGTGTCTTGAACTTCGATGTCCTCATCTATAAAACATAGATTAAAATTCCCACTGTCCTTGCCTCACAAAGTGATGAGGTCCAAATGTGGAGAGGTATGAAAGAGCTTGATAAAGTTAAAGCACATTTTACATTCAATGCATTGTTAGCAGCCCCCACGAGCGACGCTGTGGTAGGAATGTGAAGCCAGGTGTGGAGAACTCCAAGTGTTCTGAAGATCCAAGCCCTGGTGATCCCTGCTCAACCTGCCCATGGAATCAGCTGTGCCACTAGGTTTTAGAAGGGAATTCCTATCTGCATGGAGACACACAATTTTACATGGTCTTTAATACATCACAGATACCACGTCTTCCCACTGCTGCTACTAACCCAAAAGGAGAGACAATTCAAGAAAGAATCAAGATTGTTTTTTCATCATCGGGCAATCACGTGGGTCATCCTTATGCTGTTTCCAAAAGAGTTTCTGGTTTCTCGTAACATTCCTGTGGCCTCCTTGAGTATCTTGCTAATACTTTAACAGAATACTTCATCTGGTATCCCCACTTTTTTACTTGCATTCTGCAAAAGAATACTGCTTTTTCTTATTGCCTTTTGAGCCAAGAGTAACAAAGTTTGGTCCCTGCATTTTCTGAATGTATTTCCTCTGGAAAAAAAAATCTTTGTAGTAAATCTCTCTTGAACCTGGCATATCATTTTCTTTGTACACACTTACCTCATAAACTCACATCTCTGTTTTCTCACCACTCTGACATCCTGAGGGACAATATAATATACAGAGTGAATTAAAGCTGTTCCGCCTTTGCCCTCCATGGGGTGCCATCTGAGCACAACCTAGACATCTGCATTTCTTCACCTGTGACGTTTATGGCAAGAGCTCCATCAATGGGTCATGTTTGCCTCCTTCCGGACTCAGGTTATGCTTGATCATCTTGGCATACGATTAGATCCCATGCCGGGCATGTGGCAGACATGTGAACTGACAGTTCAGTCTGTGCAGAAGTCTTGGGAAATAGGTTATTTATAGGCAGATGAAAGGATTTGAAAAATATTAACAGTTTAGGTAAATGGATGCATTCTGTATGTCCAGTAAATGCTGGAGAAAACCTGGGGAAGCTCAGGCAGTAAAAGTTGCCGGGAGCATTGCCATACATCCTGCTGCCTTTGACCAAAGTTCTTCAGAGACTATGATTGTGTACAAATTTTTGCCCCCTCAAAAGGATAAATAAAATATTTCATAATAAAAAATTTTATAAAGGGATTGGATATTTCTAATTACAACAAACTAGCAAGAATGCGCAGTGGTAGTCACGTTCAGTTTTCATTCCTCTTATTGAGAAAGTGATGGCTAAGGGGACAGTTTTTAAAATTAGTATTGTGATTCATTTTTGCCCAAGCTTATTATTTTGAAATTTTTTACAGAAAAATTTATTAAAAAACGCAATGAACTGCTGTCTACCCTTCACACACGTCAGCAAGTATTAAGCTTTGCTGCATCTGTTTGACCACTCTGCATTTCATTGTCTCCCTCAGAACCACGGAAAATAAGCCACACACCTCAAGATCCTTCACTCACAAACATTTTAGAGTGTTTCTCCTAACCACAATTTCATTATTACACCTACAAAATTTAATGTTGATATAATTTTTGTTTGTTTTATTATATTTTATTGATTATGCTATTACAGTTGTCCCATTTCTCCCCCTTCATTCCCCTCCACCCTGCACACCCCCTCCCACCCACATTCCTCCCCTTTAGTTCATGTCCATGTGTCATAAGTTCTTTAGCTTCTACTTTTCCCACACTATTCTTGTCTTCCCCCTGTCTATTTTCTACCCAACATCTATGCTATTTATTCTCTGTACCTTTCCCCCCTCTCTCCTCCTCCCAGTCCCCTATTGCTAACCCTCCATGTGATCTCCATTTCTGTGGTTCTGTTCCTGTTCTAGTGTTTGCTTAGTTTGCTTTTGCTTTAGGTGTGGTTGTTAATAACTGTGAATTTGCTGTCTTTTTACTGTTCTTATTTTTATCTCCTTTTCTTAGATGAGTCTCTTTAACATTTCATACAATAAGAGCTTGGTGATGATGAACTCCTTTAACTTGACCTTATCTGAGAAGCACTTTATCTGCTCTTCCATTCTAAATGACAGCTTTGCTGGATAGAGCAATCTTGGATGTAGGTCCTTGCCTCTCATGACTTGGAATACTTCTTTCCAGCCCCTTTTTGCCTGTAAGGTTTCTTTTTGAGAAATCAGCTGACACTCTGATGGGAACTCCTTTGTAGGTGACTGTGCCCTTATTGCTTGCTGCTTCTAGAATTCTCTCCTTCAGTTGAATATTGGCTAATGTAATTATGATGTCCCTTGGTGTGTTCCTCCTTGGGTCCAGCTTCTTTGGGACTCTGAGCTTCCTGGACTTCCTGGAAGTCTATTTCCTTTGCCAGATTGGGGAAGTTCTCCTTTATTATTTGTTCAGATAAGTTTTCCACTTGTTGCTCTTCCTCTTTCCCTTCTGGTACCCCTATAATTCGGATGTTGGGATGTTTAAAGATGTCCTGGAGGTTCCTAAGCCTCTCCTCATTTTTTTAAAATTCTTGTTTCTTCATTCTTTTCTGATTGGATGTTTGTTTCTTCTTTCTGGTCCAATCCATTGATTTGAGTCCCAGTTTTCCTCCCATCACTATTGGTTCCCTGTGCATTTTTCTTCATTTCACTTATTGTAGCCTTCATTTGTTCATCTAATTTGCGACCAAAATTAACCAATTCTGTGAGCATCCTGATCACCAGTGCTTTGAACTGGGCATCTGATAAATTGGCTCTCTCTTCGTCGCTTAGATGAATTGGTTCTGGGTCTTTGATCTATTCTCCCATTTGAGGCTTTTTTTTTTTTTTTTTTTTTTTTTTTTTTTTTTTTTTTTTTTTTTTTTTTTTTTTTTTTTTTTTTTTTTTTTTTTTTTTTTTTTTTTTTTTTTTTTTTTTTTTTTTTTTTTTTTTTTTTTTTTTAATCTGGTCGTGGCTGTTATGTAGTGAGGGGCAGAGCCTTAGGTGTTCACCAGGGCAGGGCAGCCCAGTCGCTGGGTGGTGACGCTATATGTGGGGGCGGGGTCTCGATGTTTTTAGGTTTTATTTTCTGGTGCTGGGGCCCTGGGTTGCGAGTTTTGTCTTGATGCCCGTTTTCGCCTGGATTATCTGTGTGTGAATGTGGGACCACCTGGTAAGCCAGCCGCCTTGTGCCTGGGGTCCGCTAGCCGCTGCTTGTGCTCCTGGGGCCTGCTAGTCGCCACCTGAAGGCCCGGTCTACCAGCAGCTGCCTGTGCTCCCAGGTCACCATCTTCTGCTTCCTCCTGCTGCAACTCTGCCCCTCTTACTCGTCTGGATGAATGGTTTTTGGACCTCTGTACAGTTCAGTTTTCTCTCAGTTCTGGTTGTTTTCTTGTTTCTAAATCCTTGTCTCAATTTTGGTCATTCGAGGAGGCACAGTGTGTCCACCTATACCTCCATCTTGGCTGGAAGTCCTAATGTTGATATAATTTTTAAATAAATGTTTATTAAGATATGATTTACCTAGATAAATAGTCAAGTTAGAAGCATATAATTCAATTGGTTTTGAAAAAATGCATATAACATGCCCCTACCCAGACATGCTCCTATCGATGTAAAGAGCGTTTCCATCACCCCAGAAGGTTCCTTCATGCTCCTTCCCAATCTTCTTCACTCCTAGAAGCAGCCAGTAGTCCAGTCTCTCATCACAGATTCATGTTGCCTCTTCTAGAGTGTAATATAAATGGAATTGTACAGTCTGCATATTTTAGTTTAGCTTTTTTCCTCTCATAATATTTCTGAAATAGTCATTCCAGTTGTAGGTTGTATCAGTAGTTTTTACTGTTGATTAATATTATATTATCTAAATATAACAGTTTGTTATCTGTATCATCTGGGCTGTTCTGAGTTTTTGCTTATTTTGAACATTGTTGTACAAAGTTCTGTGGACATATTGATACAATAACATTGCCTAATATACAGTCTATATTGAGATTATCCCAATGGTCCCCCAAATGTTCTTTATAGATTTTTTTCATTCCAGGGTCCAATAAAGGATCATTTGCTAATTTGGCTGTCTTTTATCTTTGGTGTCTTTTAGTTGAGAACAACTCTACTTTTTAAAAAAGCTTGAGATAATCGTGTTGTAGCATGTTAGGCATTCTGGATTTGTTGATTATTTCCTCATGATTAGGTTGAGTTTAAATCTCTCTGTAAAAAACACAGGATGAATGATTGTGAAAGCCACCCTCTAAGTAACCCCCAATGACCCTGAGCTCCTGCTGGCCATGCCTTTGTGTACTGCTACCGCCCACACTGAGTCAGGTCTGGTCTGTGTGACCAACAGGATACTGTGGATGTGAAGATGTGTGACTTCCAAACCTAGGTTCTAAAGACATTGCAACTTCTACCTTGAACTTTTGATTCCCTAGCTCTCCAGGAAGCCAGCTGTGATATGATGAGGACACTCAAGCAGCTGTGTACAGAGACCCAGGTGGAGAAGAACCAACCTTGCAACACCAACTGGCAAGCCATGTAGCATTCTGAAAGTAGATAATCCATCTCCACTTAAGCCTTCAGATGTCTGTATTTCTGGCTGACATCTCATTGAAACCACATGAGAAACCATATGAGAAATCCCAAGCTAGAACTCCTTAGCCAAAACCTTACTGTATTTCTTACAGAAATATGAGAAATACTAAATAGTTACTATTGTTTCAAGCCATGAAGTTTGTGAGGTATTTGTTATGTGCCCTTAGAAAACTCATACAGCAACACCATCTATTTCCCACTGAATGACCACAAGCAACACATTCCACTGTTGGTGGCACTAAGTTTGATCATTTGGTTACATTAGAATCCACCAGACATCTCCATTGTAGTTATTTTTCTCCTTTGTAATAAATAAAGAATCTGTGGGGTGATGTTTAAGACTGTCTGAATATGCTAATTTCTAACAACGCTTCACCCAGTGATTTTAGAAACATGATCTGTGTCTCAATAATTATACTGATGTTTGAAGATGCAGATTTTTCTAATTCAACCATTCCTTTTACATTTATTACCTGGCATTCTTCTATAAAGAAGCCTTCTTCACACCTCGCCAACCCCCATGCCTCCATCTCTATTTTTCCTCTTGAGTATCACCATCATTAAATCATGAGCATGAACTTATGGATTAATTTTTATTCAATGTATTATAATTCCAAACCATAATTTTTCTTCTCTTATTTAAATTTTGTCATTTGGAGCCCCTTCGTGGTATCTCCTGAGTCATTTGGAATATCCACAGTGGCCTTTGAGCATTTTGAGGGAATAATCTTAGTACTAGTACAGTTGAGATTGCTCTGTGGACCCCACATTCTGTACAGCACTGGGTTTATGTCTCTTGTGACAGGTCCCTTATTAATAATTGCAGAATTCATGTAAACAAATATTCATTGAGCACCTACCAGTTCCAAGCATTGTTCTAAGCACTGGGGATATAGGCCTAGATAAAAATGTGAACAAAGAAGAAAAAAATCCCTGCTCTTATAGAGTCTGCATTCTAGTGAGAATGTTCTCATATTTTGCTTTTGTGAATTATCAGGCTGTGTAAAGACCAGGCCTTCATGTCCTGCCTCTGTAAGGATTTTGTTTTCTGCTCTTTCATGGTTCACAACCTGTTTGCTTCTTTTCTTCATTAAGATGGCTGCTTATTGCCACAGATCCCTCTGCTTCTGAATTCTTGTATCTGAGTTCACTTTGGCAGTTATGTTTTCTCCATGCGATCAGCCATTCTTTGGTGCATCATTAAAATAAAAAAAAAAGTATTTGAACCTTTTGGACATGGGAAAAGTCATTTCCATCTCAGAGTCTAGCTGAAGCTAACTTCTGTGTTATGCTTCTTTTTCTTGATACCTACTGTGCAACACCATTAACTCTCTCCCAGAAGCAGTAGCTCAGGGCATTACTGTTTAATCAAATAATTCTGAGAGTGTGTGGGCTGCCTGAGCACTTAACAATACCAAGTGCACAGTCAAAGCGGAGACAGTGCCTCCTGGATGTCATTGAATAAACAGTTGGGTTAATGACTCAACTGCTTGATATAAACATGGCTTGCTCTTTTAGTATTACGTAGGTTTTTCATTTCATGTTGAAAGTTAAAATCCTACCCAAGCCTATTCTCATTTGAGGCTTCTTTCATGTAAGGAAACTGCTAATTCTAAGAGATAAAGACTATCAATCCCTCTTCTGTTTTCTTTAAAGATTTGCATCAGTACCTCCTTCCACCTTTCCTTTATACCAGTGGTTTTCAACTGGGGGCAATTTTGCCCCCAGGGAACACGTGGCAATGTGTGGAGATATTTTCAGCTGCATGATTAGAGGTGCTGTTAGCATCATCGGGTGGGTAGAGGCCAAGGATGCTACTAAACATACCATAATGCACAGGACAGCCACCCATAGTAAAGCGTTATATGGTCCAAAGTGTCAATAGGTCTGAGACTGAATAACCCTGCTCTATAAACTTGGTCTAACTTACCCTACAATATGTAAAAGTGCTAGTCTCCAGTGTATAAGGGGGAGTTGATTAGGTGATGCCTGAATAACATAAGCAGTATCATAGGCAGTGGTAGCAGAATCTAATTGCAGGTGCAAATGAACAATACATGAGTTACTAAATTCCTTAAAGAATGACCTAGAGGTATGTTTGATTTTTTTCTACTTTCTATAGGCTTTGTGAGGGAATTCTACCTTTCCACTTGGGCTCTTTCTTCACTGTTTTCCTCTGGGGTATGTCTGGAGATGAATGGTCCAAGGACCCCACAAAACATGCCTTTATTTTCTTCTTGCTTTCAAAGCATTTGTTTCCTTAACCTGGTTTGACCTAATAGTCTTCACCTTGTGGGTTATAGAGTACCAACTCCACTGCAAACCGCCCCTCTACTCGAGACCCTGCTTCTGTCACTGGGCCATCAGCTGCCTCCATAGGCAGTGAGCAAGTGAGGTCACACAGGCTGTGGTGGCAGAGATTACCCCAGTTTTTTGCATTTGGCCTGGAATCCCATGGGGTATTCAATCCCCTCTCCTTTGGTGTCTTTGTGGGCCATCCCCTAATAAATGCCTACTTGTTCTTCCTCAAAGCTCACAGGGTGTCAGAAGCCAAGACGAGCTCTTGTTTGCATTCCCAGCATTCACTGGCATGACCTCAGGAATCCTGCAGCTGCAGCATGAATGGGACCATTTGATGGTTTAGCTGAAGGCTTAAGTGGAGTTGGATGGCACAGAATCCTCCTATTAACAGCACTGTCAAACCTTCAACCAGACTCAAACAAATACTTTTTGGAAAAATCACTTGCTTGTCTGACTTCTCCAACTTGCAACCCTTTGCAAAGGGATCAGGATTCTGCTCCCCCAGCACCAGCACTGGGTATGGTACACAGTGTTCAGTAAATATTGGTTGAACCAAATTGGTGGAAACCTAAGGGCCAAAATGAAGTCTTATGAGATTGGTTGGCACTGTAGGGGAGGGAATAAAAAGCTTTCCCCTACCCATTCTAGCTTTTCTGGCCGGGGTCTTGTAAATTAGACCAACAAAAGACAGATTAGCAACAGAAAAACAAACAAATTTATTATCCTGTGCATCGCGCATACACATGGAGTACTCAGAGATGAATAACTCAAAGAGGTGGTTAAAAATTGGGCTTACATAGCATCTTAACAAAGGAACATTACATATTAAGAGAAGGAACAAAACAAGGGGAAAGACTGAGTTTCTAAGGGGTGGAAAATTATGGGAAGGCAAATTCATGGAGACACAATTGACAGATAAGGGCTAATCTCAGTAGATTCCTCTAGTGCTGCCTCTGGGCTGATAAGGGTCTAGAGTCTTCTCTGGCAATTTACTTATGTCCTGCTTGGTGGAGACAGGAGAGGAGACACCTTTACGAATTTATGTCCTACTTTTAGGCAAACAGAAAGGGCAGAGAGCTTTACTTGTATCTGATTCTTCTCAATTGCTTTCAACTCAAAATAATCCTCATGCCAAAGTGGCATATTTTGGGGTGACATATTCTGTTACCCTTCAGTACTATTTTTACTGATCACTGCACCCATCATTTTGCCCCCATCTTTATAGTTAAAAAGCAGCATTTTCTAAAAGGAGTGATTTTCAATAAGTAACATGCTTTTTTATAGTCAAAGAGCTCCTGGATTTAACACCAGGCATGTTGTTCCCACACTCCCAAGCTTATTTCTGAAGGGCCACAGACTGATCTTTTTTTTTTTTTTTTTAATTGCAAACTGAGTGTGTTTCCAACCCTCAAGGAAAACCCAAAGGCCTTAGGTTCTGGACAGTCTGCCAGCAATAGCTTCTGGAATCCTCTAGCCTCTAGCACATCACTTCTTTCTCTCTGACACTAATACTCTGAGTTTACCAAACTCTTTTTATTCACTGAACCCACTTTGTTTTCTCTGCCACTGAGCCTTCGCACACTCTCTTTTCCATAACACTCTTCCTGCCTTTTTTGGTGGAACTAACTCCTACTCAGGCTGCATTTTGCTTAGGCACGTGATTCTAAAAATTTGCTGAATCACCCGGGGAAGCTTTTTACACCCTATCTCAATAAGACCAGAAACTCTGAAGGTGGAAGCTAGGCATCACTATTTTTTTCTTTTTTCTTTGCCAAGATGATTCCAATGTGCAACCACCTTGGAGAATCAGCAGTTAAAGAGGTATTTCTCAAACCTTAATGTACGTAGGTATCACCCTGATTCAGCAGATCTGATATGAGACTTAATATCCCGCCTTTCTAACATGTTCCCAGGTGAGGCCCATGTGATACTGCTGGTCTGCAAACCATACTTTGAGTAGCAAAGGCTGAAACTTTGATTCCTCTGGGATAGTGTAGCCCCTGGACTATCAGTTATCACCTGGAAAAATGTTGAAAATATAAATTACCAGGCTTTACCTTACATCTAAATTGGAACCACAGGGTGAGGGCCAGTTGTTTGTGTTTTAACAAGCCTTCCAGGTGATCCTGTGCATACTCATGTTTGAGAACTGTGGTTCTAAGAAGTATGCCTGACACCCCAAGACTAAGTTCCTTTATCTCTCTCCAGCCCCCTCTGCTTTTCCGAAGCACTCTGTGCTTTTCTCTATGGTAGCACCTTGCATAAGTATTGGTTAGTTGTACATTGGCCTATACCCCAGTCATTTGGGCCAAGGGGATCTCCATGACCTAGCACAGTGGCTGGCACCTAATAAGCACTCAGCAAATATTTGTTGAATGTATTAGAGAACAGAAAGTTAAATGACACCTTATTGCATTGTTCTTTCCGGGTAATTTCCTTTGTGGCTAGACATAAAGAATGGGGAAAAGAGAAAGAATCAGGTTGTAAGATACTATTAAGGGTGCCTTAGCGCCTGCACTGTGTCCCAAAGAGTGACTTTTAGAGGGCAGGGTCCAGGTTTCCATGGTTTTTCTCCCTAGCAAAACAACAAATGTCCATTTAATAAATGCTTTTCTCTGAGAAGGCTAAACCTTGCAAAACAAAAACTGGGGAAGGGGGAAGGGTTGTTGTCTGGTAGATTCTTTGCAAAATTAACTGGCAGTAGTTTTTTCCCTGTTATGCTGCAACATGATGAAAAGAGAAAGTAATTCAGATTCCTTTCAAACTCTACTCTCGAGGTTTGTTTTCTCCTTATCTGAAGGGGTCATCTCCCTGATACTCCTCTGAATAGTAACATCTGCGTATCTGTTAGGGAACAAAGGTAAGACATGGGCTGCTAGGGCCCATAAACACCGCTGTTTTAGCAGTAAGATAAAGGGCGAGAGGCTCTTCCCTGACCACAAAGCTATCTGCAGGTTTCAGGGATTATCCCTAGCACATTCATTTTGGTTGGTGTAGTTCTGTTGGAAGATGTAAAGTTGGTTCTAATCTACCAGGAGATGCATAGCATCCACAATTCTCCTTCCTGGAATCACAGAATCCCAGGGCAAATGTCCAGGTCCCACTCTAGACTAATGAAATCAGAACTTCTGAGAATAGGGCCTGGGCATCTGCACTTTTAACGTGGCCCAGACGATTCTAATGTGCAGCTTGCAGACCACTGGTTTGGTTTTAAGACCAGGTGGGGGCTTAGAAATCACGCACCCAATGCCATACAGTTGTTAAAGCGACTGAACCAAACCTCTACACAGAACAAAATATCACAGCACCGAATGGGAAAAAAGAACAACAAATCACAGAATGGAAGTGCAGAAAGCCACAAAATCATGCATCCTCAATATTATATTGCCTCTGTATTGTTTATGTGTAGGTGAAAGTCGGCAATAGGATTAGAAGGAAGTACTTTAATTTCTTTCAGTAGTAGCCTCTCCGGGAGACGGGAGATGGAAGGGATTGAGGGAGGAAGATAAAGGTGCTAAAAGAGGCATCCATCTTCTTGTGCTATATGTACTTCATTTGTATTTTAAAAACAGGTCTTGAAACAAACATTACAAAATGTAAACAGTGGTCTCTTTTGGCTTGAAAGTAACTATATTCTTTTGTGCTCCTCTATTTTTTAAAAAAATTCTCAACATAAAAATGGCAATTAATTAAAAAAATATCCAGCCTCCGTGTTTTTCTAAATGCCAACAATGAGTCCCAGAAGCATCGTGGACAGGGCCTGAGGCTCTGTGCTCCCTCCTGCCCGAGGACTCTGCCACTGGCTTCTGCTGAGTCACACATCGCCCTGCCTGGGAAGTCCTCAGCCTGCCCACTCAGCATCCCCTTAAGCTTCCCTGACAGAGGTTCACAGCCTCCGTCACACAGGGACTCGCGGCTCGTTAGCTGCTGGCTGCTTTCCCTGTCTCGGCCCCTTTCCAGCGTGGGGCAAGGGGGTAGGGGATCGGCAGTGGCTGTGCCTTGAGACCCCTCTTGGAGGCCGGCTAGGCTAGCCTGTGCATGGGGTGTGACTCGGAAGGCTGCTGCAGAGCTTGCTCTCAGGTGGGCGTTCCCGAAACCCTGCAAGGAAGGCTAATCAGCCAGCTTGTACCCATGCTGAAAAGCCCCCTCCTAAGGCAGCGACTCAGTCATGAAGTCTGGATGAATGTGCTTCATTGCAGAAAGTGCAGCTGGATTATTGACTGCAGCTGAGAAAGGCATTGCTTGAAATCAGGAGACTGACAAGATCTGCTCATTTGATTCAGGCTCTCCCAGGATTTTGCAGGCTCCAGACCACCTTGGTCCACAACAAAAAAATCTCCCTGTGACCTTAGCTAAAATTTTGGGAACCCATCTGCATCATTTTCTCTTAATAAAAAGCAAGCACAGAGTTGCCCATGCTGTTTTTTTTCCCCTCCCAAGTTCTGATGTAGCTGGCTCACCTGTCACTGAGCTGTTTGAATGAGGTGGGTTTTTCCTCTTCCCTAGCAAGCCTTGGTGTAAAAGCCAGCCAGCGCCTGAGAGGAACCGAGGGGCCCTGTTCATGGAGTGGGAGTACAGTCCACAATTATGCCAGGCAATCAGAGGCTTTATGGATGAATGGCTGTCAAAGCGCGCTGGGGTGTTTGATAACCTCTAAGGCTGCTTATTGTGAGTGGAAACCAGAAGGTGAAAAAAGAGACAGAGATGGATGAGCTTGTGTTTCTTTCCCCTCCTTGCCTTTGGAGAGTTTGACAATACTGTCAAGTACTCCCTGGGGAGGGTGCTCTTGGGGGCCCAGCAGGATTATGGTTTGAGAAAAGAGGAAGAGAGCCACATAATTAAGGAAGAAAAAGCAAAAACTGGGGGCTCAGGTGCTCATTTAATGCAGGAGTTCAAAGAACAGAAATACCATAGAAAGAAAGGGGAAGAAGCCCCATTCTCCGGTATCCTTGAGGAGGAGCTACAGTCAGTAAGGTAGGAGCCCGCCTCGCCCCCACCCCAAGGTCTCCAAACAGAAAATAGGGAGACGGAATCATCTGCTTCACTTTCAAATCAGTCTCTCTCAGGATTTTGTTAGCTCCAGAAATTGAGCTCAAAGTAGTGTTCTAGGCATCAGAGTGTTTTATTGCTTGCTTGCAGGAGGAGGAATTTTCCTTAATGCCTGGAAACAGGAGGGCACTGACTCTATAACGCAGGAACATAAGATAGAGCTCCATTTGTTTGCCAAGTCTAGTTTAGTGGCAGTAGCTGGCTGGAACATTAAGTTGGGGAGGGTTTTAAGGTCAGATCCAGGACCAGTGGAGGAAGAACAGGGTTTGATTGATTAGTGACACCTGTCTTAGGTGAGGAATGGTTAGGGAAGTATGTGTGCTTCCTATTTGTCATCCCTGCTTCCAGTGCTTTCCCTTCTGTAGGGGCACCGCCACCACCGACATGCATGCAATAATATCAATGTAACGATCTTTGCTTTAGACTCCTCTGCTAAGGAGCTTTCAACCAAAAACAGAAGGCAAAATAAGTCAGCAATGATATATTTTTTTCTAGATCCTCTGGGTCCTATGGAATTGACCAAATACATGATTCAATTCACATTGAAATGCTCTTCTACTGGCTTGTCTCAGTTACCAAAATACCTACAGACCTTATATCAGAGAGAACAGACCTTTGTACTTAGATTCATCCTCTGAAAATTAAACAGACCTCATCTTCCCAAATTGAACAACCAGACATTTGCAATTAAATGGCTGAAATAAATGTTCAGTGACTAAGAGTTTTTAAAGGTAGTTTTGAGCTTCTCAAGCACTAATAATGCTTATGGTGAAATAAATAAGGAAAAGGAGCTGGAATGGAGCCCTGACACCAACGTCTTGCTGTCTGTGGGAAGATGCAAGAGCCCCCCAAAAATGACTCAGACCTTGAATCCAGACAGAGCTGAGTGGAAGGGCAGCAGGATGGTGGAGACGCGAGAGAGAAAAGATTGTGGGAGTGACTCAAATCCTTTTGGAACATAGCCCAAGCTCAACACAAATGTAAAATAATTAAGGTTATCTTTAGAGCCTGTGGTAAGCTAAACAACCTGCCCCCTGCCCCAGCAAAAGACATCCACATCCTAACCCCTGGTTCTTGTAAGTAATAAAAGGGACTTTGCTGATGCAATTAAAATTCTTGAGATGAAATTATCTGGATTTCCTGAGTGGACCCAGAGTAAGCAGGGGGTGTTTGTAAAAGGGATGCAGAAAGACCACAGTTGATAAAGGGGATATGATATTGAAGCTGGAGGTCAGAGCCACTGGAGCCATGAACCATGGAATGTGGGGAGCCTCTAGAAGATGGAAAAGGCAAGAAAGATTCTCTGGCTACAGCCTCCAGATGGAACACAGTCCTGCAGACCCATTTTAGATTTCTGACCTATAGAACTGTAAGAGAATAAATGTGTATTGGTTTAAGCCAGTAAACTTATGTCAATTTGTTACAGCAGAAATAGAAACCTAAGACAGAGCTCCTGGCTGACTTATGAAGTATCTCCCCCATCCCCACAGATTTTAGGCTTCCTGAAGCCTCACTCCAGTAAACAATTGTTCTTGGGAGAGTGGACCCCATCATGTGTTATTTATAATGAGTATTGGTCACACATTTCAATCAACTTCCGCAGTGTTTAACTAATGGTAAATTTAGTCTATGTTACAGGAATTCCAAGCACAGGAGCCCATTACTAATCCCCCTACATGTAAGTTTACCAACTTAGTACCAAGGGAATATTTATATCCTGGATAGGAGGAATCTTAGGGTGGTAAATCACTAAAATCCCAGCTTGTGAGCTATATTTGCCATGATGTGGTATCAGACCCACAATTTTAAATAATGTTTTATTGTTCTGTGTCAGTTACCAAGGCTATGAGACTTGTCATTCTATCAACCCTCCATCTATCATGATGAAAATAATTATTTCAATTGGGCATATGGACTAAAAGTGTCCGCATCTTTTGAGGCTAGTTAAGGTGCAACACATTGAAAACTTTTAGGGAATTAGGCTCTAGGTTCCATGAGGCTAGGAACAGGGCCTGCCTTAAACCTTCAGGGACTTCTAGCAACTGGCAGAGCACCTGGTACAGATTAGACATTCAAACAATAGATCTCAGTTGAATACATGAATGATCTAAAGAGTAAATAATCTTTGATGGTGGCTGTTCACTACATGAATTCCCCTACAGCTAAATGACACATGTAGAAAGGTTATTGCTGATTTTTGCAAGAAATACAAGTACAAGGGTATTTAAAATGGAAGAAAAAGTAGGTTTCCCTGCATGTGATTTTTGGTATAATTACAGATTTTAATTTTCTCCTTTATCTTTGTCTGTGTTTTAAAATGTTGCATATTGAACATGATTTACATTTATTATCAAAAATATTTTTTAAGAAGTAGATTCTTGGAGAATATGGTTAGTTGGTGATAACTGGATCACTTTCTTTGGGGGTGGCTTTGGTTGTCAAAGGGAGGCATTAAGCTCATGAGTATAGTTGACTATTGATCCCTGGTTTTCTTACAGGGAAGTGAGACATGGAAATAGCCAGGAGATATGACTTAGTACAACCGTAAGGAGTGATGAGTTGATTCAGAGCCCGAGTCTGTCCCTTTCTAGTTGTTTGACGGTAAACAAGTTACCTAGCTTCTTTCAACTCTGATGTTCTCATCTGTAAAATGGGATAAACAAACCTTACAGGACTATTTGGAGGTTAAGTGAGATACAAGTTGTAAAGCATTTAGCCCCATGCCTGGCACATGATAAGTACTCAATATGCATCAGGTCTTAATATTTTTATTATGAACAAATTAAACATCCTTGGCCTTGGTGCTGACATTTCCTGCTGATATGCAGACTGATTTTTCAGTGCACACAAAGGGAGGGTGCTGGGAATTCCTGTTTTTTTTCCTAGCAATAATTAGAAATGACAGAGTCATTAGGTGGTTAGAGGACATAATTAACCTCTCTGGCTCTCAGCACTCTTTTGTGAGAGAAGGGGATAGAATTGGAAGACCTTTAAGAATTCTCCCTGCTCTAAGATATTATGTTTATAAGATTTGTTTTTGCATTGGAAACTTTCATTTGAAGGTTTGACTTTTTGTAAAAACTAACCATTTTAAGGTGAATAATGCCTAACTTCGTGATGGAGGAATTTCAGATTGTATCTGACTAAAAGGAGTCGTAATTTTTTATTTTATAGATCACTGCCCCATGACTACCCAGGGCTATCAATTATGGTGACACCTTGGCTAGCCTCTATTTACTCTGTCCAGTTTCCTCCTCATCAAAACTTACCTGCCTGATGTTTCATTCCCCCAGGGCCTTGCTTACAGTTGCTATGGCAACAGCTAGCAAATCCAAGCTTAATGTGCCCTTCTTGCCTTCTCAGGCAAGAGAGACTTCTGGAGACAATCTCTTCCTGGAAGTGAAATGACACTAATGGTCAAATCTCAAACAAAGACTTAAGACTGGTGTTTTGAAACAGGTAGCTTGTGGTATCTCTCAAATTACAACATGGAAGCAGTCTTCCTCCTTACCCACCTTGTTATTTTTGTTCTTCCTTTTTGGTAAACATCTATCTCCTGTCTGTTGTGATAACAGTGACATGCTGGCTAGGGTCTGTCCTATGGAGAAATACTGAGTAGTGTGACTGCAAAGTGGTAATAAAATCCAACCAGCCAGCACCTTTCCCTGGACTCTCACTAATGCAGAAAGAAATGACATTGGAGGGGGAAAAAAGTGAAAAAAACCTCTGGCAATTTCTCGTCTTGTGTCTGATTGACTTACACTGAGGGAAATACCGTCAAACCACCAATCCCCAGACCTGCACTGTCTTGGCAATGCTAAATTGCATTGGGAACGCATCTCAGTATTAAGGAGGAAGAGAGCTCTGGGGGTGCGATGTTTACGAAGTAGAGTATGTTTGGAAGAGCTCTGCAGCAGATCATTAGTCTTACACGCTAGTACCCTTGTTCTAAGATTTCCTGTCTCGGGTCCTCAGACCTTCAGACTCTACCTCCTTTTCCTCAACCCTATTTTCTAGCTCACGTGGACCAAGGCAGGTAAATGACTAACAACAGTTTGGTGTTACCCATCCCACAAGTATTTGTTTTTGACATGAAGTAGAGAGGCAGTTCAAAATACAGTAGAATTTAAGGGTAGAAGCAGGAGAGGGTGGGGAGAAATTAGAGATGCAGAACATTCTATAGTCTAATAACCTCGAATGAATCCCAACCACACTTCTATGTTGGGGCAAGTTATTTAATCTCTGAACTTTCATTTTCTCACTTATATTAAGGGATCATAATTGCTCCTACCTCAAAGAGGATGCTCAGAAGATTAAATTATATTATCCATGCATTATAAACATCAAGGGAAGGAAATTAAGACTGGTTGTGGAATTTAAAACATCCTTTATTTATTTATTCAACAAATACATATTGAGCACCTGTCAAATGTGTCCAGACACTGTTGTAAATGCTGGGCTGGGAGAACAGTCGTGAACAAGATGGGCAAATGCTCTGCCATTGCTGAGCCTGCATATTAGTGGGGGAAGGCAGGGAATCAACAAAAAACAAGTATAATATAATTTCAAGTAGCGATAAGTACTGTATGAGAAATAAGCAGAGGAAGGGGATAAAGAATGCTATGGAGGGGGCTGTTTTGGATAGGATGGTTAGGGAAGACATCCCTCAAAAGGGGACATATACTTTACATGAAATGAGTGAGTTAGATGAGGCTCTGTTGGAAGAAATCAACAAATTGGTCATGTTTTGGGGACTATTTGCTTTTCTGGGAATTTCTTGTTACTTGTAAAATTATATCAATAGATGGAAATTTACTTAGTTAAAGATAAAATCAATCTTGAGTATGAGATTAGCGCTAGATGAAAGAAGGAAAGCAGAATTTGCTGAGTTCTTATTATGGGCCAGGGACTATACTCCCTGCTTTAAACAGGTTCATTTTGTCCTCAAAACCCCTAACCAATCTGTCATTTTCATAACAGCTTATGGTGAGATAGTTACTCTCCCAATGTGAAAACTGAGCTTTAAGAATTTTCAGTACTTGACCCCAAATAACAAGGGGATGAAATGGAATTGGGACAGATTTCACCAACTACAAGTAAACTCTCCAAATAGTACCATATGCAGAGCAGGACTATGCTTTGAAAAAGCAGTCCTCCATTCCCGTCACCTCAACACACATACATAAAGTCTTTAGGAGATGTTAGCCCTCATATGGTCACTGAAAATGGATCCAAAAGCTCCAAGCCTAAATTGTTCACTCAGCGTAAGCAGAGATCACAGTAATCTGATATTGAGCTGTCTTTAGACAGAGTATGGTTCCTACCTGAAAGCCTAGAACTGCCCATTTCTCAATTCACTGAGGAGGGCAGCGCTGGAATGTAGGCATTCTAGTGCTGTAGGTACACTCTCTTGTTACCTTCCAGCCCCAATATACGATATTGGTAAGCTCGAAAATTTCCACAGACCAGCTATTTTGCTCTATGGAGGGTTTCAGATGAATTTATGATTTTTTAATGTGCAGTTAAGTGGTACATTACCAGCATATTGATCTTTGGCCACCTGTGGGGGGCATAGCTATAAAGAATATCACTTTTTTATTGTGTAAATGACCACGCAAGGAAGTAATTGTGGAATAGAAGGTTCACTCTTGGGAAACTTTACACTTACTTAAGATGCTACCTTTGTTTAAAATATTCTATTTGCCACTTAATCTGATCTATTTAATCTGTGAAATAGGTGATTTTATCTCCTTTATGCCTATAGTGAATCAGAGTTGGAAATATTTGCTAAGTTTCCGGATATTAGTCATCCGGCAAGCTTAGATTTGAGCCCATATTGATCCAAATATGCCAAAGTCTATGCTTTTTCAATGAAAGCAGCTAATTCTTTTGGAATTTATCTGTAGAACTGGCAGCATATTCTTTCAAACAAGCTCACTGGTAGTTGACCATTGTCCTTTCAAGGCAGATTTAATTTTGAAGAGTCAAATTCATTTGAAGCCAAGACTGAGTAGATGACTTCATTGCATGATGTCATTTCAACTAGAAAAAAAATAAGAGAGAAGGACAAGACAACTGGCCCCTCATCTACTTTTGCTTTCCTCTGAAACAAGCATTGTATTTCATATAATCAGCGTATATTTTTAGTTAAAATTATTTGTTGAAATGTAACATATTAACCTATCATCAGCCATCTATACTTAGTATTAACTTGTTGATAAGATTTTCTATTAGAAAGGAGAACCCTGATAGAATAGGATATACGGCAGGTAAGATTTGATGGTGGCATGAGGATGCATAGAAGTATTTCCTGGAACTACTTTACTACTCAGTAAAGAAGTTCCAGGAAAGCAGGTAGGGAAGCTAGGGGGTGAAGGGTAGGGAGGCATAGGGAGTGAAGGGTGGGAATCTGGGGTTGGTGGGGGGTGAGGAAGCTGTAGGGGAGGTGGAGGGTAGGAAGATTGGGGGCTGGGGGGTGAGAAAGCTATGAGAGTGAAGCCTGAGGGGTGAAGACTGAGGAGGCTAGAAGACGGAGGTTGGGGACTGTATGGGTGGTGTAAGGGGAGAAACTGGGGGTGATAGAAGATGGAATGGCTGGGGAGAGTGGAGGGTAGGAAGGTTGAGTGGTGAAAGTTGGGGAGGCTAGGGTGCTGGAACTTGAGGGGTGAGGCCAGAATGGTGGAAGTGGGGGAGTGTATAGTAGGGGATGGGAAATTGTGAGTGGTGGAGGATGGGGAGGCTGGGGGTAGGAGGTAGGCAGTTTGGGAGTGGAAGTGGGGAGTATTAGAACAATGGCTACTTGAGATATGGGATTACACCCCAGAAATGGGGCTCGAGGGGACAGCATAGAAGGAATAGGGAAACCTGCTTTCACAATCTTATGAGAGAAAAACACTCTGGGAGTAAAATATAATAAAATGTTACATAAAATTATACTTTCAGGAAACACTTAGCACCTTGGAAGAGGTCATGGTAACCTCATTTGCTTCAGGGAGAGCTGACTGTTTTTCTAACTTGATTCATCATGTATTAACTCCAGCTAAAATATAAATCTCTATTTTTTGAGAGCCTTAATAACGTTCCTGCCTCGAATGTAGTTGTGGCCATTGAGGAATGATGATCTACCTTTAGCCTCATGTGTCACTAATAACTAGCATAGCAAAGTAATTAATAAATGTCTGAATATACCTTAATTTAATCAGGCTTTATGAGGTAGAGATGTGCAGGCTTCTCTTCCAGTTAAATATTTGCTGACGGTAAGTCAGTCAAATTAAATCATGGAATTCTAAAAATATACATATGAAACATGTACATTTTACCTTAACTAGGGGATAATTCTCAGAAATGGAACTTCAATAACATAGCTACCCTCATTTGTGCATCTATAAAAAGCAGCTCCAATGTTAGTGAGGCAACTAAAATATGTTATAAAATGTTGGCGTATAATTAATTCAAAATACTCTGTCATTAAATTGTGCAATGATGCTTTGTGAGCATACATAAGCTTAATCGGGAGTGATGAAACTGAGGGAATTGAGACCCAGAGTGCCATAAATAAAATAACCATTGGCAGCTCCTGCAGTATAAATTTAGATCATCGGGGAATCTTGTAAAGTTCCCAAGATTTGTTCCGGGCTGACAGTCTCTCTCTCCTAGGTGAAGACAAAGATTACTAAGACTCCTAACTGGAAGATCTGAATAGTTTCAGTCTGTGGGGTCACTGTGTTACTGGCAGGTAGAGGATTTATACGGCTGCTGAGCTTCTTTGAGTGTGCAGTGGACGAGTGGGGATAGCACACTCAGAGTCCCCTACAGGGTGGCACATGATACAGTAGAAAGAAGGGGAAGGGTCAAGTTAAGGAACATGTATAAAGGACCCATGGACAAAGACAATGGAGGTGGGGGGAGGACTGAATGTGGGAGGTGGGAGGTGGGTGGTGGGGAAGTTCAGATGGGAGTAATAGGAGAAAAATGGGGACAACTGTAACTGAACAACAATAAAAATAAAAAAAATCATAAAGAGCAACATATTTGACTTCAATAATTTCAGTTTCCTCATCTGTAAAATGGGCAGAGTGATACCTGCTCTGTGGAGTTTTTGAGGATGAAATGAAGAGGCTCACACATGCCTGACACAGTGCCTAAAGGAGGTGCTCAACAAATGCTCTTGGTTTTCCTGTGCCCCCAGCACAGAGTGCCCTGCACAATGTAAGCACAATAGATCACTGTTTACCTGACTGAAGTGTGACCAAAGGGGTGGCCCTATAATTCCAGTCAGATACTGAAAGAATAAGTATAACTCAAATCCAGTCTAAGACATGATCAGCCTAATGGCAACAGAAAAAACTGGGGAAAAAAAATCACTGGGTCAATAGTGGTAGCAGGTCAACTCCTTGCTTTCCCATGATGGCATCCTCAAAGCGGAGGGCAGAAAAACAGACATGTGGCATTCATTCTGCTTCTCATGCTCATGCAGCCATTGCTGAGTGCAGCCATCTGCTCTCTCTACCCAGATGGGTCCTCAGTCTCCTCAACATGGAATGTGGGCAGCCATTCATTATCTGTTAGTGTTGGCACTTGTGATACAGCCTGTTTGATATTCCAGCAGGATAGGACAGCCCTCTGCCTGACTGACCGTATCAGCTGAATAACAAGAGGAGATCAGCTACTCTTCTCTTTCTTCCCCTTTTGGAGTCCCTCCTAGAACAAGAGGAAAGGGCTCTGTTTCTTTCTCCTTGTACAGTGATGTTTTAGTCTGTGGTTCCTTGCATTTGATGTTTGATGTTTGGTTATTACTTCAGTCTATTCATTCTGATAATAACCATGGGTGAGAAGTGGGTTACATATCATTATTGTTACCATTCATAGGAGAAAACCAAGGCTCTGAGAAGGGAATGAACTTATCTAAGATGATAAAATCAGTAAGTGGCATAGCTGGAACTTGAAGACTGAGATGTCTGACTCCAAAATATGGCAATTATTTAGAGACAAATGCTTCTATTAATAAGTAATGTCAGAGAGAAGACTGTAGACAGTGATAGCACATGCCTGCTTCATAGAGGAGACACTGCCTTCAATGATAGGGTAAGATTCAGAATTGACAAGACATGGCAGGATGGCATTCCAGGCAAGGGATCACGAGTAGTGGTATGGAAGCTCGACTTTGTAGGCATGGCAGGCGGTGGTGGTGTGTCAGTCACAGGGTGGAGATGGCCATGACTGGTGTGGGAGGTCAGGTAGGGATGCTCAGGAGCGTTACAAGGTGAGTCAATCAGAAAGCTATTATCTTCCAAGAAGAGACTTGAAATGCAAGGCTAAGCACATTGCCTTAATTTTATTATTATTATTATTATTATTATTGAGTTATAATCTATAATTTTATGTATATCCTTTGGAATCAATCATAAATTCAGTTTGTTAATATGGTCCCTCTCTGAATTTCCTTTCCTTGATCCTAAAATAATACCTTTTAAGACTCAAGGTGGAAATGAAAAAGCTTATATTAATATGAGTTGGCAAAAATATCTGTATCCTTTTCCTCCCACTCCCTGAGTGACTTTTCATACTGCTGTTACTTGGAGCTATTGGTCTTTCCTTGAAAATACTAAATACTGAATATAAATTTGACATATAAAACAATAAGTTTTATATATAAAAATCCCAGCAAGTTAAATTTTATAAGGGAAGAAAAGATATCTTTCAAAATATCAAAGAGAAAAGACACCAAACCTATGAAATAAATAAAAACTAGGCTTAAACAAGAAATCTGCAAGATTTGTGTGAAGAACATTTTTAAATGGTAGTGCATGATATAAAATATGACTTAACAAATGAAGATACCATGCTTTGGGAACGATTCATCATAAATATATTTATGATATCCTTTAATGTAATTTAATCATGATGAAAATACCTTCAGGTTTGGGGGAACACTTTGTAAAGGTGATAATTATCTAACCACTATGCTGTACACCTAAAACTCTGAAACTAATATAAAATAATACTGACTGTATATTGCATTTGAAAAATAAAATAAAGTAAAAAGTACCTTCAGAATTTATTTTTAGAATAGATAAGCTTATGCTAAATTCATATGGAAAATTAGGAAGCAATATTGGCCACAAAAATTATGAAATAGAAGAGTAATAATGAGTTAGGGCTAGTCCTATCAGATAGTAAATTATGAAAAGATAGTAATTAAAATAGACCAATTAGTGGACTAAGGCACAGTCAGAAGTAGACATAAATATATATTTAGTATATAATAACAGTGGCATACATAATTACCACTGGGGAAAAGGGGCTTCATTCATTTAGCATTTTTTTTTTTAAGTAGAAAAAAAGAACTCAGAGAAGTAAGTGTTAGAGAGAGGAAAGTTTTTCTAGGTATGACACAAAAATCCAGAAATAAAAAAAAATCAATATATTTATTGAAATAAATCTTTAATCTGCAAGAAAAACAGCATAAATAATGTTAATTGGACATCTAAGAAAAAGTATTTGCATCCTATATCATAGACAGCATATTCATTTTATTAACTGATTAAATATAAGTAAATATGATACAATAAGAATTTGATGGCAAAAAGCTGGAAAAGGTAAAGAAATAAATAGTTCATAGGAAAATAAAGTATTATTAAACATATGAAATGATGTCCAATCTCACTGACCACTAGAGAAATGCAAATTAAAACCACAGTGATATTCCATCTTCACCCATCCGAATGGCAAAGATAAACTAGTATGATATTTCATTGCATTAGCGAGATATGAGAAATAATCCATATCAGACAGACATCAGTGGTGGGACAGTGATTGGTGCAACTCTGTGGAAGGTAATTTCAAAATGATGAAGTCATATTCCCTCCATCTCAGAAATTCAATGTCAAAGTGCTCCTACAGGTACACCAACACATATATAGATAGCATACACAGAAACATTCATTTCATTATTGTGTATGAGAGTAAAAGACTGAAACATCCACCTGTCAGTTTGGTGCTGGTTAACTAAACTTGGTAAATGCATATAATGAAATGCTGGGCAGCTATTAAAAATTAGAATTAATTAGTCTCAAATGTTAGCTCTGTTTTGACCACTGCACAGCAACAAGGTCTCTTTTGTTTTTGACAAAATCTCAAAAAATTGTCAGGAAAATGAGAGTGACTGGGAGTGGTGAGTTCTTTCTCTAGTTAAACTCATTATAATAAAGAATAATTCATTATAAGGATAACTCATTAAATTTTAGACAGGCAAAGTGAAGAGATTGTGACTTGCCTTTAATGTACGTCCCTGAAAGTGAAAACAAAAGGATGAAAAAGACAGTTGTATGTCATAGTCAGGAATGTTCCTGGAAGATCTTAAGGAGATATAAATAGAAAACTCTTAGGTCTGGTTTTACAAGAGATTGTATAGTGTGCAACACAGACACAGTGCATGAGACATGTCCTCCAAATGTCAGGACCAGGACCCCAGAAGTTAGGCCTGGGACGATGGCTTGCTGAAACCATAATGCTTGCCTTCCATGCAGTCTAAGATGCACTGGGTGCTGATACAGGTGGGAGGAGGGATGGGGGTAAAAGTCTGAAAGCCCTTTGCAGAGAGCTTCTGAGCCTTGGTAGATTCCTTACTCTCCATCATGTCCATTGTCACCACTGGGAGCATCCCTGTGACAGACTCATTTGGGTTTCTCATCAGGCTTAAGATGGAGGGAAAGAGCGAGGCAAACAGAAAGAGAAGGAAACGTTGAAAAGGGAAATCTGACTGAGAAATGTAAAAGACAAAGGGAATGGAAATGAAAGGGAAATGCTGAATTCTTCATTCCGGAATATTTGAGCTCAGGACCTAAAAATCTTCAGAGGTTTATAATACTGTGACTGGACTTTTACATAAACTTTAAGTTTGAAAGCTCTGATTTATTAAAAGGCCCATTTAAATTACAATTAATTAGGGAGCAGGTAGAGATCATTTGCTGACTGGTAAAGGGCGATGGAACGAATGGTTCCATCATCAAGGGCACTTGGACTAAGCAAAGGAACTTGTGTAGGCTGCTTAGATTTTGCAAAAACAGCCCCATGAAATTGGGGGAGAAGAGGGCTTTACATGAAAATCAAAACCCAACTGCATCTACTTTTCCATGGCAAACCTAGCTGAGTTGGGCACTCAGAATTAGGCTCATTGGTGACATCAGTTATTGGATTTAGGGCCCATTTTAATCCCAGTACGACTTCATCTTGATTACATCTGCAGAGACCCTCTCAGCAGGCTTAAGATGGAGAGAAAGAGAGAGGCAAACAGAAATACAGCCACATTCACAGGCACTAGGGGTTGATACGCCAGCACATTTTTTGGGAAATACAATTCACCTATTATAGACCCCTTGTGCAAAGCCACCTTCATTTTGGTTAAACCTATTTTAGCCATCATACCGGCAATGGCCACACTTTTTTCTACCTCTTCATTTACAGACCTACAGTATTTTTTTCAGAGTTGAACTTCTACTTGGTAAAAGTATACCTGAGGAGCAAGGGATGGCGACACCTCATCACTTTCTCTGTCACCAGACTGATGGGCATTAAAGTACACTGACAAGACAGATGCCCTGGGAGCAAATGGCCAATCTGTGGAGAAAAGGGAGTAGCAATCAAAGGATGCATAAAGACAGCTCGTTTTAGAGCTCCTTTCCCTACCCCCACATTGGGATACTTACTGACAAAATAACAAGAAGTTATTTGGCTTCACATAACCATCAATTTGTTCTGTCCCCAGTACCTGGATATCTGTGAGAAAGCACAGAATTCTGGAGAGGCAGATTAAGTGGCCTTTTGGGATTCCTTGGGAATATTTTGATCTATTTTTTTTTCTGTTAAGAAGAAATTATTGTAAGAAAACTCTCCAAATCTAGTTCCAATCCAGCTATTTTTAAGTCCATGTAAATACCCAAAACAAGGAAACATCTTTGCTCTCTGGCTATTGATTAGGAATAGACTGAGTTCTTACTCAATGAGCTTTTATTTTCACTGGGAAATGTAGGCATGATATATTTTAAGTGGATGACTGTAATTCCAAATTATCAGTGAAGAGATCCTTTAGGAGATGGTGGTGAGAATCTAGGATTAGGGTCACAGAGATAAGAATGTATAGAGGAGAAGTGGAGATAAGAAGAAAGTGAAGTCGAGAGCAACAGATACCAAAATCAGGGGGCTGCGAAGCTGAAGGCTCTAAATTGGATTGAGGCAGATTATCATCACTGAGAAGTCCTAGTGTCTCCCACACTTGGCTGGACCTGGACATGCCTCCTTCCCTCCTCTAGAGCTCAAAGGTGGCTCCTGTAACATCATGGGAGTTTTACCATAGCAGTTCTTTTTGTGGGAATCTTCATATGCACACTGTAGATTTTGCCCTGTACTTAAGGGAGATGCTATAGGGTTAGAAAGAGGTGAAAGAGGATTCAGGACTTAAGTTCCTTTACTGTCATTTCTATACAATATGTAAAATTCTTCTGTTTCTCAATGAACAGATGCTGTTTCATCACTTTCTAGCTCCACCCTACAGGGGAATGATCCAGAATTATCTTTCCCCCCTCATTTATAAATGATGTAAAGGAAGTTCCCCAGAGACGGAGACCATTCAATGAATGGCTGTAGAGTAAAGGCAATCCAACTAGATCGACTATGGCTGTGGAACCAGTGTTATAAAGAAAAGGAGCCAATCTGCATGGCAGTGTTCCCCTTCCCAACAACAGTCCGCGCCAACTGTTAAGAAGAAGTCATTGGGGCTGTTATGTGGGTTGGGGCCTCTCCTAATGCAAATAAGGAGCTTCGAGTAAGCTTGGTTCTGCAATTGATTCATGCTACTAGACACAATTACTTTACTCATATTCCTCTATAGCCTTAGAGTCATACATATGAGTCCAAAATATCATTGTCGGCAAATAAGAAGGAAAGCTATTGTGCAGGAACAAGGGAATAATATGTAACTAAGCAACCTCATTTATTCCTACATGACTCGAATGGGATAAATATACTCAAAAGTTTTTGGTTGTAGCTATGTTGGCATTACTTGGTAAGATTTGAGTGTTTCTTACATGTGGAGATTTAAGAGATCCCAAGGAAAGGTCCCACTCAAAAACATTTTCCACCAGTATTCCATAAAATTCCCACAGCCTGCACTTCCTTGCAGAAAGTCAGGGCTCCCCAACTTAGGAATGTGTAGCTCGTAGTGAAGTTTGTGGCCTGCATGGTAGCCTTTCGAGCCAGCCGTCACCACCACCTTCTTCACTGCTATTCTGTCCCCTCTGGGAGGAAACCCCAGGGAGCGCCGTGCAGGAGCAGCACTGCCTTCACCGCTGTTCTGCTGACCGGCTCCCTGGGAGCACCATCCCTCCAGGTTTCAAGGCAGTGAATGGAAGCTTCTCCCACACAAGAAGGTTAAGCCCCTTGAGTTAAAGCATTCAAGCTACCTGCTAACTTTATATAAGGCATTTAAGTCTTAGCATTTATTAAAATATGTAAGTGTAAATTTAAAATTGACATAGGAGCAGGTGGACCTAGACTTGGACTGAAAAGTCCCAAATTTAAATCTCAGCTTTTCATATCATGCTGTAATTGGGTCAAGTTATATACCCTTATTGAGACCCATTTTTCTCCATCTGTGAAAGCAAAGTAATAATATTTATCTCATAACATTGTTCTAGGGATGGGATGTTCAGCTATACCTGGAACATAGTAGAGAGTTAATAAATGTTTGTCTATTAAATAGATTTATACTCTACACTCTTCAAAATACTTTTATTCAGGGGTGGGCAGAACTAGGTTTACAGTTATTCATATGGAAAAAGACATGCAGGTTATGACTATTACGATAGATTTATTAACTCTGCATTTCATGTATTCACAACTGTAAGCCTACTTTTGCCCACTCCTGTGTACCTATTATCCACTTGTTCTAGTGCCCAAATGAGGTAGACAGGGTAATAAGGGCAGAGCCAACATTCAAACCCAGGACTTCAGACTTCCTAAGAGTAGATCTGGTATTTCTCAATAGTGTAAATCCAAAGGGAATAATGAGATAGCATCTCCATCTACCTAATTACTTAGGACTTTAAAAAGTTAGATGGAAACAGTCAGAGGGTGAGTGGACTTGCCATTCAAATAAAATATTCACGGTCACTCCTTATTTGATAAGTAAATTCATTTGCTCCCAGGTATTGCATTGCATCTTATGACTGTTCAATTCAGGAAGCTCACTTCAGGAGCTTACATAGCAAGTTTCCTCCATGTAAGACCCAACACCCCATCAAGCTTGAGGTCGGTGCTGTCAGGCCCCTTGGGGCAGTTGACTCAATGACTGACTACTCATTGCCAGGTCCTCTGTATCAAGTCACATGTTTTCTCCAGTCCCAAGATGGACTCATTATTTTTGTTCTGTAGTTAATGTGGGGTAGTTCCTTTGGAGGGGTACTGGTCCTCTTCCTCACCCAGGAGATTCAGACATACATTCATTGGCTTTAACCTGAATTGTTATTCTTCCTGGAAATGATTATTCTCTTCAGATTCCATGGTGAGAAACCAGGAATAATGCTGATTTATTTGAGGTATCTGATAAGTGAGAAGTGTATATGTCCCAGGCAAAACTGTCTTCTATCTTTAAATAACAAGAATTTACATAAGTTCATATGAGTTTGTGGGTATAAATTAATGTGCCTATGAATCCAGCTTTTGGAACATTTAGTTAATTGGAAATGAGGACTTAAAAGGTAATTTCATAATGACCTCTAAAAAAAGGGGTAGTTTACGTTTCTGAAGTGATTTTCATTTTAAAGGCCATCTAGCAAAAAAAAAAAAAATCTCAACATAAACTTTTGTTGTTATCTTTGAAATGGCTTTAAATAGTGCTGGAAGGGTTTAGCTTGTTTCAAAGATGCTAATTTGAGCCTCAGACAGCTGCAGTGGTTATTAATATGAGCACAATGGCTGACAATTTGACAACAGCTCTAGTTTTCATTTGCTGCTTTCATACTCTATGCCCCTTTTGTGCGCTGGGCATAAAAACCACAGTCAGATGACTGACTCGGGAGACACGCCTGTATGATGACCACCATCTGAGAGATCCTTTCTTTCTTTTTTTTTTTTTTTAAAGAGACTGATACTATTCTTTTAGTAGGGAAATTATTAGTGGTATATCTCATACTAGATTTTCAATCTTTAACACATTATTAGTGTTTCCACAGTACAGTGAAAATTCAAGGACATGGCATTTATTAATAAAATTAGTGAGGAGTGATGTGTAGTTAATGCAAATTTGCTCTAGATAAATTGACATATAAAAGCATCAAGGGGCATTGACCTAGAATTAGAACAAATAAACAGTTCTCTGTCATTCAGCTGAAACGTGATTTAGAGGTGAACATTTTAAATCAAATTTATTTTTGCCTGTTTATTCTTTGTAACTTTCCAAAAAGTAATGCTATCTAAATGAAACAGGCGAACAACAACAGAAATATACCTGATGGCATGTATTTTCTTTTCTTAGTTGGTTTTTATGAGTCTGTGCCAGATTGATGTGCATTTGTGTATGGTCTGTGAGTTTCCTTACAGAGCACCATTTTGTTTGGTTAAATTTTGTCTTATAAATGCACAAAGGTTAAATCATCCTGTGGGCATCTCTGCATGTGTCACATTCACCAGACAACTTGTCTAACTCTGTGAATGTGTTTCTTTTGAATGACTCGCTAAACCAGTTTGAATAAAAGCAAATAACCAACTAAATGATGAAAGATATACAGCTTAATATCTGACCCAGGCTGAGCCAAAAGCAGAATTATGAAACATAGGAATTTTCCTATAGTGTATGCTTTCACAATTAAAAGTGAGTAACTTAAGTGACTATAAAGAGACTAATTGAGAAACACACTTAGCTTCAAGCAGCCTGTCTTCCCGGCCAGAAGATAAACTCTATAAGGCCAGAGACTGTGTCTGTTTCTGCATTCTAAATCCTCTGTATCTGGTCTGGTGTCTGTCATATGAATGAATGAATTCTTATAGGACTTGAATATTGATATAGGACTTGAATATAAATCGTTTAATTTAATCCTTACTATCAATATGCAAGGTGGATATTCGTAGTATCTCCATTTTACAAGCTCAGGTTGCAATGATTGCCTAAAAGTTGCAAATGATTGCCAATCCAATGAGGAAGGACAGAGGTGAAACTTGAAACCCTATCTTTTCACTCCTAAGTCTAGGCAATTTCTAAGTCCTTATAAGGTCAAATCTCTGTCCTTAGAATTTGCTTCTGCTGCTATGGTATTTTTTTCTGTTGCTATGTTGATCTTACAGAACCCTTTATCCTTTAGGTGTAGGCAGACTTTCTGTGAAGGAACAGGTAGCAAATATTTAAGGTTTTGCAGGCATATGATCTCTGTCACATGGCTGCTCAATTCTGACACTGAAGCACAAAAGCAGCCATAGATTACATATATAAACAAGTGAGCATGTGTGTGTTCCAATAAAATTTGGTTTATAAAACAGGTGATGGGCTGGATCTGGTACATGGGCTATAATTTGCAGTCTCCTAGTATGGCAAAACAGAGGACCTTTCTCAGAAAATATCAAAGGATCTGACTTCTAGTGCAGACTGTATTATTACAAATGCAAATAGTAAGACAAAAATACCAAGCAGCTACCATTTATTAAACAATTCAGGAACTATAATATGCTTTATTCAATTTATCTCATTTAACCCCCCCACACAAAAGTTATGCCACTCAATCAAGGTCATTGAGATATTAGTCACAGAGCTGGGTTTAAACCAGGTCTGTCTACTTCAGCATCCCCTCAAATCTTCAAAACTATGATAAGAAGCTCCTGCTCTTACCAAGATCAAACAACAGTACTGTAGAATTTTTAAAAAGTGAGTCAATTATCTTTGACAACATGAAATCCAGGAAGAAATAATGCTTTGTGTTTCCACAAGCTGGAGAATGGGGATGCTGGCTATGTAGCATGAGCCCACCATTGCATGATGTGTCCACTGATGGCACAGGACTCTGAGGACTGGGAGCCCTGGTGGGGTGTCTGCTGCCCCTCTTGGCATTGACTGCTCTCTCTGGGCCCTGACCACTTTCTAATACAGCATTGTAAATGTTTGCCTTTCTCTGAATATCTAATAAAGAACCCATTTAAACAGAATTTTGCAAAGACTGTATAAGGCAGAGTAAGACAATTTCTCTGTGCCAAATTTAAAGATGTGCAAACCTGCACCCTGGGCCACAGCACCTTCTCACTCTGTCACCTTCAGGAATGTGTGTCTGATGACAGGAACAGACCACCTCACTCAGTGGCACAGCCACCAGGTCAAGTTTCCCCGATTGGGCATGTTTATGTTACCCTCACGGAGCTTTGGGAGGGTGCTGTCACAAGGCTACCAAGCTGGAGTTTACTTGCAGGAATGGGGCTGGGTGGCAAAGCAAGAATTTTAGACAGGCACTACTGATTTTTCAATAAATTAATGGTTTAAATGAAGAGTGCCCCTTAACACAGGCAAAGCACACAGTAAGTTTCCAGTAGGACTAAAACCAAACAGTCTTCTGATTTTCTTCCATTGGTAATTAGTGCTTGAAATCATTAAATTGCCAAGTACAAACAACTCAGAGAAGGTGGGGTGAAATGGCGTAGAGAATTATTCCCTGAGTGTCCCCAGGAAGAATGGGAGTTGTTAAGCAGTAACCAAAAGTACTAAATCTGTAGGTACGACAAGATGAAGAGAAGTTGAAATGGAATGTAAATCAGGAAATCTGATCCATCTGGATGGCCAGGTGTCTCCTCAAGGACAGCGGTGGAAGCTGAGGACCAGGTGACTGCTATCAGTAGTGTTTACTAATAATTCATAGTTCACTCAAGGCTTAGGCAAGGTAATTCACCTTAGTGTCTTTCCCAATAGCCTCAAATTTAGTTTAACGCTGGCTGTTCTGTTGTAGAGACACGCATGATAGAGTTTTATAAAACCTTTTTTTTCCTCCCAGTGGTCCTTGGCCTTTTGTATAACTTTGTACCTAGCACCGACTCTGCACATAGCCTAGTGCCAAGTGGAACAGTGAGAGAATGCCAGAAGAGTCCTTGTATGGTGTCCTGGGTGAGGAGGTAAGAATTTAAGTGTATGAGCAGACACAAACATGTACACATACAAATGCACACTCGTAAGTATCAGTTAAGCACACTGAAGAGCAGGTACGTTAATAATTGCCAAACATTATTCCATAGCCTGGAAGAATCAATGCTTCAAATTTTTACAGGTGTGAGAGATCAAGGTTAAACTGGATAAATCAGTATTTCCTAAACTGTAATCCAATCCCCTGGGGATCCTGTTAGGATGCAGATTCTAATTCAGTAAATATAGGGTGGAGCTCAATAGTCTGCATTTCTAACAGGTTTTTGGTTTGTTTATTCCTGTATCTGTTTGTTATTAAATCTGTCTCCCACCACACGTTGTGCTGTAAACCAGGGATAAAAGAATGACTGAAATATAGTCTTTCCTTCAAGGAGAGTACAGGTAAAGATTATAACTTCGTAACTGATGGAAGTATTCCTAGGTTCCTTTTTGAGTCCCAAGGTAGGATGAAGGATGGATAAGTGTTTCTGTGATAAATAAGTTGCGATTGGGAATGAGGGGATGGGGCAGTTCAGGCAGGAGGAACAATGTGTATGAAGGACTGGAGCTGTTTAACACTGTTGTTAAGATTGTTTTAAGTCTTGTGTCGTGGTCAAACCAAAGGTTCTGGGTGGAACAGTGGAGACGGAAAGAGCCAGACGGTGGTTGTTGGGAACCATTCTGCATGGTTTCAGGAGCTGTAAACACCCCCCTCCGCCCCACCATGGCTAAGGCTGAATGAGCAACCTTCAGACTGTAAGCCACTAAGGAGACAAAGCTTATCTCCCTGGCAGGAACACCGCTTCTGCTTCATCCATAACTGGCCCCCAATGCTTGGTTGGCCAATGACGGGTAAGATTCCCTCAAGGGAGGGGTCACCTAAGATAGGCATGACCACTTGGAAGGCCTTCAAGGAAGGACTCAGGGGGCTGCAGCAAAAAGGGGGTGATGGACCCTCGCCCCCTGGCTATCCTGACATACCCTGAGTCCTCATTCCATCTGGGAGAAGTTTTTCTTATCTCTTGACTTCTTGGCTCTCATCCACTTAAGCCTGAAACTAGGACAGAGGGCGGTACAGCCCTGTGCTGGCTAGGGCAGGCTCCCTGGGTGATTGGTCATAAGAAAGAATTCGTAAAGTCCAGTGAAAACTGCTTTGCTAAGAGTGCTCTCATTTAAATAATAAGGGTCTGAGCAGGAAATGGGTTTGTCTCCCAAAGTTTTGTAACCCCTTAGCTGACAGACCCTGACTCAATTAAACCCTCAGATTTCTTTGGCATGTTATCTATTGTTTGATCTTTGCCACCTGACATTGATTGATGAGCTTTACCTGTATTTCTGTCTAGTAAAAGCCATTGAGGAAGGGGCTCTTGGCCCTTCTCCTTTGAGAAATTGGCCACCTCTCCTCCCCAAGCAGATCATGTCTTGGTAGACTTATTTTCATCCGTGGTGGGCAGAGGGGACTCTGTGGGTGGAGCCCTACCACAGGTGGTCAGGGTCCAGGCTCTGGAGGATCTCGAGTGCCACATCAAAACGCTGCGGCAACATCCTGAAATCTGAGGTGAGCTGAGAAAGGGAATCCGGAGGCAGCTCAGAAGCTCTCATTTCCACATAGTGTGTCCTCAGCCTTGTCATTTCCCTCATACATGACCACACCAATGCCTCTCTAGGATGTAAGCACTTGATGGTATTTTACATGACTTGGTGCCAGCACCCTACCCCCACCCCAAACATGTGAACATCTGCTGCCCCAGTTTCTGTTGCTCTAGTGATTTTCTTTAGAAAAGGTTAGTAATGAAAAAAAAAGGATTTGTCCAAAATGGGTCCTCTCAAAGGTTAAGAAAAACTCCAGCAACTTCCAATAATTGAATCTCTTGGTTTATTTAAAAAATAAACACATCAAAATAAAGATGACAAAGTTTTCATTATATTTTAAATATTCCCTTGAATAAATTATTTTACCATAGCTTGTATATTGCAAGCATATTCTATTTTAAAAATAACTGAAGTATATTAGAAGCAGAATTTGGCATACAATTAATGCCAATTTCAATTTTGTATCTCTGTGATTATATACATAACCTAATTCATAGACAAAAAGTGAAAACATGAGAACTTTTGCAAATGTAAGGTGAGGCCAAACTGCCATCCCAACCCCCTATTCTTCTTAACCATCCATCCATCCATCCATCCTCATAGGCCCTGCTCCAGAAGCATCTATTTCTGGGTTAATCACTGGAGAAACAATTCACTAAGCTTCACAGAAGAGAACATTGCATTAACTGAAAGGTATGCAAGGTGACCAATGACCAAACCTCAGTGACCTTCAAAAGCCATTTTAAGGACCGACCATGGAACTCACTGTGTTGCTCCAACTTAAGGCCAACACGGACTCATTCAGCAAAATGGCAAAAATCACTGAAGAGGAAACGAGCATGTTATCATGTGAAAGACAGATTAGCTGGTTCTCTATCATTACCCCTCCTTTTTTTTGGCTTAGTAAAAGATTTTCTGATTTGAGGAGGCAGATTTATTTTGGAGACAGTGAAACACAAATGAATGCACAAACAAAAGGCATATCTAGCAGCATAAGAAGCAGTCTGTAGTTTAAAACACAATGAGATGAACCAAATTTAGCTCCCATGCCCTGAACCAGCTGAAAGAGCAGCCACTGCGAGTGCTTGGCAAGCCTCATGCAGAATGCCAATCCATCTCTGCGGTGCTTCTGTGGACCCTGTACATTAGAAGGGCAGATCTGTGCTTTAATGATTTTTTTAAGAAAAATAAAACAAGATCTGAGGACTTCCGGCCAAGATGGAGGCGTAGGCAGACGCACTGTGCCTCTTCTCACAACCAAATTAAGGACAACAAAGATTTAGAAACAAGAAAACAACCAGAACTCAGAAAATCAAACTGTTTGGAAGTCCAACAACGATTCATCCAGACCAGTAAGAGGGGCGGAGTCGCGGCAGGAAAAAGCGGAGGTGCGGACGGGCACGCAGGCAGCAGCAGCTGGCAGCCCCCAGGTGCACAGGTGGCGACTAGCAGACCCCTGGCACGGGGCGGCAACTGTGCTGACCCAGTGAGGCCGCACAAGGCGGCTGGCTGACCGGGGTCCCACATTCACGCGCAGATAATCCAGGCAAAGGGGAAGCGGTGAAAGGAACTGGAATCTGAGAGTGAGTAAAGCAACCGCCCTTATCTCCTCTCAGACCCCGCCCCCATGTACAGCATCACTACCCAGCGACTGGGCTGTCCCGCCCTGGGGAACACCTGAGGCTCCACCCCTCACTATGTAACAGCCGCGACTAGACAAAACAAACAAACAAACAAAAAAAAACCCAGAAATGAAAATGGCTCAAACTGGAAAACAAATCAAAGCCCCAGAGCCAATTTATCTAAGCGATGAAGAGATTGCCAACCTATCAGATGCACAATTCAAAACCCTGGTAATCGGGATGCTTACAGAATTGGTTGATTTTGCTCACAAATTAGATGAAAAAATGATGAAGGCTACAATAAGTGAAATGAAGAAAGATGCATGGGGAACCAACAGAGATGGGAGGAAAACTGGGATTCAAATCAATGGAGTGGACCAGAAGGAAGAAAGAAACAACCAAATAAAAAACGAGGAAGAAACAAGAATTCAAAAAAATGAGGAGAGGCTTAGGAACCTCCAGGACATCTTTAAACGTCCCAACATCCGAATTATAGGGGTACCAGAAGGGGAAGAAGAAGAGCAAC
>PVKU01002349.1:0-233248 GCA_004027475.1 Anoura caudifer
CAATATTGTGGTTCAGGGAGGAAAAAAGACAGTATTTGCCTTGGGCTGTAAAATTATTATCATACAATACATAGATTGGTTTAGATTGAAAACAGATGGAGTCAGGCAAATAGGTTAACATGTTATCAAATTAGGACAGACAGAAAGTATTAAGAGCCCAAGCTATGGAACAGAAAAGGAAGGGAGAGAGGTACAGTGTAATTAACTCAATTCACTAATATCTGATTGAAATATACAAGATACATATTGACACTTTAGAGAAAAAAATGAAGACTCCTCTTTATATTAAAATCTGTTATGCAGAGTTATAAATAAATTATAAGTGATAAAATAGTTAATTAAGAAGCAGCAGCCCTGGCTGGTGTGGCTCAATGGATTGAGTGCCAGCCTGTGAATCAAAGGGTTGCCAGTTCAATTCCCACGCACAGCTCATGCCTGGGTTGTGGGCCAGGTCCCCAGTGAGGGGCGTGCAAGAGGCAACCACACATTAATGTTCTCTCCCTCTCTTTCTCCCTCCCTTCCCCTCTCTCTAAAAATAAATAAATAAAATATGTTTTAAAAAAAGAAGAAAAAGCATAAAGTGTTATGGTTAGTTAAGTGATTGCAAGTTAACTTTTATATGGAAAAATCAGGAGTTATTTCATAGAAAAAGTATTGGTGTAGCCATGAGCCTTCAAAGATGAAGTCTTGGCAAAGGAGATTTAGATAAGATCATTCTAGGCATAGGAAACAAAATGTTTTTTGTTTTTTTTTTTAAAGAAAACACAAGCTTCTACACAGTTAATAATGCAATATATTTGAAAAAGGAGGAAAATGAGCTTATAGTCATTACGTAAATGCAAATCAAAACCACAACAAGATACTATTTCACTCATAAAGATGGCTATGATTTTTTAAAATTACAAGTTTGGCAAGAATGTAGAAAAACATCAGAACCCACATACACTGTCAGCGGCGAAAAGAGTGCAACCTCTTCGGAAAACAGTTTGACAGTTCCTCAAAAAGTCAAACACAGAGCTACCGTATGATCCAGTAATTCTACCATAATTGAGAGGCTTAAAACATGTTCACACAAAAACCTGTACAATGTTTAGAGCAGCAAAAATTAGAAACCACACAAATATCCATGAATTTATAAATAACTAAGTAAAGTACAGAATATTCCATGGAATGGAATATTATAAAACTACAAAAAGGAATGAAGTGTGATGCTGGAGGCTGGTGGGGGGGGGACAGAGAGTAAATGCTAATGGGCATAGGATTTCTTTCTGGGGTAATGAAAATGTTCTGGAATTTGATAATGGTTATGGTTGCAGAGCCTTATGGATATACCAAAAATCATTAGCGGCACGCTTCAAAAGGGTGAATTTTAGGGTATGTGAATTACATACCAACTTTAAAAAATAAGGAAGGAGGGGAGGGAAAAATAGAGGTGGGGAGAGAAAACACCGCTGGATGGTGCCTATGGTGTGGGCCTCAGGTCAGATAAAATTCAACTACAATTAGATCAGTTTTAACTGTTGTCAATCTAAAAAATAAACCATCATCTTTTCAATGCATTCTGAGGTTAAGGATCATAATTAACTTGCACAAGGCCACAAAGCTAAGCTGCATAGTTGTGAAGTTAGGATGCATTTTAATTACAAAGATAGTTATTAGACAAGATAGCTATTGTCCATTTAAATGGAAGGAGATAGAGAAGAATACTAAAAAAGTGAAGGATGCTCATTCATATGAAAAATAAGGATGAGAAATACCCTGGGGCTATAGGGTGTATCTGAAAATAAGAGTGATCAACAAAGTAAGTTTTATCTAAGTTAGTCATAGGTAATGAATATCTCTTTTGCAACCATGTATTCCTAAAAGTGAATAGGTAAGAAAATATTGAGTATAGAACTCAGAAACTGAAATAATGCTCTATACATGGAAAAAAGGGGCAGGAAGGGGAGACTTCCTAACCCTATGGTATAGCCCACCCAGTTGAAAGAATTCTGCATACTATGATTCAGTAGCTACCTATCTCAGTCCAGACATGGCTTTGAGGCTATCAGGGTTCAAATCTCATAGGACTAGTAGTCCAATTCTAATTTTACCCCTCCACCTGACAGCTGCATTAAAAACACATTCTTGATTACAAAGGAATAAAAGGACAAAGTCATACAAATGAATAAAAACAAAATTCATCAACACACATACACACAGAGCTATCCAAAGGGGCTCCATTGTGATGGAAAAATCAATCATTTTTATTATTATATATGATGGAAAACACATAATACGAAGATAATCTATATGCAATAGTGTTACTTTGACATTTGAAAGAAACAACTGTATTTCTTAAATAAAGACAATAATCAATTTTTCTGTTTAGGAGAACTAGCAAGACTTGTGTGACCCAGCAAGGAAAAAAAAAAAAACTTTGGAGTAAAAATGATAGAGAACATAATAAAGAATAAAACTTATATTCAGAGTAAATGAAGGTATAAGGATGAATAAACCCATTTTTGGAGAAAATGGTACAATGTTAACAAATCACAAAGACCTGTTCAACTCCTATTTTTCTTCCATTTTCACCGATGAAATGAATGATACTGCTGAAACCTCTGTAAAACACTACTAAAAGAAAGAATAGTCTGGGATTATTAAATAAAAATGGATATGTACATAAGGAAATAAGAGCACATCTGAATGATGCAAGTCCCCAGGTTAACATTATACGTCAAAGCATAACATACAGAATTCATAAAGTTTTTTTCTGATTCTTTTTTCACCAAGATTAGTTTTGCCTACAATAGAACTTCATATAAATGGAAACATACAATATGTCTTCTTTATGTAAGGCTTTCCTCAGCTTAATGTTTTTGAAATTCAGCCATATTTTTCTCTATCTGTAGTTCACTCTTCTTTATTGCTGAGCCCTTTGGCATTATATGAATATATCACCCATTGATGAGCCAACCCCTGAGCTACTTACAGATTTGAGCTGTAAGTATTTGTATACAGTTTTTAAATATCTCAAATGATGGAATGTAAGCAAATTTCTTAAATGGATATAATGGTTCCAGAAACTATGAGGTTTGACTTTAACTTGGAAAAAACCTCAAAAATGACTCAGACTATTAAGGTAAACAAGAAAAAAAAGGATAGTCAATAGAAACAACATGAAATGCAGTCTTCCTAAAATGAATGTGTGATGTTAATTTTTACTGGACTACAATATAATGATAATATCTTCTTTTAGAATTTACAAAACATTTTGACAGTCATAACATCAATTAGGGAGGGATAACATCTAATATGGCAGGCAGCAGCAGGAAGGCAATTATCTCTATATATTAGGGTAATTCCCAGAACTGAAATATATAGTACATACTAGACAAGATGGCATAGACTCATTTCTCTTTGTTTGTGCCCTCTAAGAACAAACATATACCCTATAAATAATGCAAGAGGCAACTAAAAGAAAACCCTGAGATGTGGAAGTAGGATAGACTGACTATGGAAAGCAGGACTGGAGGAATGTAGCAGTAGGGTTTCTCACAATGTCTGACTCAACAGGAGAAGACAGCATGGGCCTAGAGTTTTCTGGCATCCAACCTATTAATAGAATATAACCCACATAAGTCTCATTTTCCCCAGATCTATAGAAGTTCCAACACTACCACCAGGTAAGCCCAGCAATAATGGCAGAGAAGATTGGTCGGAAACCTCACTAACAATAAAAGGTCGGAGCAAGCACTCTTCCTCTGCTGGACCTGGGAGTGCCCTGATCAGACAGCACTAAGAAGGGGGAATCCCACCACATCAAGTGGCCAGCTCAGGAAGCTTCTTGGTCCCCACAGGCTAGAGAATCCCTTCCTCTAGGTGGCACCAACAGGGGCAACAATGGCCTGGCCTAGGAAGTGCTTGTCTTCTTCAAGGGCCAGAGGCTCCTTCATCCCAGCTGGAGGCATCAGGAAGTCTGGACTGGGGATATTCCTTGCAGCTTCAGGCAGCACCATCAGGAACCCATGGAAGCCCGGGCAGCACCAGATATTAAACAAATAAAAACAGCACCACCAAAACTCTGAAAATGAAACTTCTACCAGAAGTTTGTCACTACCCAAAATAGTAGGCCAGGACCTGCAGGTTAAACCTGAACAGGATGACTGCTTTCTAAAATAAAGATTTAAATAGGGTCCAGAATTTCCTAACATGATAATCAACATGTCCAGAATACAGTAAAAATAAAATTAAAAATTTCTCATTCACAACTTGAATAAGAAAAAAATATCAACTGACACAAACAACAAGGTGAATTAGTGTTGGAAGAAGCTGACAATGGTTTTAAAGCAGCCATCATAAAAATACTTTAACAAACTATAGTTCTTTAAAAAGAGAGAGGAGTAAGGAGAAACTGAATATAAAGAACATAAAAATGTCCCAAAAATAGTGACTTCAAAAAACACTTCAATAAGCAATTACAAATTCCCTTGAAGAAAATGATGAATTAGAAATTAAATGGCACACTTCTGAATAATCCATAAGCCAAAGAAGACATCTCAAAGGAAATTGAAAAATACAAAGTATTAAATGAAAATGAGAATATAACAATTAACATACATAGGATACAGGTAAGTATTGCTAAGAGGAAAATTTATAGTACTAAATGTTTACATTAGGAAACACAAAGTTCTCAAATTAAGAACGGAAGTTGTTTCCTCAAGAAACTAGAAAAAGAAAGCCAAAATAAGCCCCAAAGAGCAAAAAGGAGATAAAGAGCAGAAACACATAAAATTGAGAACAGAGAAACAATAGAGAAAATCAACAAGGAAAGAAAGCTACTAGTTCAAAAAAATGTTTTAAGATTTTATTTATGTATTTTTAGAGAGACGGAATGGAGGGAGAACGAGAAGTAGAGAAACATCGATGTGAGAAAGAAACATTGATCAGCCACCTCTCGCATGGTTCCCCAACCTGGGACCTCACACGAAACCCAGGGATGTGCCCTGACTGGGATCAAATTGGTGACCTCTCTCTCTACAGGGTAACACTCATCCGAGCCACCCCAGTCAGGACAGTTCAAAATGGTTTTTAATAAAATTTGTAAACCTCTAGCAAGACTGACAAAGATAAAAAAAGGAGATAATATACAAATCCATAAATCCAGTATAAAGAATGAAACAGAGGATATCACAACAGATCCTGAAGCCCTTTAAAAAATGAAAGGGGGATACTGAAAACTTTATACTCATATATTCAATAATTAAGATAAACTGTACCATTGCCATTTAGAAATATAAAGGAATACTGCAAACAACTTTATATTCATATATTCAACAATTAAGATAAAATGTATACCAATTCCTTAAATACCACAAACTACCAAATCAATATGAAGGTCAAGTAGATAATCAGATGGTCATATAATCAATCAAGTAATCGAGCTTTCTTTGCAGCCGGTGATGAGACATGGCATCTCTTGGGACAACTGGCACAAGCACAGCAGGACAGAGCAAAAGAGAAAGCCCTATGCTGCTGCCAACACTAAGACTGGCCCCTGCCACATAAATAGTCCACATGCAGGGAGGCAAGAAGACATACTGTGCCTTTAAGGTGGACATGGGCAACTTCTCCTGGGGCTTGAAGTTTTGTACGTGCAAAATAAGGATTATTAATGTTTCCTAAAATGCATCCAACCACAAACTGGTCCACACCAAGACTCAAGTAAAGAACAGCACTGTGCTCATTGACAACACACCACACCAACAGTGGTTTGAGTCCCACTAGGCATTGCCCCTGAGCAGAAGAAGGGGGCCAAGCTGATTCCTGCAGAGGAAGAGATTTTAACAAATGATCAAAGAAAATTCAGAAGAAATAGGATGAAAGGAAAAAGAATGCCAATATCAGCCATCTTTCAGAAGAGCAGTTCCAGCAGGCAAGCTTCTTACATACATTGGTCCAAGGCCAGGCCAATGTGACCAAGCAGATGGCTGTGTGCTGGAGGGCAAGGAGCTGGAGTTCTAGCTGAGGGAGTTCCAACGGGGAAAGAAGGGGAAGGAAGAAGGGGGAAGGGAGTTCTAATGGGGAAAGAAGAGGAAGGGTCAAGTCAAGGAACATGTATAAAGGACCATGGACAAGGACAACAGGAGGCAGAGAGGGTTGAGTATGGGAAGTGGGGGTGCGTAGGGCAGGGAAGAATAATGGGGGAAAATGGGGACAACTGTAACTAAAGAATAAAAAAATGGGGAAAGATATGCACAGACATTTCAATAAAAAGGATATACAGACGGCAATTAACATATGAAAAGATGTTCAAGTCATTAGCCACTAAAGAAATGTAAATTAAAACTATAGTAAGATATCATTACACACCTATCAAATGATTAAAGCTTTTAAGAATAATCACAACACTAAAGGATATGCAGAGACTGGAAAGGATATGGAGAAACTAGATCGCACGTGTATTACTGGTGTGAAACTCTGAAAAACAGTTTGGCAGTTTCTTCAAAACCTAAATATGCAACTACCACATGTCCCAGCAATTGCATTCTTGGGCATTTACCTCAGAGCAATAAAAACATATGTTCACACACAAAAAAACTGCACACAGTTGTTCATGTTCATGTTAGCTCAAAACAACCAAGATACCCTTCAATGGATTAATAGTTAAACAAATTATAAGGCATTCATGCCATACAATACATCTCCACAATAAAAAGAATGAACAGTTAATACATACTGTTTGAGAGTTTATCCAGAAAATTTTATTTAGTGAAAAAATCCAGTCCCCAAAAGTTTACATACTGTGTGATTCTACTTATGTAACATTCATGAAATGGTAAAATTATAGAAATGGACAATAGATTAGTGGTTGGCAGGAGTCCAGGATAGGGTCAGAAAGAGAAGGTAGGAAGACAGAGATATTTCTATATAAGGGCAACACGAGGGATCCTTCTCATGATGAAAATGTTCAGTATCTTGACTGTGGTGGTGGACAAACATACACTTTTGATGAAATTGCAGAGAACTCAATACACAAACAAAAGGAGTGCAAATAAAACTGAGGAAGCCTGAATAAGATAGAAAAATTGCACCAATGTCAACATCATGGTTATGATAATATTACTACAGTTTTGCAAGATATCCATTGGGAAAACTAAGTAAGGAGCGCAGTGGCTCTGTCTGCATCATTTCTTACAAATGCATGCAGTAAAATCTATTATCTTAAAATAAAATGTTTAATTTTTTAAAAATGTAAATACATAATGCATATAAGCAGCATATGGCCTTACTTTTATCGAAAGAAAAATGTTAGCTGTTACTGTTTTTGACTGACCATCACCATGTTTAATTCTGGCAACAGCAATTTTAAGACCACTGTGGATATCAGGAAAAGATGTTGATGAGGGTGATCCATGACATCTCTAGGCACCATGTCAATATTTTGGGACTGGAGAACATGAAAATATATAGCACAGAACATGGAAGCCTAAAGAAAGCATGTCAGTCATTAAAAGTGCCAAAATAGTAGAAGTTGCATACTCTATTTATTGATTCTCAGGGCCATGTTAAGGCCACTGAAAGAGAAGTTTTACCTTGGTATGAAAATAAAACTATAACCATTCAAGCTGTCCCTTAACAGAAAAGTTGATCTCAAAAAACTCCGCAATAACCCCACCAGGTTCATCAGTGCTTTCTCGTGGCAAACTCCAGAGTACTGAATTGTGATCCTGGCCCAATGCCCATCCTTTGGGGATGCCAAGAACGGAATTCACACTTGGAATCAGAACCCTAAACTTTAAAAGGTCACTTCCAATCTCAGTTCTGTGATGACAGAAATCAGAAGACCTTGGCAAAGCTACAGAGTTAAACCTAATATTAAAAAGTAAAGAACAGGTGCATAGGGTTAGTAATAAAACTTCTGATGAATATAACTATAGCCATGAGTTTCTAAATATTATAGTTCAACTCAGTATCATAGATTCAAGCCATGAAGTTACTGCAGCCAAAAGAGATAGATTAAAATGGTAGTCTCTTGAAAAATGACGAGATACTGGAGGAACAATAAATAAATACCAGCAACATAGCCCATAAAGGGAGTGTGGTGATCAGTTTGTGAGTGACCACATAGCTTTTCATGCTCTTGTGATAAAAACAGCTGTACAGGCATAAATCACCATTATGATCAGGCCTTGAAGCCCACGGCATCTCATCGGACTATCTAATGGGCATATTTACTAGCTGCCTAAAGGAACTGATAGGATTCTTTAATGTTTTAGTCACGTTTCAGCATCCAGGCCTACATAATCATATCCTAACAACTCACTGCAATTGAGCAAATGGAAATTCATACACTTTAAAAGATGCCCTACCAATAGCTCTTAATGTATATTACACATGTATAGGTATTACTAGATCCTAAAACTAATGAAGATGATTTTAATATTTCCAACTAACATTTTCAATATTTGATAAGGTAATCAGTTTGTCCAATTTTAAGCAGCCTGGCTTCATAAATGAGATTTTGGCATGGAACCTGATTTAAAATGCATTCTTTTCTCAAGTGATTGAATGATTGTGATGAAAATTTATAATTTGTAGTATATTACAGATGGAAGTGAATTGAATGCCTCTATCAAAATTATGCATGGTAAAATCTTTTGCACTCTAATACAAAAACTAGCAGACAAATGCAATTACATTAGATGTGCTGTCATCCGAAACATCTGAATGAAGAATGCTATTTATTCAATCTTATCAATTTAAACTTAGTCTACTACATAGCTGGACACAAATACCAGGCCATGACCGTCACGTTAATACCATGAGGTTATCCCAAATGCCATTTCTAGAAGTTAGTGGAGAGAATTTTCCTGGGTCTGAGCTATTTCACTTACCAGCAATTGTCAGAATTAATCTGGGTCTAACTTAGATCTCTAACTTAATTTGTAACTTGATTTATACCTACGATGCTTGCAAATTAGACAACTGATTAAGGTGCATTGATTCATTCTCCATAAAAAAATGAAACTTTCAAATAAATCACATTATTACTTTTCATAAAAATTAACACACAGTATTTCCAAAACAGATAAATTATTCAGTAGAAGTAATAAAGGAGAACACTCTTTTTATAAAAAGCAATTTCAATGATAATATTGCTTATGACAATTTTGTGATATTTTGAAAATCTTATACCTAACAGAATATGCAGGTTGTAAATTTATACTAAAAAATTTTACTATTGTATGTAGGATTCAGTTTAAATACAGATAGAGTTTATGAAATGCTAGTTGAGCTTTGAAATTGTCTCTAATGTAAGTACAGTTAAATTGTTTTTTAAGAGACAAGTATATGGCTCATTTCCCCTTCCAAGACTGTTTGTGGATAGTCATTGCAAACTTGAATATTATAATGTGAATTTCTTTGAATTAAATAAAGTTCTTCATGTATTCTGCCCCAGAATATGAGTACACAGGGGTGGGTAAATGTAGGTTTACAGTTGTGAGTATACAAAACAGAGTTTATTCCTGTATTATTTATTAATTACTGTATTATTTATTATTATGATGATTAACCTACCTTTTCCTACTCCTATAGAAATAACCTTCTGGTCTCAATTTAGAACCTGAGAGCCCTGGCCCAGGAACAAAAAAGATTTAAAAATCTGAAAGACCTCAGACCATGGGTTTCTTATCAACTTCCATTTACCACTGAATTTTTGAAAAGGAACATAAATTTTATAATTAGTTACAAATTTACTTAATTTACCTTTGTCACCCAAAAGATATTACTAGATGTGACCGAATGTGTAAAATTACAGTAAAAGCAGCATTCTACATTAGGTTAAAATAATAAAGAATAGCTACATGTCTTTAAAAATACTATTTTGAAGTCCCCCAACTTGGCCAGGTGATCTCTGTCCTCTGTGAACCATAAATATTCACAGTAGCAAACTACAGAATGGGGATAGGCATCCTTCCGGCCCTGTGCCTATTAAGTGTCTGCTTTACACTCACATCATACACCGTCTGAGACATCCATCCCATTCCCTTGTTTAACAACTCTCCCCACCAACTGGAACCCAGAGCGCTCCATCTCACACTCCGCCACCATCCCTCTCATTGCCATGGCTCCGTTTATCAGTCCAACCATCTAGAGCTCCAGGAATAGATCACTTTGTCTCAGTGCACCCTCAGCACTGCTGCTACATGACTCCAGTTAACTTCCCACAGCAGCTATTGCAAAGGTCTCTTCTAGAGCCCACCTCACTGAACACACCCTGCTCTCAACAGAAACCTTGTCTCCTACTGCAAAGACAGCGAGGCTACAGCAGGGACTCTCTCAGCTTTCTGGCCCTCCTTTCCACCAATCCTGGTGAGAAAGTTGGCCTTTCTCTGTTCAAGATTAATGACACCGCACCTGCTTTTGAGCTGACACCTTCCCATCTGTTCAGTGCTTTACTGCACGGGTTATACTATCCCACGTGCTCCTTCCCTTTTTCTTGTGCTGCCTCTACAAGCAGTTAAGTGGAAGAGCCTTGTTTCGACCATCTTCTACCTACCTTGCCTCACCCCTTCTCTGGACAATAGTATTCCTTGAAAGAACAGTTACTTTCAGTCACCATTTGCTATACCCACATCTTTACCTCCAATTATTTTCAACTCACTTAAACCATTTTTGCCCCTACTTCCTCCAAATGTGCTTTGGCAAAGGTGAGAAATGATTAATGCCACCATCAAATAACAGGAATTCTCTTGACTGTGCATCTTATCTTTCCTCTCTATGAGGGTTAACATTGCAGAAGAGTCCTTTCCACTTAGAACTCTTCCTTGGACTTGCAAACACCATCTTCTCTTAATTCTCCTCCCTCTTTGGCAACTCCTTCTCCATCTCTTCTCTGAGCTGCCTTCACATCCCTCACCCCCCAAGTGTCAGTGCACCCCAACAATCTATCCCTGGGTTACTTCTCCTTTCCCTCGGAAAATATTAATTTCTATGCCTTCATTTACCACATATATGGCTCCTGGAATTACTATCTCATTTACTCACCAAATATTTACTTAGCACCTTCTACACAACAGGCTCTCGGCCGGGTAGTGGGGTGAGGTCATATGCTGCCATTTGGGGTTTTCAACAGCATCTAAAATCCAACATCTCAGAACAAATATTTTGTCATAAATATGTTTACTTTTAGAATTCTTTTCTTGGGTATTGATACCACCCAGTCATCCTTGCTAAAGACGGAATTATCCTAGTTCCTCCTTTTGATGTATGAGGATCAATGACCAGTCCATTTAATCCCCTTTACATTTGTTACCTCTCTTCTCTTCTTCACTCCTGCAAATACCTGGTTATTTCTCATACTGTTCCTGAGACTTGCTCTGTTCTTCTACGTTTACAACCTTCCCATCCATCCTCCACAGTACCATTCTGAGAAACTTCAACTTCGCATGTTGCATACTGATCATATTGTTTATGAAGATTTCAGAAAAAAACATCTAAACCTCTTCGCATGGTGTAGAAGACCTTCCACTGCTAGTCCTAGGAAATGAGTTATGCTATCAGGGCTTATCATGTGCCAGACATTATGCTAAGCAATAAAAACACATTATGTTATTGTTAATAATCTGGGCGGAAGGAGGTAGAATTGCCATGATGGCTAATTTTATGTCACTTGACTTGGCCAGGGGATTCCCAAATTCTGATTAAACCTTGTTTGGGGGTGCATCTGTGAGAGTGTTTCCAGAAAAGAATGTAGACTGAGTAAAACAGACCTCCCTCCCCCTCCCCCCGGCCAAGAGGTCAGCACCATCCAATCTGTTGAGGGCCCCGAACAGAATGAAAAGGCAAGAAGAGAAATTCCCCCTCCCTGCCTGACTGAAGGAGCTGGGTCACTGGTCTCCTCTTGCCCTCACACTGGGACTTTCTCCATCGGCACTTTCAAGCTTCTGGACGGGGGCTGGAACCGCGCCACCGCTCTCCTGGGTCCCCAGCTTGCACTTGTCAGAGAGTGAGACTTCTCAGCCTTCACAATCACGTGAGCCAATTCCACATGATCATTAAATGAACCAATCTATCTCCTATTTCGTCTGTCTCTCTGGAGAATCCTGACTAACACAATTATCATTCCCATTTAAAAATGATGAAACTTGAAACAGATAATCAGAGAAATCAAATAATTGCTTAAAGTCACTCAGCTGCTAAGGGACAGAGATGGGGTTTACCTACTCTCTCGTCTCCCAGGGCCATCTTCTAACTACTGCGCTGCCCCACCCCCCTCCTTGCTCTGGGTGCGCTCCTCCCCAGTACTCAACACTCCAGCCACACACCAGTTCTCTTAGAAGATCCCAACGTGCTTGTCCAGACCTTCACCTGAGATGTCATTTCTTACTTGTATCCTTTGAGAAAATGCTGACTTGTCTTGAATGCTCAGCACAAATATCACACCTTTTGTGATTCAGAAATCATCTCTGAGAGCAACTCCCACAGAGTGATTGCTAAAACGCCACTGACAGGGGCGTGCCTTGGTACCATGTCATAGACTCCTGATGAACATGGTATCGGGAGACAGCTCTTATTTGGCACAAATAGGAAAAGCACATTTTTTAAATGAGTCTCATTAATTTATATTTAAATCTTATAAAGTAGGTAATAATTCTGGCCAGCAACATTGGTAGATAACAAGACAAGTAAACACTGTTCCAAAACCAACACGTGTACATCATATACTTACCAAGGGAAGTGTGAACCACCCTTAGGGGTACTCTGTTCAAGTGAAAGAACATTGTCACACCCACCAGGATTTGACATTATTTCTACCATGTTATCATGCAGGTACCCTAGAATATGCTACTTAAACCTCAGACCCTCAGCTTTTCCATTTTAAAAACAGGAATAAAATAACTAGATCATAGAGCTTTTGCCAGGATTAACTGAGAACAGATCCAGGTGTGGCTGCTGGGAGAGATAAATGTTAGTCGCCTGCCACTCCCCGCCTCTCCCCTTTCCTTCAGCACTGTTGCTCAAAAAGTCGGAATCAACTATATTACAGACTCTTCAATGAGACCTCATTGGACCAGCTGAAGTATTTGCCACACCAATTATTTGACTTTATCCTGAGAAGTCCAAACTGCTACATTAGGGGCTGTACACAGCAGAAAATTGAAGAAATCATTTAAATAAACATGGTAGATCCCTTATGAAAAGCTAACAGTTAAGTATTACAACTTATCTATTCATGGTCAATTTATCGATCATGCATTGCTTCTGGGGAAAGACCTCCTGTTTAATAAAAACTTTTAAGTTAACCCAGACACCCTTTTAACAAGAACCAGCAAAGGGGACCAGAAAAACACTGGTGAGTGACATTTCAGCTATTCATAAAGTGCTCTGCGCAGAGCCCCGGGGAGGCGGGGAGGGGCACCATGAGAACAAGGTGAACAGAGCTGTCCTCCATGAACGAAGAGTGTGTAATTAAGAGAGCATGTACTCAAGCACTAGAGAGATCATAGCTGGGTAGACAAGTAGGTAGGAAGAGATAGACAGGGAGAGAGAGACACAGACAGACAGAACGAAGCAGGCTCCCAGGTTTGCCTCTAGATTTTAAAGCAATCCAGGCAGTGACAACTGGGAGGCCTTCTGGACGAAGTGGTGCCGCCTTCAGCAGTTCGGAAACACCAAATTGCAAGTAGGATGACTGCGGCAGCTGCAAGCCCCACACAATTAGAATGTTGGCAAGTCGAGTGGAAAACCGAGCCAGGAATAATACCAAGTAGCAGCAGAGCCTCCAAAGCTGACCATTCCTCCACATGTTTTAAACATATGTTTAGCCCAGCAGGGGTCACGGTGACAGCTGAAAAGCCTCTTCAGAAACTGTCAGAGATGGCATTTGTGAATGCCTCTGGGTGCCTTAACGTGCCAATAAGGGTGTTCTCCTCTCGTGTTAGCATGAAATGTGCTGAGAGAATGCAGCACGCAGGCCCAGCGGGTGAGAGCCAAGACCAAGAAGCCAGAATGTGTCCTGCGCGCCAGGCCACCAGTCTGACACCCATGGCCTCTGCAAACCGTCACCTTATCACTACGCTGCCCCACTTCCCCTCGGGCCACTTAGGAAACACCCAGCTGTCACCGGAACCTCTCAGCTTTCGCCTAGCCAAACCAAACACCACACCACTTGTCTCACACAGTATATCTCAATAAAGAGCATTTAGAATGGGTACTTTGGTATTTCTAAGCAGTATGATCAAAACCATTAATTCCTGTTATTGCCAGGGAGAGCAGGAGAGCCCTGGGAGGGACTGCCCTGAGTGTGCTAGTACCCCACATCTCCACAAGCTCACTGACGGACTCTGTTCCCTATTCAGCCCCTTCTTCGGCTAAGATATTTCACAAAACAATAACATACCATAATTCTGACTCTGCAGATGTAATGTGTGTTTAATCTTAAGTATTTTTTTAAGTTTGTGGAATTTTATTTAATGAGTTAGCTTTCTTTCTTTTTTTTTATTATTGTTCAAGTACAGTTGTCTCCATTTTCTCCCCACCCCAGCCCTCCCCACCTCCCTCCCCTGATCCCACCCCACCTTGGTTTTGTCCATGTGTCCTTTATAGATGTTCCTGAAAATACTTCCCCACTTCCCCCCCATTATCCTCTCCCACCTCCCCTCTGGTTACTGTCGGTTTGTTCTTAATTTCAATGTCTCTGTTTATGTTTTGCTTGCTTGTTTGTTTTGTTGATTAAGTTCTACTTAAATACTTGGTCAAAGAAAATAAATTGAAATAACTTTAAAAAAAACAAACCTAAAAAAAAATAGAAGTAGTTATTCCATTTAACAATTTGAAATAAAATGAACATCTCAGAAAAATTCACAGCTACAAATAACACCAAGTCACAACACACATTTCTGAATGAAAAATCAAGGGCCGCATTTCAACAAACTGGAACAGAATAATTTTGCAGAGACAGATTCAAGGATCTAAAGATCTTTCTTATTAATTTCAAAATGAAAAGTTTCTTTGTAGAGTACTTTGTAAGTTATAGTAAATTCGGCTCCTACACAAACAGCTGAAACCAGAGCCTCCTGCCCTTGTCAGCCACCCTCCACTGCTCCATTCATGGCCCCGTTTGCCACCCACAATTCAGTCTCTGAAAATCTGAGAAGTGGAAGGGAGATTCTGAAACACTGGGAGCAATGCCCTGCGGAGACACAGACATGAGAACAAAGTCAGAGCATCAAAAGTCCCCTCCAGCCCAGGACTATGGGCCCGTGAACAGCACCACAAGGATTAAAGGCAACAGCTTAATTTTTACCCTAAAATGTGTCTAAGAATTTGAGCATGTATGCCCTAAGAACAAGGATACTCAAATGTACATATTTCTCCAGAGTTTTTTAAAGGCTGAAGGCCTTCCATATTAATCATTTCTTGGGTTACTAAATTGCGTAAATTGATCAAGCACACTTTCAACAATTGTGCTAAATGTACTTCTTTCATATATCACAAAGTCCTCTTAGTCCTCACATTCTAAAACTTAATAACCAAATATCATCTTTTCCAGGCATTTGATGATTAATTAGTTGAAGTTCCATTATGTGATTTATGTTATCTAAATAAGAAACACAAAGGTTTTGATAAGATACAAAATTTTAAAATCTCACTTGAATATTCTATATTCATGTGGAACTATTTTTATTTTCTTGTATTATGAGATGAACACACAGCCAAGAATGCTATGAAAAAAGAATGCTTTACTCAAGTTCTTAGGAAAAATACCAGTGCCTTTAGGAAAATATCAAATTCAAAAGAAAATCTCACTTGTATCAGTAAAAAATCCAACTCGCACTTGGCTTGTCTATCATCAAAACAATACCTTTCATTCTAGGTGAACATCTAAGAATAGAGAAGAGCAAGCTAGTGATCTCCTGAGACTAGATTTTCCTCCTCTCTCTGACTTCACCTGCAGGGGGCAGTACAGCCCTGATGAAAGGAGCTGAAGTCAGCATGCCCGAAATGAAATCCCTGCTCTGTCATGTTCAGTTATATAAACCAGGAAAAGTTAGTTAGCCTGCACCTTAGCTTCTTATGCATAACCAAAAGAAAGAATATAATCTACTTCATAGGATTATTATAAAGATGAAATGAAAAAATAGCTAGTATATATATGCTCCACCAATATTCTGCTATTATTATTTTATATGTTATCAACATACCAGCCTTCCCTGGGATATCAGCATTAACACAATTTATTCGACAAATATATTTTATGTGCCTAGTACTTGTCAGGCTCTGTAAGTGATGAGGCTAAACACACAACCCAATCTCTCTTCTCCAGAAGTTCAAGGTCTATGTAAAAACAGACATGCACATTATAAATAGAACAATGCAGCAAGACCAGTATACAAAGTACAGCAAAACTACAAGAAGTCTGAATTTCTTTGCTTTCAACCAAATAAGTAGGAGAAAGGAGGGCTTCTTGTCATTGTTGGAAGATGAATAGATGGATAAAATTAAGTAAAATGAAGTCCACTTCCCGATCCCCTGCCCCTCCCCGAATCAGGCACTAACTATCCCTAGCTGTTTCGACAAACACACATGACCTGGACTCAGCCAGTAGGTGCTCTTGACTGGACATTTGAGTCTTGAGAGACCAATGTCAAGTTGTTCAAATAGCCAGAGAACCTTCCTGGCCCCCACAGCAGAGGGCAGGGGCCAAAGTGTGGAGGTCAGAGTCAGGGGCAGCAGCGTCAGTGGCAACAGTAACAGGACCAGTTCGAAGCCAGCTGTGCCAATGCGATGGTCTCAGCTGTGCCCTCAGTAGCTCATCCTCCCTTGGTTCCCAGCCTCTTTTTGAATCAGATCTCTAGCTGTCTGGCCAATTTGCCAGAAACCCAATATCCTTCCAACTAATTAGTTTTCTGCCTCTGTTGGCCAGAGGTCCTCTGTTATTTGAAACCAAGAACCCCACTTGGTACCTTGGGTCATCAAGTAAAACTTTCCAGCCTCACCAAAACTGAGGCTCTGACTTGCCAACTGGCCTCTAATGGCCATTTTCTCCTGTGTTAACTAAGATACTATTTTGTTGCCTTTTTCAATATAAACAGACTTTATTGTGAAACCTCATTTTAGGAATAGCCAGGAAACTATTATCTGAATTTTCATTTACCAAAAGAAACAATAGTTTCTGCGTGTGTTAATAGCAGAAATTTACAGCCACACACACACCCACACACAAAACTTCCATGATTCATCCTTCCACAAAATTCTCTTATTCTTTTCATTTAATGACAAGCAATTAAGAAGAAAGCTGTATGGAGAAGAACAATGTAAGAAAATGGAAAAATAAGAAATCATTTATTGGTTTCTTATAGATCAACAACCCCCTCCTCTCTTTGCTTTCTTGTTAATATTAAGTTAATCAAATTGGCATTTTTTGAAAAAGTCAAATACCAGTAACTAGGTACTTGAAAGTAAAACTTCAGCCACAGACACATCTTAACCATGGACTTCTATCACTAGTGGCTGATAAACAGGTGAAAACAATTAATTTGAAAATACCCACCCTCTAGGAGGCCCTCAAAACCGCCAGGTTTCAAAAGCACACTTTGAAAATCACTTACATGAACATTGTAAAGAAAAAGATCCTACTGAAATACTGAATAAAAGTAGGATTTGCTTTGCTTCGCTATTTGGGGTGTAGGGTACACAAGCAACAAAACGCAGTGAGAACATTTAAGAAGACTTTTCACTTTCAAATCCCCAAATTTCTTTCTCTCCACATTATCATTTCCCAGCTGTCTACAGATTTTATTCTGCATCCACTTTAGCTATGAGGTCAGAGTTAAGCCTTCAGGAATGTGTCTCTCTATAGGCAGAAACCTGATTCCCTCTGAAAAAAACTCTTGGTAGACCTTGGGAAAACTGCAGTTGCTATCACTGTACAGAGAGAGCTTTTGCAGCCATTGGATTTGAAATGTGCTGTTTGTTGAACTGCCAAAGGTTACTGTTCCCTGGAGAATGGAGCCAGTTCCTCTAAACCCCTCCCACTGACTCATATGTTTGTCTGACTGCAGCAGCTGCTAAAAAAGATGGGAGTTTAAAACCTGCCACACAAGTGCAAAAGCAACAACCAAAACAGCGGCAGTGTCCGTAGGTCTCAAATAGAAAATATCTTTCCTGAGAAAGGCAAGGGTACAGGAAGGGACATGAGAGAAAAAAACAGTGGAATACAGATGGTTGAAGGTGAAAAGAAACAGGAAGGAAATCATGGATTCTCAGGGCTGGAATCTAGCTGCTGTGTGACCTTGCAAAAAAGGCCGTGTCATGGATTTATTTTCTTCCCTGTGGTTAAATTTTCTTTGACCTAGATTTACATGAAAGTTGATATTGATAACTTGTCCACTGTCACATGGTTATAATCATATACTTCAGCAATGCTCTGAGAACTTTAAAAGTTGTTTTATTATTACTATCACTACTATTATTATTACTTTGTCATTACTCCCATCCTAACATCTCAGTGGGATAAGACAGAAGAACTTCCCACACCAAGTAAAGACTTCTTGATTCTCAAGTCCTTGTACGCAGATCCCACGTTTCAGACAGTAGAGCCCAGAAAATAACTTGGGAAAGCAGCACCGTCCTCTTACTGCTGCAGCCTCGGTTCTCCCCGCCCCCTCCCACCCTCACAGCCTGGCATTCGCAAGTTTTCCCCTCTCCTTCATCTCACAGGAAAGTGCTCTAATAAGCACTGATCTAGGGTGTGAAGGAGAAACCGTGCTGCCATTCTCAGCAAATCTACCACCTTCAAAAATGACGAAGGGAAAGGATGATGTTCATTCACCGCACAGAAACTGCTAATAATGAGACGTTTTATTCCAATGTATGAAAGTTAATAGGAGATGGGAAGCCTTCCCTGAAACCCCTCACATCACACCGTTGAGATACAGTGAAGGTGCAGTTCTCTGAAATCCCCAAACCTTTTCCACTGAGAATCCTGAACGACCCATTTGGTCCATGCCCGCAGATTACAAATGCCATCTTAGCGTTTGGTAGAAAATTATCTGCCTTACCAGAGTCTGTCTCTGTCACAGCCTTTCTTCATCTGTAATCATAAGCAGGGCTGTTCTTTCTTAAGGTCCAGTTGGCCTACCAGGGCCCTTCAGAACTTCACTAACTGTGTCTCGCTTTCTTGTGCTTATAACTCTGTCACCACCCAACTCAGAGTTTTGCACAAAGGCCACTGACCAGAGGTAAAAAATTCATGGACAACCCCACCTCATTTTGTTTTCACATCTTGCTTAGGTGGGTCTTTTCAAAAGCTCCATGGATTCATTTTCTGCCAGTTTCTCAGTATATTTCCACAAAGATCTGAAACTATTTATAAACTGCTTCACTTCCTGGAAAGTTTTTGCGACTCCAAGGAAACTTCTGAAGTTTTAGAACATCATTTTGGAACTGACCGCTTTGGCAGTGATCCTATTTTTCTTTTTATTCTGGTGGAAAATGTTCCAAAAACTCATATTTAAGTAATCCTCACTAAATTGCTTATTTTATTTTGTAAAACCATGTCTTTCCAACAAAACTGTAAACTCTTAGAGGAAAAGAAATATGCCTGCCATTTGTTTGTTTGTAAGTTAATCATCATCATAATCACCCCTCCCAGGGCCTAGCACAGCGCCAATGCACACAGTGGGTGCACAAACAGCATTCTGGTAATGAGTGTTGAACTAGGTGATTCAATATTTACGGCTGTGTTTTCGGCAGCCGACGTTTGCATCTATACAGATAAAGGAAAATGGAGATGTTAAAATAGCCCAGGCTATGAAATATAAAATGACACTTGTCTCCTAGCTAAGACATGTATAAATGTAGATCTGAGGGAGGAATTATATTATCTGCTGTCTAGAATGCAGGCTAATCACACTCTGACTTGTCACTGAAAAGTTACCCATCTCGAGGAGCTGGGCCTCTTGCCCTTTAAATCACCAGTGAATGTGTATAACAAACCTTTGTGGTTTCACATTCCTTTTTCAGATGCATTATGGCATCAAACTTCTTTTTCTTTATGTGGACCTTATTTTTACTTTAGGCCATTGCTTCTACAGTAGTGTTTGTAACAAATGCACGCTAGAATAAGTTAAAAGCTGTTATCACTTATTATAAGCCATCACTTCTGGTATACATTTCAGAATTGTGACTTTAAATATTTCTTTTAAATTTAAAATTACCCTTGTTAGAATAATTTAGACATTGGCATTCAGTAAGGTATTGCCTGTACAATTATAGCTCTCTTTTTTTTCTGTTAAAATACAAATAAGTAATGATGTTTAATGGAACAAGTTAAATGAACTTAAGTGAACAAGTTAAATCAGTTTTGACTGCATCATGATAATTCCTTCCAATAGATAAGGGCTGTTTGTAAGACTCCATGACCTCAGTTGTATCCAAATTTTCAGTACTAATATTTAGGACATGTTTCAGCTCTCTTGGGCAATATTAAAGGGAAATATATATTTACATATACTATGTACATATTTATATGTACACACACATACACATATTTATATTTAAGGTTTTGGGAGGTAAGCTCCTGTAAAGAGCATCTTTCTCACTTGTGTTCCAATCAGATCCAGTTCTCTTTAATTTAAAAATAAGAGGACACTGTTTAAGGAAACAAAACAAACATCTGTTGAGCACTACCTACCAATATACTCTGTAATACTCCTAACAACCTTGCTAGGTAGCTATTATAATTCATATTTTATAAATGAAGATACCGTGTCACAGAGGAGTGATTCTCTCCAGCTCTCATGGCTACTAAACAGGGGAGCACAAATTGCCTGGTTGCAAAGCAGTTCCCCGTCCACCTGCTGCAGCAGACCCTGGAGGGCCCCGCTGAGGATTCCAACCAAGGCCACTGCTTGCAGGAAACTCTCTGACTCCACAGAGGGTATTTGTTGGGGAGACATTTCCTTAGAAGAATAATACTCATTTTCCCATAAACATCACATTAATGTTTTTATCACAAGCTGGCACGCAAAGCCTCTTTCACCTAAAATGTATTTAAATAACTTACCTTTTAGGATTTCTTTTAAAAGAAGAAAACAACAGTATTGTTAATGTACATGTAGTATTTCAATCTAACTGTCTTATCATGTGGTCCCATCATAAACCTTGCCAAATATTCTTTCTCAATAGACAATCTGTTTTTAAAAAAAAATGACAATAGGTCCAAAATGGAGTCGCTTATGCTAAGTCCCCAAACTGAAACAACTTAATTCTAATTTTGGCTCACCCAAAAATGGAATCTTAAACCATCAGGAATCACCTGGTCATCACTACTTAGTAATCTGCCTGAGAGTCCCCTGCCAGCCTCTAAAGAAAAGCGACCTTACAATAACCAACCCGCGTTTTCTCCTGGTATAGCTTCCTTGCTCCTGCTACCTTCTGCCTATGAAAGCTCCTCAGAGATCCTTTCTATCTGCTAGATTGGATGCTACACAATTCATGAATCGTTGAATAAAATCAATAAGATCTTTAACTCTATGAATAGGCTGACCAATTCTCTGTTCACCTTGGACTTTGGGGACTCCTAGGACAAGGGACTTTCAGTTTTAAAATTGGAAGTAAGGAGTTCCTGGAACATGGGACTTTTAGTGACATGGGACTTTCAGTGCTGAAGCTGTAAAAGTCCCAGGAAAACTGGAACGAGTTGATCATTCTATGTATCACTTGGACCCACCCTTCATTTCATGGGTATAGAAGCCAAGGCTCAGAAAAGAACACATTAGATCAAGCAGTGACCATGACACTTGTACTTTTTTCCTCGTATTTATACAGACCCATTCAGCCTCTAGATACACTATAATTTCTCAGACTCGATCACCAGTTTAATTGTTCATCACTTACCCATTAGGATTTGTGTGTCAGGAACCAAATCTCTGTTCCCTTTGTATCGTCAGCCCTGGTCTGGTTCCTGACTCCATGTACATTTGTTGACTGATATTGAAGAACTAGATTGCATTGTTTGGGGGAACTGAGGTCTGTATTCAAGTTGTATTGGACCAGAAGGACCATGATATATTAAGGACAGAATGCTGGGAGCTGCACAGGCAACAGCTTCACGAACTTTTCCTTTATTTCCTTCATTTCCTTTGTATTGTATGTGTATATAATAAACATGAATTACTTTATAATGAAAAATGAAAGGCATGTATAAAAGAATAATTACCTGAGTTCCCTGATTAACCAGAGCACTGCTGATCCAAGAGGTGAAGATCATGCCGTGGGATCAATTGCTCTCTCATTTTCCCTGGTTGCCAGGGTTCTTGCCTGTCCCGAACAACAACAGAGCACCTTATTCTCTTCCCTCATTGTCCCTCACCTGTCGTCCTCACAAATTACGTGTAGAGACAAGAAGGCAACCGCTGCATGGATTCCAAACTGTTTTCCTACTATAGTAATAAACATCTCCCAAATCCTGTTCATATTAAAATCTGAACTGGCAGTGGAACATGCTTAAAAATTGATGTAGCTTTTGAGATACGAGATTTCAAAGGGAAGCATTTTCCTCCAGCTGTGTTGCATCTCCACATTTGCCAAAATGCTCATGGTTTGACTGGGCACATTCCAACTTACATTCCTCCCCTCCCAGAGAGGAGAACCATGTGCCAGAGCTCATTAAGAAATTAGCCAGTAAACACTCTGACTCCTGAGTTGCTTTCTGACACCACATAACTTTCTTTGATCAGTAGAAATGGTGTATTTCATTCACTATAAGCCTTTGCATGGAGTCACTGCCAAGAAATTCCAACAGGTATGAAAATACCGCAGTTTTGATGTTGCCCCACAACTGCTGCTTTATTCCATAGTGCGCTATGATTCAAAGAGTTTAATTCATTGCTATTTAATTTTGCTGAAGTGTGTCTACACCCACTTAGAAACATCCTCCTTCACTTTCTCCCCTCATTGAAACTCACAGAGTATCATTGTCTTATGACTTGAAACTATACCGTGGGATTACGTTACCATAGTACAAAAAGAGGTTTCCAGGGATCAGTAGGCCACTGGTTATTTAAAGTTACACAACACACATGTGCTGTGTGCTGCTTCCCCACTCCCACCCCTCCCTCGTTTCCAAAGTTTGAAATGCACATTGAGTATAGACTGGAAGAGAAAGATCTCCATCACCAAAGGACAGTCTGTACTGAACATCTGATAGGGAGAAAGGTGAACTGCACTCTCTCTCTTTAAGAGCTAGAAGGAGTTTATGTGTATTTTATCTATGTAGACCAGACACAATTTTAGCATCAGTTTGTAGGGTCACTTTCTTCTGTTCTACTGTCTACTTTCCTTGGAGATACTGAGCAGAACATACCCCAAAACAATGGTGCTTGTTACGACAGCCCTGATGAGCTCAGTACCAAGTACACATCTCACAACAGCATTCAAACTTTTGGGTAGAAAACACAGAAACAAACTCTAGTGCAATGCTATTCATATCAGAATCCCTTAGAGAGATTGGTCAAATGGCTTAAGCTCAGGCCCACTCCCTGCACTCTGAAATGCACTCATCCTTGCCCATCTGCACCCTGGCTAAGAACCTTTGTTCTCACAACTACAGCCTACCACAGACACCATCACAGGTGTGGTCAGGTTGCCTTTAGTTAACCTGCCACTTTGAGTAATAGACATCGACATTTAAAATGTGCACCACCTGGTATCCAGCAAGCCCACTTGGAGGAATTGATCCTAGTGATGCTTACACAAGAAGGCAAAAATATGCAAATGGCAATGTGAAATTTACCACTGCTTAGAATAAATTTTTAAAAAAGAAATGAAATGAAGGAGTGAATTGTTTAAAGAAATTATGACATCAAAGCATTAAAATTCTATTCAGCTGTTAAAAGATAAGTAAATTTATATCTGCTGATAGAGAAAAATAACTCATTTCCTCACTGATTTTGACTGTGTATGAACAGCCTCTTAGCTGTCATAATTACATAGAAGCAAAAAAGTTTCTTGGTTCTTGGGGCTGGGTCCACCTAATTAAGAACACCGGGAAGGTTTTGTGACCAGGTGAAGCTGCAAGGCTGGCAGGGGAATTTTCCCGCCTGCATGGCATAGTACACTGAATGATGTGCGTTTGTTACAGCTGTGCCAAGATATGGTTCCCCTCGAAGCGGCCAGGCAAGGCACAGAGCTCCCCCATCCACTGTCGCCAGCAGTGAGCAGCCCCTTCTGTTCTCCCTAGTGCTGCAGCAATAGCCACAGTTGCATCTGTGCACAGGGGAACGGGTTTGGGAAGTCATGGATCTCAGTAACTGCAAAAGTTACCTGGTGCTCGTATCATGTTTGTCTCAGGACCGATTCCAAAGGAAAGAAAACAAAATATTGACTGTTTAACTAGAGTATTCTATAAAAAAGAACAAAGATACTTGGGACTCTCTGAGCCCTTCCCTCATCTTTTACCTTAAGGTCACTTTGAAATGCCAAGTGAAAAAAGCCAGACACAAAAGATCATGTAATATATTATTCCATTTATGTGAAATGTCCGGAAAAAACATCTATAGAACCAGAAAGCAGATGCGTGGTTGCCTGGGGTAGGAGTAGGAACAGGTTGACTGCGATGAGGAATCCTTTGTGGATGATGGAAATGTTCTAAATCAGACTGTGCTGATGGCTGCAAAACTCTGTACATTTACTAAAAATCATTGAATGGTGCACTTATAATTGGTAAATTTCACAGTATGTAAAATATAGCTCGATATAATTACAGTAATATTAAACAATTTATTGTTGTAGCCATATTACTTGGATTTCTAAACAACAGAAATATGTTATAAAACACAAGTTGCATATATGGATATTCTATTTTTTCATTTTAAAAAAGCTACATTTTAAAGAACAAAAACAATACTTACTCTGGGTATGCATGATATGACTAGGAAGAAATACAAGGAATGTAATTTTTTGTGAATGAGAATGCAATTTCATTGAATGAAATATTTACTTCTTACTTTATGCATTTTTCCACTATTAAATATTTTATAGGCAAATATTTCCTTTATTTAAAATATAAATTATCCTCAATGTCTATGTTTTTCTTTTGATTTCAAACAGTCTTGGCACCAAGGTTCTCAGAACATAAATTATTTGTAATTAAATATTTCAATTCCAGAGTAAAAAAATTAAGTATTTGCTGGTTCTGAAAAAATGTGATTAAGGATTTCATGCACCCTGTCTCTTGATGAAGGTACTATGGTAATGCTTTACAAAGTGTGCTGTGTGTTCTGTTAATGGTATGGAAGTAATTTTAGGTCAGAGGTAAGCAAACTCTTTCTTAAAGAGCCAAATTAATAAATATACTAGTCTTTGTGGGCCATTCTGTCTCTGTCTCAACTACTGAGATGTTTTAAGTCAAAAGTAGGCACAGGTCGAACACAAATGAGTGCACTTGACTATGTTTGCTGATCCCTATATTGAGTGATAGAATGGATAACTTTTTATTTTACCTCTTGTCTGAATATGCATTAGAAAAACAGAAATAACACATCAAATCCATAAATTCATTATTATTGCTTAGGATAAGATTAAATTTACATAAGTTTTTTAAAGGTTAGAGAGTTAAATAAAAATATTAAGTAAACAAGAGAGCAGAAGGTTCCTGGGTATGACAAAAATAATGAAAAATATTTGCAAATGACAAACATTTGGGGAAACTGCATTTGAACATAAATGATAATTTCTTATTAACAAGGAAGTGATGGGATGACAAAAATCTCCCCAAACTAAGTAACTCTTATCACACCCCAACCCAGTACTTGACTCAAAGCTCCTTGAAAGAAAAATCAAAATGTAGATGAAAAATTCCCCCAAACAGTGGTCCACAATATTTTCTAGATCATAGACATTATGGATGGTCTCCCCAGAATAAAGTGCATACTTAAAAACTGAGCTCCCTGAAGCGCATCCAAATGCAGAGACGTCAAAATAGAGAAAGAAAAGAGAACACACAACAGCATCATTCCAAGGCTTCTTCCCAGGCACTGCAGTGCGCATGACCCATGCTCAGCACTGCACCCAGCGAATCAAACACAGCAAGAATACAGCGCCGTTTGGGAACCAGTGCCCTCCTCGCACGCCAACTGCAATGACCAGGGAAAGTGCAATGTCAAATATGCCAGTACTGCCCCATTCAACACGCTGCGGTCCAGGTCAGGGAAAAAAAAGAATTTTAAATTTTTTTAATTCTTCCCCCACTTGCATAAACACAGCCATAATTTACAAACTAAAAACTTAATAACCATCAATAAGGTAGATGGCAGGGAGAAAAAAGGAGCTAACGATCTGGAGCACCTATATGCTAGGTACTCCACATGTGGTGTTTTGTTAGGTGGTTACAACAAATCCATGACGTAGACATGATTACCTTCATTTTAGAGAAAAGAAAATGGAAACATTCATCTAAATTTATCTCCTTTATGTCCTCAAGAAAAAAGTGTCATGTCAGTAATAATGAACAGAAAATGATCTGTAAACCTATCTTGTTTTTTCTTATTTCTCTGTTAGCTTCACTTAGGCTGCTAGAATGTTCTTTCTATATCTATATTCGACTAAATTGGACTTGCCTTTAAGACTCAGCTGAAATATGACCTCCCCTGAGAAGGCTTCCCTAGTGCTTTCTCCATGTCCCATGAACACCTGCCTTGGTTTTACATCCATAGGATACCACCGTTTTACATGGCTCCATGGTACACTACCGTAATTGCTGGTTTACTTGACAGTCTCTCTCTTTAGAGAAAAATCTCTTAAAAATAGAGATCACTCCTATTTGATTTCTGTCTTCAGAATTTTAATTCTATGTCTGACACAAAGTAAGAACTCTGTAATCTGTTGAATGAATGAATAAATGGACAAACTGCATTGCCCAATGTCTAACAGCATGTAAATTATAGGACCAGGATTTGAACTGAGTCTCTCTTTCCATTATCCCAAAAAGAGCACAAAAAAATCAGTTAATTACTACCTTAGCCTTCTTAGGACATTAAAGGACAGTCAATCAATCAATGGTTCAATTGTTCCTTGGAAAGCCTTCAGGAAGTACCATAAACTAACTTACAAAAGACAAAAAAAAAATGTTAATGTCTCAATGCAATGAAAGTTAAAATTCTATTATGTAGAAAAACTGAGGGTTTTTTCTCATAATTAAACTGCCAAAGCACTGAGAAGTGATTGTGTGGTGCTCAAAAATAAAATCATCGAAGTCAAATAAGTGTATCCTTGTTGTGCAGCCTCTCTAACTTCATAACAGGCCCAAGTATTACTGTTGTTCCATTTTTAACAAACGCTTAGAAAGGTCCCAAGGTAGAAGCTGCCCATATCAAATGGCCTCTTTGAGATTTCCCTAGAGTAGTGCATAATCCCTGGGTGCCCAGGAATCTATATACACCCCCTGTCAGACCAGGCAACAATCTGAGCTCACATCGAATACCAAGTTGTTATTCTTGTTTCTCTTAAGTTCTTTTCAGATAGTTCTGTGGTGTGAAATGTTGTGGGAGGTGGAGGCCTTTGCCAGAATAAATTTCCATCCTGCAGGGCACAAGTACTCAGCTGCCTCGGACACTACCAGCACACTAAGCTCTGTGTCCCACACAAAAGTTTAGGTGCTGACACTGGGCAACTAGAAGCTATTGCAAGGTTATTAACAGAAGAGTGATTCGATTGATGTTTCAAATCCTCTAGTTCTATCATTATTATTTTTATATCATCATTACTATTTTTGTTATTATTGCCTTCATAAGTTGTGTTCTGCTCATTTCCATATGCTTCCAGAATGGGAGAGAAAGTGCTATTACAGCTGGTATCCATGAAACGACTTTGTGCAGGCATGTAGAAATGTACTAGAAGATTAAAGCAACATCTATCCTGTGTCATAAAAGGAAAATGATGGATTAGTGTTCCTTGTATTCTACTGATTAGAGAAATTAAAAAGTACTTGCTGCATGTCTACTGTGCGCCAAGCATTGTGCCTGATGTTGCTGTGTTCTTGGCTTCTCAGGCAAGAACTCTGGGAGGTTTTTCATGATTTCACATTGTCTAAGTCAGGTCCTAAGCTTTTCTGCTTCAACTTTTGAAAACACCGTTAGCTAAAACTTGAAGGCAGCATGAAAAACGTTAAACATGGTAGAGTGAACAGCAATAAGAAAAGTCAAAATCATGATGATTTGTCCAAGAAAGAATGAGGACACCATTTTGACTTGGAGCAGTTTGTATAAGGAAGTAAGAGAAATAGGACCTGAAAAGTAAGCTGGGGGCAGATTACAAAAGGTCCTCAGTGCCAGACAAACATGTTGTTTTTATTCAGTAATTAAAATGGTCAAAGCAGTGCAATGCATGACAAATTGGAAAGGGGGAGAGAAGTTAGACAACCCAGCTAGAATGTGATTGCAGTGGTCCTGGTGTGGGGATACATGTTGGAGCAGTGACGAGAAAAAAAGGAGGCAGAGTATTTTGAAGGGTGAAGATAAAAAGACATATTTACCAATCAAGTATTGGCCACAATCCTGATCTAAAAAGTGTCGTCAGGACACATTTTCCTGAGTACTTAAATCTCTGAATTCGATTGCCAGAGGTATGTTGGTTCTTCTAGATATTTTAATGGCTGAGAAGGCTACTTTGCTCACCATGAGCATTAAATCAGTGCGGGTGCTCATAATAATGTAAGCTGTGTTTGTGCATCCATGTTCCTAGCAACATTATTCACATTAGCCAAAAGCTGGAAACAAGCCAAATGTCCACCCACAAATGAATAGATACACGAAATGTAATATATACATACAATGGAATATTTTTCAGCCTTAAAAAGAAATAAATTCTGGTTCGTGCTACAAGATGGAAGAGCTCCAAAGACATCGTGTTAAATGAAACAAGCACGATACAAAAGGACAATTTTACTCTGACTGCACTCAGCACTCACACGAGGCACACGGGGCAGTCACATCACAGAGACAGAAAGCAGAGTAATAGTTGCCAGGGGTTTGGAGAAAGGAAAATAGGAAGTTATTGTTTAATGGGTGTAGAGTTTCATTTAGGAACAATAAAAATTTTCCGAGAGACAGATAGTGGGGATGGTTGCACAATAATGTGGATGCCACTTCACTGTGCACTGACAATGGATAGAATGGTATATTTTATGTTATATGTCCTTTACAACAATGAAAAGACAATAACACAGCTCTGATGCCCTGAGAGGGGAAAAAAGAGGAAGTTCAGCCTTGCCAACCCATTTAGCCAAGCCGATCATCCAAGAGGGAGCCCTTCCCCAGGTCCGACTCCATTCATTGACTTGTTCAACTGGAGAGATGAAAGAAAAAGTGCCAACTGCCATCTACATCAGAATGGTAGTGGTAGCACAAGGGCACATGCCTGGCTGCTTGTCATCTGCCCTGGTCAGACACTCATGGGACAAGAAAATTCACTTTACTAGTCAAATCAACACCTCACCTTGGTACTTACACTTAATAACAAACTCCTCAAGGAAAGGAAAAGTAACTTGCCTTTGTCCGTACCCATAAGCCCAGAGCCATGACAAATGCTTCATAGACACAGTCACTGAGTTTTAGGGAACTAGAATTACTCAATATACTTCTACCAGTTTAAGTTTTCCCTGTGTTCAGCACTATGCCAGGTGGAATGCAAATATGGAAAAAGTATAAGACATGGTCCCTGCCTTTTAAGATCATATAATCTACTTGAGGGGACAAAAATCGTACAGTGATACAATAATGAACATTATGAGACAGAATATAATTAGCTGCTAAATTGTGTAGTGTAGATTATAAGTACTCTAGGAGGTCATAAAAATGTCTAACATCCTGTGGAAATGAATAATGGGTGGGGAAGTCTTTACTCACTGCCTGCTTGTAAGAGCAAGCAGAGAAAGCTATTAAATGGAATGAAGGCTTTTAAAAGTATTCATTACATTTTAATTTTATGTGTTATACACCTCCTCTACCAAATAGTCCCTTTCTTAACATTTTTTCAGATTTAATTTTTTTCTTAGGCTATTTTACAAGTAATTAGAGAATGCCTCAAAGGAAAATAAATAAATGTGCCAACAACCATTTGAATGAATGTGTAAATCACCGTGAAACAGAGGTACTCAATGAAAAATTAGTAAATTCAGCCTTCATAAAAATAAACCTTTCATTCAAAGCTTAATTGTTCACACAAAGCCAAGAAATAGCTATACAGACTCCCCGCCTGCCCACATGAGTGCTAATGAGATCCAATGACAATTTTATTCATTTATCATCAAAATTCAGACCATCTGCTTTAAACTGGGAATTTCACATTCCTCTGCATGGCATAGATCAAAACAGACAGAGATTTTTGTTCCTACAAAGACTCAAACTGTGAGTGTATATATCTTTTTGTTATGGCCAACCTCAAACATTAAAAATTGTACGGCTGTGTAGCTTAAGCAGTGAGCTGAGAAAGCAAGGCATTAAATTCTAGTTCCTATACTCTATCTCCATCATGTTCTTTATCCCTCTTCCCTAAGTAGGAACCAGATTGCACTCCATCAGAATGGAGTCAATACAGAGCCACCTGGTATTTCTCAGTCAACTATTAGCGCCACATAATACACTGCTACATAACAAACTATCCCAATAGCTTGTGACTTAAAACCACCATTTTGTTTCACGCATGATTTTGTGGATCAGGAATTTAGGAGAGCTCAGCTGGGGCTTGGGGCTTTGTCACATCCCCCTGGACACCCCTGGTAGCTGAGCAGGTGATCAATGTTCAAGATGGTTTCCTCCCTTAATGTCTTGCACTTCTGTGGTACCACTCCCTCTCTCTCTCTCTCTCATCCTCTAGAAAGAGCCAGGACTAGGACAAGGCAAGAAGAGGTGCTTTGGGCATAACGTTTTTCAATGAACTCACTCCCAAGTGCTGCCCTCGGACTGCCTCAGCCCTGAGACTGAGTGCCTTCTTGACAGTGAAGCTCCTGGAGAGCAGAGTTTAAGAGGTGCTGTGCGCAGTGTGAGGCAAGGGCCCCAGAGAATGAGTACCTCCTTGAATTTTGCACCCTAGGCACCTCCCTTGCCTTACCCTAGCCCTGGCCCTGACTCAGGGCCTCTCCACATGGCTCAGTGGTGTTGGGGCTTCTTGCAGCATGGCGGGCTCAGGAAAGTCACCCCTCCTACATGATAGTTATCTCCAGCGGCAAGGTCAGGAAAGGTCTATGCACTTAACCGGTGTCACTTTGGCCCTATTCTATTGGTCAAAGTAGTCACTAGCTCTGCCCAGATTCATGGGTAGAGAAATAGACACCACCTACTGCTCAGGGTCCAAGATGGTCTCTGCAGGAAAGCTAGTGGTATGAGAGACATTTTTGCAGCCATCTTTGCAAAATGCCCTCTTCCACATCTTTCTTTATAAACTTTCCTTCATATTATCCCTGAATTGCTATAACAATCTCCTAATTAATATCCTTGCCTCTGAACTTCACCCTTCAGTTCATATGCTACCATACCTCCCTGTAATATCGATCTTACTAGTTTCTCTTGCTTAAGGTTTTCAGTGATCCCCCGACTAATAAATAAAACCCACACTCTTCTACCCACCATTAAAATGTTCCATAATTTGGTATAATCTCACTTATTATCAGTTGAATTGTATCCCCCAAAAGGATATGTTCAAATCCTAGCCTCCCAGTACCTGTAAATGTGACCTATTTGGACATAAGGTCTTTATAGGTGTAATCAAGTTAAAATAAGCTCATGCTGTATTAGGTTGGACCTTAATCCAATGACCAATGTCTCTGTAAGAAAAAGGAGAGAGAGAGGTCTGGACAGAGACACAGACAAGACACAGGAAAGAAGGTCATGTGAAGACAGAGACAGATTGGAGTGATACATCTACCAGCCAAGAAATGCTAATGATTGCCAGAAGCTAGAAAGAGACAAGGAAGGATTCTTCCCAGGCACCTTCAGAAGAAGCATGACCCTGCCAACATCTTGATTTTGCACTTCTGGCCTCCTGACTACGAGAGAACAAATTTCTGTCATTTTAAGCGGCAAGGTGTTTAGTGATTTGTTATGGCAGCCCTAGGACACTAACATGCCACACTCCAGTTCCAGCCCCGCTGCATCCAAACACTTCTCCTTTGCTCCGGCAAAGGTCTCTTTCCTGTCCCCATATTCCAATTAATTACAGCATCTGTCGTTGTCTTTCCCTTCCACTAAAAGGAGCAAAGCAAAGCAGTGCACACACCTATAAATTGTGGCTGAGTTATAACTGACATGTTCTGGCATTCTGCTGGGCAGAGCTACTTGTCCCAAACGCTGAGTCAGAATATACCTGGTATAAAGAGAGTTACACACCTTTGTCAACTTAAAAAAAAATGTTGAGAAGACATTAAATTTTTTTAGTAAGTGCTTAGACTTAGTAGAACAATTCTTTCCCTGTCACATTCTTTGTTCATCAAAAAGGAAAGTGTTTAAGTGAGAGAGTACACTATAGAAACAGATCGTGAAAAGCTATAGAAGGCCTTCCTTGGCTCCTCACCTCTTAGCTGTCAGAAAGTGTATGACCTGCAGCGGCTTTAACTGACAGAACCAAAAATGACTTCCAAATGGCAATTCAATAGCCTCGAGCTCTGCCAGAGCTGCCCTCATCATTGTTCCCATTTCCATGGTCAGGAACAGTATACGGAAATCTCCTCAAGGAATCTGGGAGGGCATTTATCCTTTTCCAAAACTACCTGATATGGTAACGTATGCAAAACAGATACAATTCTTCTTAATAATGGTCAGGATGGGACATTTTAGAGTACTTATTGATCGCTTGGTTGCAAATATAAATCAGGCCAGAGATTTGTGGGGCCGTGTGTGGAAGGCAGGAAGTGATCTAGTGTCCTGTTCTATCCTATGCTGGTTGCTCTACACCTGCAGCCCGGAACGCCCTGGGGGTGCCGCACCTTCACGGGGAAGTAGGCAAGCTGCAAGGCACTTACGTGAGCAAGACAGAGAAGATGCTTGAGGAAGAGCAGAATGATACGGTAATGTTTAACTTAAATGAGCAGAAGTTTCAGGGGGGAAAACAACGTAATTATCTTAGTATATAAGAAAGACTTTTCTAATAAAGAGTGAGGCATATTTTTTGTACCCCAAATAGTAAAGCTGTCACCAATAAATGGAAGTTACAAGAAGACAAATTCTCAATTCTCGTAGGAGAGATCCTAAAAATCAAATTAGTGACTGGGAATTGTCCCTGAAACTGTTCATGCAAAAACTTGGAACTTCTCAACAATATCTTATTTATCTTTATAGTCTTAATGCATAGCATAGTTACTCACATATAATTAACCGACTAATATGTATTTGATCAATAAAAGGAAATTCAAATGGTCCCTTCTAAACCTGGGGTTCCAGTACCTTAGGGTTCCAAAAGAAACCCCACTATGAGCCACCACTTTTTCCTGTCAACATGTCACACAGCTGTAGTTCCTTTCAGCTGGATGTGCACCCCTCAGGAAAATAAAAAGGATCCCAAACACATCAGTAGGGACATTTCAGGTAGTAATATAGAATAATTAAGCAGAAAATGTGAAACACTTAAGTTCAAAGATTCAAATACACACATCTACACATACACTTAATCCCTCTAAAATTCCCCTATTCAAGGCAAAAGTGAGCTGCAATTTAGTGAACCTTTAGCACAGGCATTATGATTAGTGCTTTCATTTCCTTCAAAAGCATTTACTGAACACTGATGGTGTGCCAGGCATGCCTAGTACTTTCAACCAATTTAGTGAAGTAGGTATTAATATCTCCACTTGAAAACCTAAGGAGTTATGTAACTTGTCCAAGTTCAGGCTGCCAATATACAGAGCATTTGTGCAAATGTTTTTTTAAAAGGCAAGGTACTTCTTCAGGATAGTGTACTTTCATTTGTCAGAAGATGTATCATAATGTACTAATTTTATTAGAATAAGAACCTTTACTGTCTTATGCCATAAAAGTGTCTCAATAAATATTCAGATCGATAATGTCTATGACCCAAATATTGTGCACTTTAGACGAGATTTGTGTGCGTGCACAATATCTGCAACAGTAAATGGCAGCCCTCTGAGCCTAACGAATGCAGCTCCAGGGCTTTTATGCCAAAGTACTACCAGTGACTCCCGCCCTAGAGGAGAACAAGCAAGAGTTTCACACGAATTACATAATCCTCTGGCTGCATATTACTGCTGTCTCTTTTCTACACTGTTTCATACTCTATAACTCAGAATATGTATTTAAATGGGCATAAACCCACTGAATACACAGGAAGCAAATAACAATAGATAAATGGAAAGGGTTTCCCAGAAAACCCATCGTCAACATTTCCCAGAAAAAAAAAAAAATGCCTTCTCCAAAGTCTGATTGGCCTACCAGGAAAAGGGGAAAATATTCTTGAGATGACTATGAAACTGTCATTCTCATGTATGTCAACCAAATAATCAGAGCCTAACGGTCTTAATTATTACAAAAATGACTTAAATCAGAGTCTTAGTCCTTCAGATCAAGTTCAAAATCAAGTCAAAGTGCTTCAGATCAATATTAAGCCAAAATCTGGAAGAAAGGTATTTAGATAACAGGGGTCTTTATGAAAAGGTTTTGACTTTCCCTAGGGAAGATACCCTGGAGTGAGAAATGGCCTCGACACCCAATGGAAATTAAAATATCCTTAGAAAGAGCAGTGTGTGTTTCTGTGGTGCTTCAGTCACCCAAACCCAACTTGTGGGTCTCTACTACGTTGCAGGTTTCATATTAGATGCTGAGAACACAGTGGTGGTCAAATACAGACCATGCTCCGCTCTTACTCCAGCAGGAAACGTGAACATAAAAAAGGTAAGCGTGATAAGTGCCACAACAGAGATCTCGACGAACTGTGATTGGCCCACTTGATGTTCTCTATACATAATTTCTTGGAATTTAGGTAAATAGAGCTCACAAAAATTTAAGTAAGCTTTAAAATTCACTTACAAACACGAAAAAGGGTTCATAGACAATAGTGTGGTGATTACTGGGGGGAGAGGGGTATAAGGGGACTAGAAGTTAATAGAAAATATACAATAACGATTAAAAAACAAAATATCACTATCATCATACCAAGCACATAGTGAATTTGTAATAGACATATCATGAATAAATAAATGAATTTCCCCACTTACAAATTAGAATTGGGCTGTAACCAAACATCCACATCAATTATAAAAGAAGAGTTCATGAATACAAAAATTTTTAAATAGCCAAAAGCCTAAAGCGATTTGAGAGAATTCATTTAAATACAAACATCATAATGACCGCTTTAAAACATACAAAATTATTTGCAATGTCTCTTAGGGCTATTTAATGATATATTTTCAGCATCTCAGTAGCACATTTATTTTTATTTTCAAACTATATGGGCAATTTTTCCCCTAAATCTCAGCCTTATTTATCAACCTGGCTTTAGCAAGAGTGATCAACTGAGGAGCTCTAACAACTTCCATTGTTCTCAGCCATCCACACAGAGGGAGTCTGAGCTTAAATGCAAAAGAGACAGACAGAGACACAGAATATTTGCTGTAGAGAGGGGATCTACACGCACAAAGTCCAGCTTTTCAGGTGGATAATCTGAGGTGAATGTCTGTACCTGCAACAGTTTTAACCATTCTGCCCTCTACTAACCAAGTGGCCCAGTGGATGTTTAACTGAAATATAAGCAAAATGTTACATGCCTTACTCACTTTTTGTGTTTTGGACTTCCAAAAGTCGAATTTATTGGGGTGACATTGGTTAATACAATTATATAGGTTTCAGGTGTAACACATCATCTGTACATTGTATTGGGTGTTCACTGCCCCAAGTCAAGTCTCTTTCAGTCACCATTTATCCCCCTTCACCCTTCTCTACCCCCTCCCACTCCCCTTTCCCTCTGGTAATCACAAGACTGTTGTCCCTGTCTGAGTTTTTTTTCTTTGCTTCTTAAGACTTATTTTTGTTCCTCTCACATTCTATTATAAATAACTTGAGGATGGGAACCTGTCTGAGAAGTTCTCTCATCAGCATCTAGCCCAGCACCATATGCAATGAGGCATTTACAAAATGTTTTGTAAGCCACCTCACATGTGAAATTCAGAAGTTGGCACTTTTTAAAAAACATACTTTCAGGTCACGTCTGAGGTGAAGGAAAATCACAAAATACTAGAATTAAAAGAAGCCTGCACTATTAAGCAGAGCACTGTCAACAGTTTGTTTAACCTTGCAAACTTCTTCCATCCTAATTCCTATCACCACCACCTACAAGAATATACTTCCAAACTTTCCATGTGGAGTCTATGGAGCTTCAGATGGTAAAGAAAGGAGACTATAAACTTAACTTCAGAGCTGGAGAGCTCCAGCAGAGCGAGGATGTAGGTGCACCTGCGCCAGGGTGGGCGACTAGGCCTTCCTCTGAATTTGTCCTCCCTCCCCACCCCCACACTGGTCCCTGCTCAGTGCTTGCGCTTGCGCAGAGCACTCAGTGCAGACGTGATCGAGCTGTGGATCTGTGGAGAGGGGCCCGAGTGAGTGCTTGAAGCACCCAAGATTTTCTAAAGCAACAGGTGAACATGGTAGAAAATTCACCGTCGCTATTGCCACAAAGAGTGATTATGGTTTTGTTCTTTCTTTTAAAGCAACCCATCTGGCCTCATATTATATCGCTTGTGAACTTTTATTTCTGAATCTTGACTAACTTCCTTATGATTAATTTATTGACTTCAAAAACATTAGGCAGGTGCATTGCATTGCTTATCCACCTCCTCATTACTATAGCAATCAGTTTTGTACTCTTCTTTGGAATAAATATAAGTACCTCTTCACTTAATTCCATTAATACATTCACAAGTCACTAAGCTAAAAATCAACAGCAGAAGAAGTTCTAAGAAGAGGCCATCCTAGCAACGAAATAGTCCTACTAGTGAAGTAAACCAAATGCTCTTTCGTGGGGTCCAAGACCTTTACACCAAAACCTGACTTGTATGTAGACTAACCCCAAGCATTCATTAAACGTTTTTGACAACAACTTTTTTTTTTAAAGCAGATATGGTGTTTGTCTACTGTCTTGGAAAGAAAATAGAGGTTTCCACCCTATCTTCAGTAGGGGCATGTATGCAGATCTGATAAGGATGTGCACAGGCAGAAATGTGAAAAATCCCATGTGCATTTAGCAATATAAAAACCATCATTAGAAAGAGGCATTTCCTCAGGTACTTATAGGCTAAAATTTTTGTGTTCTTCTACTTTTTTTTTAAGTTAAAAAGTTTTCTTATTACCCCTAAGAGTTGGAATCCAAATATTCCTAATACTTCCTTCTAGGTCTGTATAAATTCCCCCCAAGTTCGTTCTTCTCCAGCACTGAAATCAAATAGGCACCCTCCTGACACAGGCACCAGTGCTAGGCAGCTATGAGTGGTCATACGCACTCAACGGAAGTTTATTACAAATGCATGCAGAATTTGTACTAAGTGCTGCCGTACTAGGGGTTATGCAAAACTACATTAAAAAAGGATACCCAACATTCCTGATTTGTAATTTAAGCAAATGAAATTAATATAAATATACACAAAATGAAGCAGTAAAAAGGAGAAGAAATGAAATGGCAGGGGAAGGGATGGGATGGAATTTTTTAAAAATGAAGTGAAAAGAAATGGGAAAATTGCCCTGGCTGGTGTGGCTCGGTGGATTGAGCGCCAGCCTGAGAACCAAGGGGTCACCAGTTTGATTCCCAGTCAGGTTGCAGGCCAGGTCCCTGGTACAGGGTGCAAGAAAGGCAGCCACACATTGATGTTCCCCTCCCTCTCTTTCTCCCTCCCCTCTCCTCTGCCTAAAAATAAATAAATAAAATCTTTTTTAAAAAAGGAAGGAAATGGGAAAATGAGTTTTCTACTCTTGGCTCCTTGCATGATCATCACACTGTTGTTCTACATTTTTCTAAATTACTATGAAAAGCTTAAGCGCATAGTCTACCCTATTTTTTGCCATATCTTTAATACCCGCCATAGTGGAGAATGTACATTTAAGCAAGTAAATAAATAAATAAATAGTAAGATTTCACACAAGAGAAACAGGAAGTGTTATGAGCACTGAAATCAATGCTGTGAATATAACTACCTCAAGCTTTAAGGAATCAGCTTGTTAACTGCTACCTAAAGTAAGTCATGTAAATGTTGACTCAAATTTTTACTTAGTAAAATCCATCATTTATGCCTTTCAAGTGGGAACTTCCAAAGTTTTAGAGGTGACACTCAGTGTGAAAAACTTAATCTTTCAAAAGGATTTGAAAAGAAAACCAAAACCTAAGTCCATCAAGAGTCATTCAGTCTAGATTCCTAGGTTTATCCTAACCTAGGTATAATTTTGTAGGTAAATATGCATGCAGTTTTCTAAATATTAAAAGGTTCTTCTCTAATCGTGTTCCTCATGGACAAAGAGTCTAGCAAAACCCAAAAGCTGAAGCAAGGTCCCAAGCTTGTAAACCACTTTGAGGGAGTGAGAGGGGATCCAGGCACCTTGTTACCTAATCCCTCTGGAAGCTCTGGCATGCAGAGACTAGCAGCCCTGGGCCCCAGAGATCGGAAACCTGGAGCAGTTAACACGAAACTCCCACGCTCAAACACACAGATTGCACATGGGTTCACTTCCATCCAGGAGGTAGCCTGTCCTCTTTAGAAACTGCAGCGTAAACCAGGAAATCAACTCTGAGCATTATGTGTCTCTGCTCTGCCTCGGGATCCCAACCCACATTTTAATGGTTCTGAGAAGTTTCTATGACCAAACCCACAAGAGGCAGAAACCTGAAGGCTCACAGATGACCCATGCAGGCTTTTCCTTGGAGACAAACCAGTTTTCCAACCAACACTCTCGGAAAGGGATGCACGGATCTGTTCCAGATTGAACTGCTTTTCCCTTATTGTATGTAAATTATTCACCACACCTTCCTTTTGCACATTTTGCTCAGTTTTCTCTGTCTACTCCCTGCTCCCACTTTAGCAATTTTTCTCTTAAGTTACCTCAATTGCCTTGTACTCTTGTTGCCCTCAGGAACTTAAAAAGACAACCAGATCCCTTGGCCTAATAACGGGATCAAAGACTTATTTTCAACATATCATGGAGTAGGAAAAGCTGCGGGTTTTATGGTTTTTTTTTTTTTTTTTTTTTGGTTGGTTGGTTTTTTATAGTCAGCTTTTAAGAAAGCAATTCTTGAAATTACTCTGGTTTAGTTTTTACTGAATTTACTAGGGTTACATTGGTCAATAAAGTTATATAGGTTTCAAGTGCACAATTCCTCAATACATCATCTGCACACTGCATCGTGTGTTCACCATCCAAAGTCTGGTCTCCTTTGTCATCATTTATCCTCCTCTACCCTCTTCAACCTGTCCTTTCCCCTCCGCTTCACTCTGGTAATCGCCACAGTGTTGTTCGTATCCATGAATTTTTGTTGCTGTTTTCTTAATCCCTTCGCTCCGTTTTAAGTCTTGGAACTACGTCTAACTTCTCTGGTAGCACGCTAACATTACACTAAAAAAATGGACTGTTATGAAAACCCATTTCTGTAGTCAGTGCCCCCACATGACCAGCAGGGGGCAATAGCGTACCAAGAATCGTGAAGATTGTCTGTGGCTCAGTGAAACTGTTGAATTGCTGCATTGGGTCTGCGTGCACCACCAAGATGATCTCAGCTCGGGGATGAAGTCTTTTGTTTTGTGTCCTGTTTTACAATGCACTGTTCAGTTTTCTATATGAGTTGTGACTTACACAGCATTTCACTGTGCCAGTTTCGCTTAAGAAAAACAAGTGAAAGAGAAAATTAATAGGCTGCCAAATGAAACACATAAAGTCAAGGAAGAAGTAATGATACATAAATTTAAAGTTTGTCCCTTCTCTGTTGCCATCCACTTGAATCCTGAAGGTTTTTCTATGGATTACAGACTTAATTCATCCCTGTGCCTCCTCCTATACAGACATCTATTTCATTCTAGTTTCTCTGCCAAACAATTTTCTGTTCTTTTTTAATTTCATTTTAGGCCTATCTGTTTGTAAAAAAGAGAGATGGGGGGGTGGGCGTTTAAACCGAATGCTTAACTTTAAAAGAATTAAAAATACTTCTAAGTCAGGTTTTGGCCTGTAGTCAAGCCTCCCAGTATGGAATTTTAATGTTTTCTACGCTTTTTTGAACATTTTATTTCAATGACATGTTTCAAAACAATTCTTCCCCTGTAAATGCACACCTTCATATAAGTAGTGAAAAACTGTGAAGCTGCATCTGATGTGTGTGTGGGAGAATCTAGAGTAGACACTGAAACATCAGCAATTTGAATGATTATTTACATTGCATTGGGAAGGTGTTTCATAAAACAACCCTCAAAATCAGCAGAGATGAAACTACTTTCATGCATAATTTGAATTGCACCCCAAAATATAAGCCTGGTTTCCTCTCCTATCTAGGCTAGCATACCCAGGGTTATTAATGTATTCCCCTATAGTTACTCATTTAGGACTTTGAGATGGCAGGAGTAATGTTATTTTCAAGACCTGGCACTAAAATTCCTGTTGAAGAGGTGGCCTTGTACCCTCTCTGAGACGGAGAGGCCTCTATCCATCCCGTTGATCCTCCCCTCTAGCCAATTTCCCACTCTTCTCCTCACCAGCCTTGGAAAACACACCACGCATGTAGCCTTGTGTTTCAGGGCCTTTGCTTCAGCTGTTCTCTCCCCCAGGACAAGTCTTAACCTCGCTTACCCATATAGTTCATTCATGCACCTACTTCAATAGTCTGTGGGAAATCACCTTCTCAGTGAAGCCTTCCCTGACTACTTATTTAAAATGGAATATTCTGCCCCGCATTTCCTATCCCCCTTTCTCCTTAATTTCCTCAATAATACTTACCATCATCAGATATGCTAGATATTACATATATAAATACAGCATGAGATGAGACATCTGAAACCACACATATAAGCCAATACAGGGCTTGACCCCACTATTAAAAGGACAAATCAAAATCCAACTCTATGCTGCACAGAAAAGACAAAAAAAAAAACCTAATAGAAAATAATTCAGAAATGCTAATGATAAAAAATGGAAAAAGGTATACCAACAAAACGCAAATAAGAATAACAAACAGAGATTTTGAAATCCAATTAAGTAGAATTCAGACCAAAACCAAGACAAAGGGCACCTTATAATGCTAACGGCTACAATTCACAGTGAAAATTAAATATTTATGAAAGATTTGCAGGAAATAATGCAGCTTCTTTCATGTGGCAGGAACTACAAGAGATTCAAATAGACCAGAAATACATACATAATAGCAGACTTTAGTACACTTTCTTAGTACACAACCAAAAAAATTGTGCAAGGAACATTTATGATAATTGACCCTATAATTTACATATAAAGACAAATATATCTCAATAATTACATTAAAAATACATATAATATTCTCCATTGACCATATGATAAAAGTAGGAATCCATAACAATCAAAACATAAGAAAGCCTTACCACCTTGAAATTTTAAAATTTTTCATTATCTATTTTTTATTATTGTTGTTCAAGTACAGTTGTCTCCATTTTCCCCTTACCACACCCCTCACCCCACCCATCCCTGCCTCCCACCCTCGATTCTACCCTCCTCTGGCTTTGTCCATGTGTCCTCTATACATGTTCCTTGATGACCCTTCCCTTTTTCCCATTATCCACCCCCCATCCCAGTTAAACATAGGTTGGCTCAAGGGGAAATACCAACTGATATTGAGAATTTCAAGAAAAGAAAATAATGAAACAACATCAGAGTCTATGAAATACTGCTAAAAATGTTCAGAAAAAAATTCATAGATTTAAATATTTACATCATTAAAAATTAGGGAAAAAATAAAACATTGTACTCAAAAAGTTAGAAATATTTAAGATTTGCTTTATTTTCCCACTTTGGATTTAATTACTTTTTTTAATTAAACAACCTAGGTTTGAAAATAACCTAAAACAAACCTAGATGTATGAAACAGTATTTAGCAATTTTACAGTTAGGTATAATATTGGTACTGTTATTTTGAAACTGTTATATGTATTATGGAAAAAGTAAATAAGCAATTGTGTTCATAAGGTGTAGGAATCATGCTTTTCACCAGAGAAAAATATGTGCAATATAAAATTAAGTAAAAAATTCTTTAATCTTTCATTAAATTTGCTATATAAGCAGACATTTATTACTTATTTTTATCTCTCTTTGAAAAATTACTTATTTTCCACGTCTTGTACTAAAAAGTCTGAAAAGTAGCAGCAACCCGTTGAGCCATGAACACCTTTAAGTGTGCAGACTGTGGTCGGCAAACACCATTTTCACTGATCGCAATGAAGGCTCTTTTGAGAAATGGTTGATTAAACCTGGAGCAGTACATGAGGCTGTTCCAATATGACACTGGGACTCTTCCATTGTCCAAAAGCAAGGAAGCCATCGACACATTCGCAGTTGTCAAATGAACATAGAAGCCCAAGAGGTACCATTTGAGCTTTAGGATGAATAGTTACTGTAATTATATAAAGGTGTAAATAGAGATGCCAATAGAACTGATGAATAACTAGATGCAATACGAGGTTCAATATGGTAGCAGAACATAAAGTAACATATAGAAATCGATACCTTCATGTATTTAAGCAATTAACTCCTAAAGGAAAAAGCAGGAGAGATGACCTCATTTACATTACCATCAAAAATAAAATATAACCATAGTAATTAATAAACTTAACAAGAAATGTGCAAAACTTATATGAGAGAAACTTGAAAGCTTCCCTGGAAGGCACAAAACTGGGACTTGTAAAAGAGGAAAAGTAACATTGCTCTTCAGTAGAATAATGCAAAATCATAAAATGAGACCAATCTTTAAAGTATTTTATAGAGCTAGCATCTATAGTTTATTTAAAAAATGAATAAGCAAGAATATTCAAGAAATAGTAAAAAACGACCAAACAAAAAATAGCAATGAGGCAAGCCTAGCTCTAACAGATATTAGAGTACATTATATAGTTTCTGTAATTAAAACTGTAATGTTAGCATATGAGTAGACAATCAGATCAATGGGAAAAAATACAAAATATAGACATAGCCCCATGTGCAATGTGGAAATTTATGTACATGACAAAAGTGGCCTCTCAAATCACTGGGAGAAAATTTGAATTTTAAAAATTAAACATTGTTAGAACAGCTAGATAGCCCCTTTAAAACAGGTAAAATTGAACATGACAGCACATAGGTGAAATTCCAGTCCCCCAAAAACCAAAAATGTTCCAACATGAATCTTTAGAGAACCAGTCTGAGTATCTGAAAAAAACACTGGTCTGCACTTCTCAAATATGTCAATACCAGAAAAAAAAAACATACAAAGAAAATGTATGAAGTATCCTAATTGGAAGAAATGAAAGACACTTAATAACTAGTAAATGTAACGTGTGATCCTTGTTAAATCCTGGACTTACAAACAATAGGATAAGCAAGGACTTTTTTTTCCCCCAGCGTGGGTATTTGGGGAGGGGTTAATTGAGAAAATTCAAATATAGACTACGTTTACTAAGTTGACAATGTGCAGTGGATTCCGACTTCCTATGCCTGAAGAGCCTAATGATGTATTTCCTGAGGATACTGTATTGTAATCCTATAGTGCAGTAGTCCTCTCTAGGGGCGATTTGGCCCCACTCTCACACATATAAACTTGGCAATGTCTGTAAAACATTTTTGGTTGTCACAACTGGGGGAAGGGAGGGTTGCTACTGGCATCTAGTGTATAAAGGCCAGGAGTGCCATTCAACATCGCACAATGCCCAAGACCGTTCCCCTGCCCCCACAACAAGGAATCATCCTGTCCAAAATGCCAGTAGCGCTGCGCTGGAGAACCCTGATAAGAGAACTCCAATTCTTAGTGGACAGGTACTGATACGGTAGACTGAATTAAATGAAATTGTCGTTAGCGCAGATCACATGTTAGTAACATTTAAAAGTGAAAGGTTATGATGTGCACAACTAACTCAAAATGTTCAGCAAAAACACTGTCCGTGTCCTTCCGCCCTGGCTTCCCTCCAGCTTTGGGGACCAGGAGGGTCGCCTTCCTCCCCGGCGGCGCTAACTCGCAGAGCCTGCGCGGTGAACGCTCGCTGCGGAGGCCTCTGCGCCTGCGCCGAGCGGCCAGCCGCGCCCACAGCGCCACTTCAAAAGTTACAGACAGGCTGGCAGATCGCACAGTGTCGCGGCTGCCCACCACCGAGAAGAGGAAAGGAAACTCTCGCAGCAGCGGGGGGGTTGCCTTCTCCGGGGTGAGGACAGTGCGTTCCCAACTCAAGCCAGAAACCTCCCTCCTCCTTTCGGAGCCCCCGCCAGGAGGAACCAGCTGTGTGTGGGCCTGCGCTGCGGGGCCATCCCCTTCCAGGCTGGACCCGCAAAGGTGAGTTTCTGCACTCTTGGTAGCGGAAGCCGACTTCCTGTCCCGGACCAGCCGGAGCGGTACTGCCTGTTGTGGTACAGCTGCAGGAAAGTGCCGAGGCAGGCTCCTTCCCCACCGGGCTCCTCGCAGGGAGCGCCTACCCAGGTAGATTCCAAGATACCTCCAGACTTCGCAGCCTGCGTCTCTTAATCAAAGAGGTGGCTTTTTCTATAAACAGCCAGGTAGCAAATATTTTAGGATTTTCAGTCTAGGACCCGTCTCTGTCGCCTATTTGATTTTTTTTTTTTAATTTTACTTTTCTTTTTTTAACAACCTCATAACAACTCTTAGTTCCTGGCCTTACAAAGATAGGAGGAGGATGACAGTGATTAGACTCTGATCATCCCTTTCCCCAGCAAGGAGGTTGGAGCTTAGATCCTAACCACAGGGTTGCGGTAAGGCTCGGGTTCCGTGAGGACTGGGATCCTCCTGCCCAGGGTTAGTTCACAATCTTTTAGGTCCGTTCATCTGCACCGCTGCTCCTCCTTCCTGCTGTGTTGCTGGTGGTGAGTTCCTGCCGGGCAGCCAGGCCACCAGGAAACCCCCAGACCAGCAGCCACACCCTACTTTAAAATGACAGCCTCTTATATAGGACCAAAGCCCAAGTACTCACATTGTGAATAAAGTAGGATAAAAGCAATGCAGGTGTATTACAAACAATTGTATTTTTGTAGCATTTTTTTCTAGTGATGAATGTAGCATATGACCGCTGTGGTAATTTGGAAAATACTGAAGCATATATAAAAGGAAATAAAAATTTTCTATAATCCCAACCCACAAAAAATAACTATTACAGAATTTATGTATTATTTTAGTCTATTTTCCAATGCATATTAATAGGACAACTTACTGAATAACTGGATTTTTAAAAATATTTCTTAATAAACTTTTGTTGAAGTATCAAATACAGAAAAGTGGGCCAACTATAAATATACACTTAAGTGAACTTTTAAAGACTAGCACAAACATATCCTTGCAACCACCACAGAGATCAAGAAACAGACCGTTTCCTGGCCTCCTTTATCCCCTCACCCAGTCAAGGTGCCACTGCCTTAGCCTCACATACAGAGATTGTGTTGTCTGGTTTTGAGTTTCACATTAAATGAATGAATTATTCAGTAAATATTCTATAGTTTTTCATTTCTTTTACTTCATATTATATTTGAGATTCATCTGTGTTGTTCCTGGTAACAGACCTTTTGAAAAAATTATTCTGTATGACATTCAATTATATGAATATATCATTTTATTTTCACCTTTATTGATATATAATTCACATACCATACAATTTACCCATATAAATTGTACAATTCAATGGGGGTTTTTAGTATATTCACAGACAGGTGCAACCATTCCCACAGTCAACTTTAGAACATTTTCATCACCTCAAAACAACTCCATTCTTCTTTAGCTGTCACACCCCCTCCCCCACCCCCAAATTCTCTCCAGCCCCAGGCAAGCACTAATCTACTTTCTGTCTCTGTGTATTTGCCTATTCTGGACATTTCATTAAAATGAAATCACATAATATGGGATGTGTTGTAACTGGTCCCTTACACTGATATTAGATATTCATGTTATTTACAGGTTTGAGATAATTATAGATGATACTACTGTGTATGATATGTATCAGTGAAAACAAATCTCTCACATCGAGATACATATTTCTATTGGGATATATACCTAAAAGTGGAATAGCTGGGACATAGGTTCTGCTTATTGTTACTACAATAATAATAGTTAATAGCACCTGCGAATAGTTAATAGTGCCTAATAGTTTTTCAAGCTTATACACCCACCAGCAGTATATAATGAGTTCTTATTGCTCCATACCATCACCAACATTTGGTGGATGTGTGTTTGCAATTTACATTTCTCTAATGGAAAAAAAAAAAAAAAACATCTTTTCATGTGATTATTAGTCTTGTAGAGATCCTCCTTGGTAAAGTGCCTGTTGGTTCTTTACCTCATTTTTCTATTGAGTTGTTTGTCTTTTTCTACTTCATTTATATATTCTATATGCAAGTCTATTTTCATTTGAGTGCTACAGATATACACACACAAACACCTTTTCATAGTCTGTGGCTTGTGTATTTACTATCTCATTGTTAAATTTTACTGAATGTAAATGTTTAATGTTTAGTAAAATCTAATTTATTAGTCTTCCTTTATGGTTACTGCTGTTGCTATCCTGTTTAAGAAATCATTGCCTGCAAGGACATTCTCTTACGTTACCCTCTAAAAATATACAGTATGCTTTTGAACATTTAGATCTGCTAATTATGTGAATTGATGTGAATCAGAGTTAAATATTTTTTATATCGCTAGCCAATTGACTCAGGTCCTTTCCTTGAAAAGACCATCCTTTTCCCACTGCTCTACAATGTCATCTTTGTCATAAATCAGTACAGATACTGGGATTAGTAAACAAGGGCTTTAAAACAAAGATGACAAATACAGTAAAGAATCTTACTAAAAATAAGATACAGTAGATGAAGAGATAGGAAATTTTAAGAGAGATACAGATTATGTTTTTAAAGAAGAAGAACAAAATGGCAGTCCTAGAACTGGAAAATAGGATATCTGAAATTACTTGATGGGATTATCAGTAGGTTGGACACAATTGTAGAAAGGATCATCAACTTGAAGACAGGTCTCTAGAAATCATACATCCATGACTCACAAAGTAGTATCAAGTGCTCTCTAGCATACTTGAAATTGAACTCCCAGAAGGCAAAAAGTATGGGGAAGAAAAATATTTGAAAAAACAATCACAAAAACTTTTCCAATTTGACTGCATATATTTTATCCAGGATATTTGCTTATTTTTAATGAAGAGTTGATCCCAATAACCTAGCTTGCCATGAATGGAATTTAGAAGTTAGCATAAATAATACAAAGTTTTACATCTACATGAATAAGCAGTAGGACATTTTACAGTTGCACAAAATGTAGAAAAATGCTTTGTTGGGTGGAACTGGCCTGAGTATTACTGAACTTTTAACATAAATACTGCCTGCCTGGTAAAGGACATTAGTACCACCCAATCATAATAATACCACATGTTTTCACAATTTTTCAAAATCTGTCCTCAGTGTGTAGTACGGCCCTGCATCCATTGTGAACCCCTTCCTCACACAATCGGGTACTGCCTCCTTTCTCCAAGCCCTTTCTAACCTCAGCTTCTAATGCTCACAGCTCTCAAACAACGCTGGCCTCTCTCCATCTCAGAGCTTTAGGATTTCTTTCCATCTTCCCGAATGCTCCTCCCCCGAATACCCAGATGACTGACTCTTTTCTCCTCCTCAGGCCTGTGTTCAAATGTCATTTTCTCAGTGAGATTTACAGATTAAATGAAACAAAGCCAAACAAAAAACTTGTTGGTTCTTTTCCCCATCCCTAGTTGATTTTTTTTTCAGATATAATTGATGTATGACATTACATTAATTTCCATTGTAAACATTATTCTATATTTGTATATACTGTGAATTGATCACCACACATAGTCATAAAATGTTTTTATTTGTTATGAGAACTTTTCAGATCTACGCTCTGCAACTTTCTAACATAGAATACAATGCTGTTAACTTTGGTCACTATGCTGTACTTTATATCCCCAGGGGTTATTTATTTTATAACTGAAGTTTGTACCTTTTGCCAACCTTCACCCATTTATTTTTATCTATATCTTTGAAATGCTGTATATTTTAATTCTTTAATTTGCTTATTATCTCACTTTCCACAGCACTAGAATATGAGTTCTGGTAAGAGGGGTGGGGAATCCACTGATTTTGTTCTCTTTCATTTCTTCAGTACGTAGAATTTGTAAAAACTTAAAATTGTTAACAGTTTTCTCAGGGCTGGCTTATGGACAACTTTAATTTCTTCCTAATAACCCTTATACCTTTCAGGTTATTTTTTCAGTTTTTCATGAATAAGAAAGCCCTGATAGTAGTCTAATAATTTTTACATTTTTAAGGTTATGTTTGAGTTTCTCAGCATAAAGGATTATGGTAGTAAAAGCTCCAGGCTTTTACCAAAGAGAATAAGAAATGCGATGTGGTTGTTTCCAAAGCAACAAAAAGCTCCACCTGATTAAGTATACTGAGGGCTTCTCCTTATTAGATTGAAGTATCCAATCAAACCACTTAGCACTAGGATCACAAAGAAATTTGCCTGTTCAGTTAGAGAGCAATTTGTACCAACTATTTTTCTTTAGGTGGTCAGGCTTCAGGGTGGATGATGAATTTTCAAAAAGGAAAAAGATGGAAAATCATCGAATTACCCTAAACTGTGCTGCCAACCGAGTAAGCGTTTCTAAAGACTCAAGGAAAAATTATATTCCTGCATTATATAACCTACCAACAACCTGCTTACCTACTGTCTTAATCTAGTTCATTCTTGAAAGCAGAGCCTGAGACAAAGGCAGACATGTTCTACTTGGGAATGTGATCCTAGGGAGCAGGAATGAGAGAGACAGGAGTGAAGGGGCGGGGCAAGGCGGGGTGGGAAAGAAAATACAAGCAAAACAAGGTAGTGTTATCAAGTGTCCACCTCTGTTAATGGTTTCTCAGGGAAGAACTTTCTCAGGAGCCTTACCAAACTTTGTCTCAGACTGTCTGTCTGAGGGTTCGAAGGGAGAAGCAGTTCTCTGTCCCACATGTTGAGAACTGCTCCCGTTGGGGTTAACCCCCCCACCCCTATGCAAAGCCAGGACAGCCTCACTGGTACATCACACGTTGCCACATCAGAGAAGCCTTGACAGGAAGCTAGATTCTCGGTGCATGCTGGAAGCAAGGCACTGCCAGCCCAGAGCAAGGCGAAGCCTGCCCAGAACTGTTCACCACAGCTGTGCTGGAATTGGAGGTTGAAGAGATGTGAGACAGTGCACACGAGTGTACACATTGTGCCGTCAGCTTTGTCCAGATCTATTTCCTCCCCTTTCTGTAATTAAAATTTCAATGTCCAGAACAAGGATGGTGGAAAGGTTATATTTATTAGAGGGATGTTTGTAAGAAGTAGAACATGAACATGACAAATAGAATGAAAAATTACTTTTGAAAAAAAGCGATGTGTAAGTATTTTTTTGAAAAATTGGATTATTGGCTAAAGATACTGGATATCTTCTAAACTCATATAATCTCTGAAAACAGTTGTGAATTGTTTGGAGAAATAAAATTAACCTTTTGTTATGTCTCTGTGAACTTTATAAATCAATGTCATTTACTTTTCCTAAAGTACTATTTTCTACTGTCACATAGCACTAGTGATACAGAGCTGAAAACCAATGAAAGGACAATTGGTAGAAACAGAGGAAGGGAAAGTATTGGGATAATTTTTATCATATAAAGGGTTGCCATTAACATTGGTTGGAATGGGGGGGAACTGCATGCTTTGATCCAGCCTCCTCTAGGAGGCACCACCCTACCAGAAGTAGTTCTCTCTGTGCCTGCACCCCTGTGATGTCATCATCCTTTCTTATTTGATCTGGAATTGCTACCAATAGGATAGAACCTTTGAGTTACTCAATTCAATATGTGTTGAGTTATTATTTGCTAAGTATAGGGACTATACATTTGAGTAAGACATACTGTAAAACATGATATCCAAAAGTTTCAGAATACATATTCTTTTGTTTGCCATTCAACATTAACCAAAACTGACCATTTGATCACAAATCAAGTCTCAACAAATTTCCAAAGACTGAAATAATATTGAGTATAAGTTAAACCATAAGTCAATTATAGAAAGACAAAAATTTCCAAATACTTATCATTTAAGGAACATACCCTGAATGATCCATGAGTCAAACTAAATCACAGTGGAATTTAGAAAATATATTGAAATAAATTCTAATAGAAATACAACATATTAAAACTTGTAGGATTCTGTGAAAGCAAACACCTAAGGGAAATTTATAGCTCTAAATACATTAAAAATTTCACAGAAAGTTTGGCTATTGGTATTTCCAGAAGGGGGTGGGGCGAGGGGCAGTGTTGAAGCAGCTTTTCAAACAGTAGACAACTGACAGCAAAGGCCTGGTCACGGAGGGAAGGAAACAAGGCGACCAGTTGCCCGGCCTCCCTAGGTCTAAGCATTGGGTCGCATTGCAGGAGAAGCTTAAGCGGAGCAGAGCGACTCTTGCTGCACAGAGGAGACAAAGATTGGAGTTGAATGAGATAGAGCTTGAATTTTTTAGGGCAGAGTATCAGTGAAGAGGGAAGTATGAAGATAAAAACAAGTCAGTGTACAGATGCCTTTGTGTCCATGCTGAATACTAAGCTTAACAATTCCCAAAACTTGCACAAGAACGGGAAACATTTAACCTCCATCCAGCCATTGTGGAGAGTCCTCACTCAGAACTGCAGACATGTACTGTGATCCCGGGAAAGGTTACACCTTGTGTAAGTCTGACAGTAAAGTCTGTACTAGACATGCCACAAAGAAAATAAATCCACAAACAAGCCTTAATATTACGAAGCTGATACACAAGTAAGTTAACCACCTGTCAGAACAAGTCCAAGTATGTTTTTTTCAGGTCCTCCAAGATGCATATGCAAAAATATATTTACAAGGGATCTATTTGGGAAGATTTCAGACTGTTTCATGTCCAACCCCTTTGAAGGAAAGAGGGAAAGAAGGAGGGTGGAGTAGCCAGGGTCTCAGACTGCAACACAATTCTAAGAAAAGTTTAAGGTCAGGCTGATGAAACTCGCCCCTCAGAGCAGTCCCCTTGCACACAGGAAAGGGTCTGCATTAGTGTACCGGATCTGCTCATTGTTCTGATGGAAAAGACTCATGGGAACTGTAGCCTTGGCATAAAAATATTAGTGGATTCAGAGAGTAACTGATGGGGCCCAGTCAGGTAAGCTACCCTTGGTAAGAGATCTGGGTGGTGCATTTCCATCACTACCGGAGTCCTTGTGCTATTCAGCACTAGTCAGGGAGGAAGACCTCCCTGATTGCGGCGAGAGGGCCTGTCTTCCTGAGGAAAAACCTAGCAGAGGACAGTTGATTAGAAGGATGAAACTACATCCACTATCACTGATCTCAGGGCTGCCAGTGGGCCTCTTCCTCTCCTTCCTCCACTATCCCATTTTGGAATCCTCTCACACAATCACCTCAGGAGTTCTTGGTGGTTTACTTGATGTGATGCAAACTTTCATTCCTGAGAGTCCTGAATCTTAGTAATCATCCCCATCTTGGACTGAGTTTGCTGTGTGTATCTGTTCAGTGACAGTGGCACAAAGGAGCAACAGGAGGCACCAGGTGGCTCACCTGGGGTCCACACATGCCCTTCCCTGTCCCGTTGTGGAGAAGTAGCCCACCCAACTGCTCATGGCGGTCAATTACTCTGTGAATACGGTGACTTCTTGCCTGCACACTCCTGGGCACAAGGAGTTCAAAGTGTTCTAGTGACAACCATTCCTTGTAGTTCAATGGGACCCACTGTAGCCCTTGGCAAGAGTATGCCCACTTTGGGAACCAAGACCTCGAAGCTTGCAAAGGGTGGAGTTGCGGGGCAGAAAGCACAAATACTTCCAGTAAAAAGTCATCAGGAGTGTTTTAGTGATGCCACTCCTTGTGCCACCACAGTTGACTCTCACAATCCTTTTGGGCCCAGAGCACCATAGAGTTCCCGGGTTTAATACATACAATGTATTCTGGAAGATGGCAGCCCATCCTTTCAGAAGACTGCCTCAAAGCTCATACTTCAGCTGTGCCTTTAGAAGACTATTGTAGCATTCCCTGAGTGGCCACATGTATAAGGCTGCAGGGTGCTGTTGCATGTGGTAAGAACAAGGGATCCCATGGTCATGGGCCCACTCTTGCATCTTCATCATGATGAAATGGTCGAATACTCTGTAAGTCCTTTATAGTGGTGCTGGCTGAAGCTCTGCAGGTAGTAATGGCAAACCCAGACCTGGACCAGATTCTATCCTTGTCAGAACAAACAACTGGCCCTTCCAGGATGGAAGAGACCCACTGTAGTTGACTTGCCGCCAGTAGACCATTTAGTCTACTTGAGGAACAGTGCCACACTGAGGGCTCAGTGATGGCCTCTGTGGCTGACAGCATGGACATTCAGAGGCTATGGCAGCCGGATTAGCCATGATAAGTGAGAGTCCATGGGTTGGGCCCATTTATAACATCTACCTCTGCCACTATGTCCTCATCATGCCACTTCAGGGTCTGACAACAAAGTCTGCGTAATCTCAACTGGCCAAGTGCTAAATACCCTATTCATGGTGGCTGCTTTCCGGTGGGCCCTAACACGTGAAAAAAAAAACATTCGAACTCTACGTCCACTCCCACGTGTCCATCCACCTACATCTACATCAGACTTCCTTGTATTTTCCTAGTCTTTTTCCATCCACACCCCTGAGCAAATGGCCAAGCCACTATCCACTGCCCAGAAAACTGCACACACACTCATCCAGAACCAGTTTTCCACACAAAGCAGATGATGTAGTATACCATTCACAGCTCTGTCGATTAGAAATATTTGTCCTTTCCATTGTCCTTCAAGGCCATTTCTGGACATAGCTGTAATGTACCCAATCATATCTGATCCTCTTTCCTAATTGGAATTGAAAAGAACACCTTCTGCAGATCATTGGCTACATACCATGTACCTGAACTCTTCTTTTTTATTGAATTTATTGGGCCGATATTGGTTCACAAAACCACGCCCTTCTTAATTTCTAGTCATGAACAATACCACATCTGCACAGCAGCTGCAGTCAGGGCCAATGCTAGGTTACAGTCATTCCGAACAGTTCTTTCAAAGCCCAGACGGGCAAAATGAATGGAAAAATGATGGGGACAACCAACAAGCTTCACCTCTGCCATCCCAGCCAAATGTTTTTGATTTCCTTTATTGGCTGGATAAGGAGGAGTTTCAGAGATTTCCATGTGACTTTCCCCACTGTGATGAGCCTTACCTTAAATGCCAGAGGCTTTATGTGTGTTGCAGTCATTTCCAATTATACACTGAGACACTGTAGACATGAACAACTGTGGGGCCACAGACTCGCTGTGTCTGTTGTGAGCTAGACTTTAGCTGGTACCACAGGGCCTGGTCCCCAGGAGCGCGCACTTTAATGGGGTGTTACTATGCTGCTTTGGGTTTTCAGATACCAGTGTCAACACAGACCCTATGTCCAGTGGTCCTTGAAGTGCCTGGGTATTCCCCTCTCTCAGTGTACTATCATCGGAGCAGTTGGCCACATGTCTATTTAGAGAAGAACTTGGAGATTCATCGGAGTATATTCCTGCCACTGTACAGCAGGGTCTTTCCTCTGAAGGAACCAGGCACCACTTCCATCTGTGGGTTCTGTATCTGAAAACTGCCTCAGGTCTGAGACCTCAACAAGGGACTGTGACATTTCATTGGGACCAATGCTTTCATGCTCTTCCTTTCCTATTTTTCCCTACTGGTTACAAATGTTAAGCAGCATTTTTGTTACTTGCCCATCTGTTTTGGCTATAGCAGTGGTACACTCACTTCCAAAACATCCTGGGATTCAAACCCCCTTCATTGACCCTCCAACTTCACTAGTCATTACAGTAATCATGGCCTCTTGGCTTTGGGTAGTTAAGCACCAGTCCTCTCTTGCTTCAGGGCCCATCACCCCCGAATGACATTTACAAGCCCAGCTCTGTGAGCACCTCACCCATGATCAGCCCTGATCTAGAGAGGACAGCCACCACTGAGCCCATGATGCCCGTGCATTCTCACAGGCACATTCTCGGCGGCCTCAGTGAATTATGTGCCTTCTGGGCCCTGGTTTGGAACAAAACCATGTGGTGAGTTCTCTAGCCTCATGATATATCCGATCCAGCATGACCACTCAGCCTTTTAGTACTTCTACAAGTTACCAGGACCACTGGGCATTTCCACTTCACTCAGTGTTGGCCAAAATGATATCAGGCTTCATATTCTAACAGGAAATTTGGCCCATCCCCTGGGGTTCTTGCTAAGATGATAAACCCTGTGTCCCAATAAAGTACCCCTAAATAAGTAAGTTCTTGTTTCTGTAGTATTACATTCTGGTCCCCTAAATAAAGCACCCTCAAAATCCAATCCCAGGAATACTCCCCTGGCTCCTGGTGGTACAGGCTATTTCTTGTAGCTCTTTCAATGTGTAATATTTTTTCTTCCTCTATCAGGTCCAGCACTTTCCAACTGCAGTTATGCTGGATTTAACTTGACTTATCTGCCTAGCAGTCAGGAAAGAAGATAAGACATTTCATGAGGGGACACCTACCCATTGCCTTATTATGGCATCTTCCACCATAGGGAAGTCCACAGGTTTCCATAAGTGTTATGTGGGCCCAATATGACTACATTGGTAAATTCTTCCAAATATTTTAGAAGAAAAAAAATGAGCTTAACACAATTTTTCTACTGAGCAGGAAAACACAACTACTTTCCCAATTTCTTTTATGAGACAAACAACTTTGATATCAAACCTTGACAAAGATATTTCAAAAAAGGAAAATTCTATAAATGCAGCCAACACAAAGACAGGATTGTTTAATCAGATTCAAAGACTGACAGAAATAAGAGATTTTATCCATTATAAAGTTTTTCTAATAACATCAAGAACACAAGGACTCAAGAGGTCAGGCAAAGCAGAAAGTCCTGAACAGTGCCTGTGGCTTTCGAGTCCTTCCTTCTTCCTTGCATGAGCTATGAGGCCATGCTGGAAAGATGTGTCCTCTCGGTGAGGCCACCTCACACAACATGGAATATTTCAGGTCATGACACTTCTCTATTTTATACCCAGGTAACTGTGGATTTTCCTGGAAGCCATGCTCAGCAGCTTCATAGGTTCTGGTTTTGCTTACCACAGTCAATCCTGAATTAGGAACATCCTGCTAAAAGGACTCACCTCCTAATAATTAATATTACTTTATTTATATGAAGTTTGTTATCAATAAGTTTACAGTTGCCTCCCTTCTTTCCTGGAAACATCCCCCAAAATGTTTCTAGAAGAGAAAGTAATTGGAGGCTAACCACTTAACTCTTTCCTACTCAAAAGCCAATCAATCTCACAAAAATAGATGCGAAAATATTTTTAAATATTATTAAATGGAATTTATAATACGCAAAAAGGTAATACATCATAATATTGGTTTAACATTTGAAAGTTAATTAATGTAATTTACCATGTAACATATTAAATGAGAAAAACTATGATAAATTTAATAAATGCAGAATAAGCAATTGACAAATCAATACTCATTAACATTATAAATTATCAGCAAGTGAGAAATAGAAGTGAATCTTTGTAACCTGATAAGGGTATCTACTAAAAACCTACAACTAACATAATACTTAATGGTAAGACATGGAGTCTTTCCCCTCAATATCGGGATTTAGGCAAAGATGTTCACTGATCTCATCGCCTCTAGTCAACATTGCACTTGATGTCCTAGCCAAGGTGGTGAAGGGGAGAGAGGGGAAGAAAGCAGAAATATATAATGGAAAAAAATAAAATAAAATTTTACTTCATGATTTTGTATGTAGAAAGTCTGAAGGAATTCATAAGTAAACTGTAAGGATGGTTTTGTGAATTTAGCATGGTCAAAATATGATACAGGATCACTATCAAAATCAATTGCACTACACATCCTTGTACTGTATTGATTGGATAAATAAACCTTTTTAAGTATACAATAGTAATAAAAACACCAAATAAAGCAATTATAACATTTAAATTTTTCTACATGGAAAGCTATAGAATATTGTGAAAAGAAATTTTTAAAGATTTAAATAAATGGAAATATAAACAATGTTAATGGAAGGAAAAACCAACATTTTAAAATCAATATTTTTAATTTGCTCTAAATTTATCTGTAGAATGAATGCAAAGACTAATCAAAATACTAGCAGGATTTTTTTTCTTTTTTTGAAAAAATAAAAGTGAATCTAAAATGCACATGGAGGTAGAAAGAACCAAGAATAGCCAATAGTCTTGAAAAAGAAATAGCTGGAAGGCTTATACTACCATATATCAAGACACACCTTAAAGCTACAGCAATGACTAATAGGACAATGGAATGGAACAGAGGAGTAAAACTGGGTATTTTTCTCCAAAGGCAAATGCTTTGTTCCTACCCCCATTCAAACTCATACTTCCACTCCAACGAGACTGTAAGCTTCATGCCCTGAGGAAAAGAGGCCATAGAAAATGCACCAAAATAAACAGAATAACACCTAAATGACCAGAGACAGTGAACTCAGGCTACATGATCAGAACAGAGCAATTTGCAAATAAAATGAGATTTGTGCAGCCCCTACTGACACGGCTTGGGAGGAGCTTGCTTCAGCTCACTTGAATAAGCCACTGTCTATGGCTCACAAGGGTCCTGTTCTTAATGAGGTGGTGCATAGCAGCAGCACACTGTGAATCCGAATAGCAGATGGCAACACTGTCGAGGAGGCTGGCAGTCTGATGTCTAGCCACCAACTGGCAGCAATCATCACTAAACTGATTCATGCGCCCAGGGAAAATCTTCCTAAGAGTCTTAGCACATGTGAGCAGCGAAAAGCAAATGGCCTACTCTCGCTATCTTCTGTAGATACTACCTCTGTTTTTAAAAATAGTATTCCCCAAAGCAGTTCACATAAAGAAACAGCACATTGTGTGAACTGGAGGCTTATTCCTTTCCTATCTACTCATATACTTTTAAACATGATAGCTATGATTTCTCTGTTCCGTGAATAGCTTTTATTCGAAGGAAACAGCTTTATAGCATTCACCCTATGGCCTCATGGCAAACATTCAATGATAGGCTAGCACTTACAGATGCTCTAAATAAAGGGTCTGTGTAAACGATACTGTGAATCTAAGAACAACATATTCTGTCTCATAATGAAGCAATGGCCTAAATTGCTTATGGTCCATCCACCTGAGGCAGGTAACTCAATCCTGGGTGAAAAGCTTGTTATTATCATACTTGGCCAGGAAAGCAGATAAAGGCAGCCACTAGCTTTATAAACTGTTCTCATCTAAGAGCCTTTCACAATGGAAAAAATCTTGGTGAGATTCATTTTTTACAAATCTCTTTACAAACCAAAATGATAAGCAAGTAGCATTTTTTTCTATTCAACTGTGGAAAAGGTTTGTTTTTTGTAACCAATAAAACCAATTTTCTATCTGTATATATTAATAAAGAAGATTTAAGATAAGGCTTTAATGGGAAAATAAATCCTTGCTTTATTCATTTACAAAATACTTGCACCTAAATTAAAAACAAAGCAAAACAATCCTGGCTATTCTCTAAATCTTCATTAAATTTGTTTTCTAAAATTAATATATGAGATTTCTTTTATGTCATGTGTTTATAACAACATAGAGAAATCACTACAGTCAAATGCCAGGTACTTTATTACATATGATTTTTGGCAATTATTTAATAGAATTAAAATTTTAAACTTTTTAAAAACAAGTGCCACAATTTGTCTGAATGTATTACCTTTAACTCTAGCAATGTGAAAAACCAATTTAGGCTGAAATATCATTTATAACCTCCTCCAGAGAGAGTTCCTGTGTCTTGTGTCAAGCAGAAGGGTGCTTCTGTTGCAAGTTAGATACCTGAGCCCTGACCCTAAAGCTCAAAGAGAAACTCACACACCAGCTCTCAAATCTTTCAACATTCAGCTCTGGCCAGGTAGATCAGTTAGTTAGAGTATCATCCTGACACACCAAGGTTGTGGGTTCGATCTCCTGTCAGGGCACATATAATAATCAACCAGTGAGTGCCTGAACGTTTGGAACCGCAAATTTCTCTTTCTCTCTTCCCTTCCTTTCTCTCTAAAATCAGTTTTTAAAAACAAACTCTCAACATTCTCCCCAAACAAGAAATCAAATGCCAGAAGTCATCATGCACTTTAATATTTAAGGTAAGAAAACCCAATTCACTTAGTGGTTTACTCACATTTGCTGCTCTGTTGCCTACTTTATAAGAAATCAAAATAATTGTCCCATGTTAAAAGATGTCTTAAAATGGTGGCAGATTTATTCCCTAAAATAGCTGGAAACACTCAAAATATTGAACAACTTATCAGACCAACAGGAGTTGTGTGTTTTATTCAAACATTATAAAATGTTGGATATTAAGAAAATAAGATAGGATGATAAATTTTTTGTCCTTGAATATTAGGCCATACTCAATGTTAAGTATAAAAAAAAAGCCACTAATAGATAGGCTAGTTCAAAGATAAATTCCCAGACATTTTGATATAATGGTAAACACTAGAAGGTGCCTAAGTATATCGATTTCAGCACTACAGATGCTCAATTTAAGCAAGTCAACCACTTTATCAAAAGATGAATAGTCTCTTTCAGAACACAAGAATTCTAGCAATCATGATCTAAAAGTGCATGTACCAAGCAGTAATTTTCTGTTCTCCTGCCTTTCACTAAAGCTGTCCTTATCAAAGACCCCAATGATACCCATCTTGCCAAAATTACAGTTTCATTTTCCAGCTCTCTCTAACCCTCGGAGGTATTTAATGCAATTGATCACTGCCACCACCTTAAAACACTTTTTTTGCTTGGATTAAAGGCAGCAGGGCATATGCCTGGTGGTCCTTCTCCCTCACTGCGGTCCATTGTCTCCTCGGGTCCTCACCAAAATCCTGACCTTTTAACACCAGGATGTTCTTAGATACTCTCTTGTGTACATTCTGCTATCCGGATGAACTCGGGCATTCTGCTGCGTACACTCTGCTGAGGGCAAGGACGGCCTGTTTCCGATTTATGGCACAATGCTTAGTACATCTTGAGCACAAATATTTGTTGGAGGAATGAATGAATACTGAAAAAAACAGACCTAGTTGGAATAGATACATGTAAGTACAATAATCGTGGCCTGGAAATTTAAAAGTTTTTAACTATTATTTCACTGAAATAGGTATAAATATCATCATAATCCTCATCTTTCTATGACAGGAACTTGAAGCTCAGATCAGTCGAGTAACTTGCCCAGTAACATGCAGCTACTGAGTCGGAGTTAAGACTTGTGTTCTTGCTGTCCTAGTGCAAAGGCCACGCTACCAACTCAGTGCTGTACTTTCGGATGAGCACAAGAGAAAACGAAGAACAGGATCCTGAGTGCAGCTTGCTCTCTGCTGGCCCTCTGCTACAGTGATATGGTCTTGAAGTTGATGGCTCTGAGGACAGCGGGACGACCAATGCTATTTTTCTCACATGCAAAAGGAAGAGCACCTGTTTCCTCATCTATGAAGTGGAGATAAAAATACCTTCTGTAGGCCGTTACTTTTAGGCCAAAATAAGATAATGTGTAAAATATAAATCACTATACCAAAAAATAGATAATCTCCATTCAGCAATTATTATTACTGGGAGGTGCTAAAAGACGAGCTAAAATGGAGAGGCAGAAAATTACCAACAGGAACAGAGTGGAAGAGCAGGAGGGAGAGCCATGAAACAGCCTTGGTTTCCTGGTTCTGTCAGTCAGGGACATGAATGGAAAGAAAGGTAGTGTTCTCCCATTCCCAGGTAAAAAAAAAAAAAAAAAAACACACAATGAACATCCAGTACATGATGACAAAATTAAAATTTCATTAACTTGGCCATACTATATATTTTTTAACAAAAAAGTAAATCACAAGGACAAAAGTCTACTGATGCTGTGAAATAAAACCTGCAATTCTGCACTTAATTTGTTTTGCACCTGTGTGGTTTTAACTTCCATTGACTCTAGAGACATTACAATTAACAAATCCCTGGGATGAATGGAGATAAAGCAGGCAAGGGATGTTAGGTTAATGAGGCAGCACAGAGGAAGGCAATCCTGTGACCTGCTGGTCCTCAGAATACTTGTATACAGGTCTTTAAACTGTAATCAGGTAGCACAGTTAGGAATACTCCCCCAAATCCCTTTCACCACCGGGTTCCAGATTGTAATATTCAATTATTATATAAAAGGGTGGCCAGGGTGAACTTAAATTCTGGGATGGGACTTCACTTAAAAATTTTAGTAAGGGTCCCTTTTTCCTTTGTTAGCAATACAGTCATCTGATCCCCATGACAGACTAAGGCCTGTCACTGCTGATACCTAAGTTTCTTGGTTGTGTTTGTGTGGCCACTATGAACACCACACAAGACATCTAACTTAGTCAACCAGAAGTGTTTCTGAACCTAGAGAGTGAAAGAGGGATGGCCTAGTGGGTAGAGCTTTGGAGTTAGTCAGTTCAACCTTTAAACCTCAGTTCACAAACTTAGCAAATATAAAACAGCCTCAGCCAAAATTTGTACATTATTTAAATAGATATGGTCCCTCACAGGGCAGTTTTGGAGATCCATGATAATATACTTAAAGTGGTTTTATTTCCTGGCACAGAGTCAGTTTTCATAAAGCATGGCTATTATTATTATTATTATTATTATTATTATTATTATTATTAAAGTTGTTAATCCTTGAAATGATGATTACAAAATTGGCTATAACTTTATTTTCACTGATTTTTTAAATAAAAAAAAGAGATGCATGTATGTGTTTGCATAAAACCTATAGGAGACCATTCTGCATAGCGTGCGTGGGCCCAGCTCTCACTTGGAGATGCACAGGACCCACAACCACGGATAGGTTCTCCCATGGGGAATCAGGCCTGCATTGTACCTAGACTGCTATGAGACTTGCTTTTGCTAAAACTCCCTCACCCTGAATTGAGGCAGCAAACATTTACTGCAAAGTAACTTCCTAAAATCCATGTTAAACCTTCCAAGGATGAGTGTAACCAGTTCAGCCACTTTTCCCTTTTCATTTGCAAATATCCCTCTTCTGTGATGTGATTAGGCATTGTCTCCTTTGTTTTCTGTAAAAGGTAACCACCTAAAGCAAACCTGTGGATAGTAAATGAGGACCATCATGTAATGTGCCCAGAAAACCTAATAAAGTCCTGTCTAGGCAAGGGCCACGGCTTTTTCTCCCCTTGAGAGAAAAGCCATGCTGTCCCTTTTTCTCCACAGGACTCAGTAGTCCGTGTGAATTTCTCATGCCTCATCCACAACAGACCCCATGAGCCAGGGTCCACATCAGCTTGAGCCCAGGAGGAGGGACCCGGGGCTAAGACTGTAGTTGTGGACAACACACCAACTTGGTTGGAGTACATGTGCATCAGCCCATGTAAGGGCTGACAACCCCAAGTGCTTTTCGGGACGGCCGTAGGGTATGTTGGATTTCAGAGGAAAAGGGCTTTCTTCCTAGGTCGCTCTCTCTTGCGACCATTTTGCAAATGTACCTTCTTTCGTAAGCAGGAGCCTTGCTCTCTTTCCCAAGTATTTGCAGCAAACTCGCAGGTACAGGTCGAGCAGTTAAGAGCCACAATGGCACTCACCATAACACTGTAAAAACACCCACAAACTGATTCCCATGGCACAACCCCCAGCTAGGTCCAGGCTTGGGAGACAGAGCAAAGATTTTCCCTTTAATCAGCTTTAAAAACATTGACTAGTTACAGGACAATTTACAAGCATCTCAGCAAATTCTTTCTTTCAAGCCACCTCTTGCAGCCCCTTCAGTTTTGCCTTTTCTTTCCATCTGCCAGCATAAGAATTTAAAGGTGCAGGTGGAGAAAAGGCAAAATTGAGACTGGTTTTGTAATTGCCATGCTTGCAGCAGGAAGAACTTCAGAAAAAGGTTCTTTTATTTGTTAAAAAATTTCTTTAAACGTTTCTGTGAATCCTCAACCATGGGGAACTGGGCTCTCTAAGGAACAAGAACAATGTTTTAAGCTAATTCGGCAGCATTTGGGGGCTGCTGAATGGCTCCCTGATAAGGGCTCTGTAGACTTATTTAGGAAAAAGTTGGGCAGAAGTTAAAATAACACGAGGTGGTATGAGGTAAGACTCTAGGTCAGTGTCTCACTCCTTCCTTTAGAGGATTTAATTTGAAAATACTGGTTTGCTTGAATTTTGTTTTTGTTTTTGTTTTGAAAGGAACAGCTCAGTCTCAAAATATTTTGCTAAACTTCTGGTAAATAGAATAAGATCTCTAATGTTGTTACATCATGAGGATTCTACTCAGAAAGAATTTAAATTGATTATTTAAAGAAGGGAAAAAAGGTCTCACTTCCCTCAGACGGTAAAAAACACAGGAAGAAAAATAATGAGAAAATCTTTTAACCACTCTGAATCCTCCTTATGGAGGCCCAGGGACTGCTTTGGTCCTGGGAACAAGCCGTGTGGAGCTCAGCATCCTCCCTCCCTCTTCTCCAGCCTCCCTAAGGTTGTCAAGGGCACTACATAATGAGACAGTTCACTTTTGAGCACACTCAAGGAATGCAGTAATCAATAAGAATTAACAACAAAAAAGTAAATGTATTTGCCAGTAGAGAAAAAACTGTTTCTGAAAGTTATGAATGTGTTCATAAATTTGTCAATCTAAAGCATGCTATGAGTGGGATGGGAGGTGTGACATGTTAAAAAAAAGAAATATGAAGAATCCCCCATGTTTATGCCAGAGCCATGACCCTTTATAGTAAAAATGAAATATAGGTATACTGTCTCCCAGGGAGAACTAGCCCTTCTCCATGGAAGACAAAGTACCATTTTTTAACTCAGTACCTGTAAACACTGATTGTTTCCTTGGGGAAGAACTGGCTATTCTCCCAGAGGGAACAGTTAGTCAATTGAGTCTCAAAAGGCCCTTGGCATGTATCCATTTTTGTCTAAAACATATTTAAGTGGAGCACCCTGCCCCCCCCATCCTTCCCACTTTCCTTGAAAACTCTGAACCTAGGAGCTACCAGAGCCTTTATTATTATTATTAAAGTTGTTAATCATTGAAATGATGATTGCAAAATTGGCTATAACTTTATTTCCACTGATTTTTTAAATAAAAAAATGGGATGCATATATGTGTTTGCATAAAACCTATACTAGGGATTTAAGAATCTGTACAATGATAACTTCCTAGTTCTGTTTTAACTTTAATTATTAATTATTAAAGGACATTAATCAAAAGAACATTAAGTGCATACTATGTGCTAAGTCTAGGGTAGCACAAGTCTAAGGTCTAAGGAAAATACAAAAGTATAATATAGACTCTATTCCAGAGACTATGTGAAGAATTAAAAAAATAAGTATCACAAAAGATGAATAAATAAAATATGGGAATTTGGAATACATAGTTTTCTATGTGATAGAATCTGGGAAAGTACCTTGGAAAATTGTTATTTGATCTGAGCTTTAAAGTAAGCACAGAATTTAGATATGCAGAGATTGAGGAGGAGGTAAGCAAATTAATGGGTGATTCGTGAATGAGTCATTCATTTCAAAATCTTCCCATTGCTGTAATTCCTGGAAATCAGCCCCTGTGGTGCCTACACTCTAGTCATAGACAGCCAACCCACAGGGAAATGAAACGACAGGAGCAAGAAACATGGAGTGGTCTGTGATGGGTGGAGGGAAGAGGAGCTGATAACAAACTTGCAACCAGATCATGGAAAACTTTAAATGCCAAGGTATTCGGACTTTATTCAAGCCTTTTGGAAACAAATTTCAAAAACATTATCCCATATTAAAGTTAAAAGCAAAACATAGGTGTCTGATCCAAGTACAAACGGACCCAAACAAAGTTGTTAAAAGATAGTGATTTATATCTAAAATTTTAAGAGTTTATTTGAACATTTATCAACTGGAAACAGGTAGCATCAAACCGGAAGTGCTTAGGAGCACTCTGCTGACAAGGGTCTGGGAAGGCTTACGTAGAGAGTGGAAGCAAAGACATGGAACTACTGGATTAGCTGTAGTTTAAAGCCTAGGGGGCTGTTTGTGATTGGTCGTCCTTAGCGTTTGAGTTCATAACCTTGAGGCTATTATAGGCTTAGATTTTGGTGCTCACATAGGCCACCATCAGGCATTAGAGCCACCTTAGTCTAACGGCCTCCTTGTTTAACTAATGTAACAACGTGCCTATTGTTAAGGCTGGTTGGATGGCATCTAAAGTTCTTTCTAGCAGAGTTGGAAATGCATCTCACTGAAGGAAGCCTAGAAACAGGGATGTGATTTCAATAGGCCAGGAGTGATGTAATGAGGACTTAACCTGAGGCAGAAAGAGAGAAATAAGAGACACTGTGATAATGCTTCACGACTCTTCATAACACTGTTCTACTGCCTACCAAGACAGGGGATTGGTTAAATGAAATAATTCAAACCCATGTGTCTCTCAACATTTCTCCTTACAAAGGTGTGAACATTTCCATTTCAAAATTACACATGAAATAAGTAACAAAGTGATTGAAAAGTCAGACTCTCATGGAAGCTGGAACTGTGCCAGAGAGCAGCCTCCCAAACTTTTCCATTCTGACACTGCCTGCCTGCCTTTCTCCCGTCTGTCTGCCTGCCTGCATGCTCCTGGTGTATTCCTCAAGGGTTTTCAGTCAACAACCTTTGAAGTCTAAATCGGGTAACAAGTACCGAACCTGTTATGGCTACAACTAGCAAGGCATATCCTGCTAACTTTCAGTCTGGCCTACATTTGCGTGATGACATTTTCTTGAAGCAACTAATATTATCTCTATGAGAAAAAGCCTTATGTGTGACTTTCCATTATCAACATATCCACTGGGTACATAACATTATTCAAAAAAACATGAAAGCTTGCAGAACAAGTAAACATCCGAAAGGGCAGCAAGACAAGATAAATGTTTCCTAATAAAAGCATGGGAATACATTTCATTATCTGTGAAAAGTAGAGAGGTTATCCTAAGAGACATATAAGGTTAAAAAATACCATGAGAGATACACTCACTCACAATTATGGATAAATATGTTAACAGAGATATATAAATATCAAATTCATCATATTGACATTCCCCAATGCCTGCTCATTTCCACTCCACTCTTATTCCACTCTAATTGTTCAGCTACTTATCAAACCAGAGATCTGGAAAGCACACTTCACCTGTCCTTTTTCCTAATCTTTCATACCTAATTATTTAAAATGTTTTGGTTATATTCTACTAACCAGATTTCTTACCTATACCTAATTTCAACCAATGGTTATTTTCTCTTTCTGGTATAGAATAAAGTGCAAACTCCATTTCATGGCAAAAGGCCTGAGAGATAGCCCTCCACTGTGGGTGAGCTGCAACCAGAAGGCTTGAGGATCATTTCTTCGGTGAAGCCTATGGTACTCCCTGCTGCTCAAGCAGACCTTCTTAAAGCACTTATTATTCATTCTAAATATTTCCTACAGCTTACTTATCTCTGTCAATAGACATAATGAAATTTTGGAAATCAGAATTGTTGTCTCATCTATGGCAGTGAGAATCAAAACCATGGAACACACACACCTATTCACACACACAAACACACAGGGTACTGTCAGTGTCCTCGTTAGCGTTGCTTTGCTGTTCCAGGAGATTTCTGCCTGGGAAGATAGCATTTCAAATAGCTGATTAACTATCCCTGGAATTTCTCTAAAATCCACCAACTCAACAGGAACATGTAAATCAACAGCCTTACACACTGTGGACATAAGAAACATCCGGACTTGTAGGGAATTTGTATGATTTTATCTGAGCACGAACTGATAACAATTGCCTGGAAACTAAATCTCAGACTCTCCAGAGAATGACAGTTTCAAAGTTTCTTCTAGGCATTTAAAATTAAGGAGGGAACAGACAGAAGAGCACAGAAGGGCCAGAGAAAACAAGGCAGGAAAATGTCTGTGATTAGATTGCAGGCTAGTTAATGAGATTATGCATTCCCTCGAGGGTGGTTACACCTAGGAGGGGTCTGAAAAAGAATCATTCCTGGCATTTCAAAGGTGCGTTAACCTGGATACACAAGAATGATGGGTAGGGTTTGCTTATGGCAAAAACAAACCTTTCCTAGGCTTGGCCTGTGACTATACACCACGACCTACCCAATTAGAAATTTATGATCAGATCATCCTGTGGGGTTAGTGTTGATAAGAGCCCCTCTTCTGCTTACAAGCGTTGACAATTCTTCCCACTATTCAAAGAGAATCACTTTACAAGGATAGTGAAAAGGTAGAAATATTCATATATACTGAGCTCTGTGGAAAAAACATTTTCCAGAAAAATCTTTGATCCCATAAAGGCATGGCAAATATCCTTAAGCAATCAAGTCCTGTACTTGAGTCTATGCATCTACCAGTGACAAGAGACTTGTTTGATGGTGATTTTTAATATAGTAAAGATTTTCAGGTCAAAAAATAAACACACATTTATTAAGTAACACATACCGGTATTCGCAGGCTTCCATTCTCCATGTCCTTTCCTCCTTTCACTTACTGGGTTTACCCAATCGCTCATCCTTTTTATAACTCTAACATCCTTTCTCTGTGTCCTCCAGAAATCATGAATTGTCATCAGCAGTATCACCTCTATCTTTCAAGTTTTCCTTTGCTTAGATTCTTTGCCTTCTTGCTTTAACTGAAACTTGGCAGTGAGTGCCCTGAGAACACAACCTACCCTTAATTGTACTTTTGTGGGTTCTTTCCCTCCAGGAGGGAAAAATATACAAGGTGCTCCTCGAATAGCTTGTCATACATATAACAAGGAAGGCCTCAAAAACCGCTGGGGTCACATCACAGGACTCAGGAATTGACTTAAAGAGGTTCCCAATGGTCAAAACTGGGAAAATTGGGGCATCACTAAGAATAATGTCTATAATGAATTGATCACAGCAAATATATCTAAATCCATGAGGTCATGATTACATAAAAAAATAATTCTTCAACATCGGAGGATTCTAGGGAATCATATCATTTTTTGAAAACAGATAACTAAAGGGAAATGATCACATATTTGCATGAACACTACCACTGGTGTATCAGCTACTACATGAGGAGAAATTTCTGCTTATAAAAATGTTCAAAGGGATTTCCAGTCTCAACCACGTATGATGAAGAACCTGGTATTGAACTAACCCTTCTGCCAAAAACAACAATAAAATATAGATGACTTATATAAATCAACTGTTTGATGGCATTGGCCAGAAACCAGGACATGCAGGACTCTCTGAGTTCCTCAGAGCAAGGACACTCATATGGTGAGCTCTACATTCATGCCATGGCTTTTTTTCTAAGGGCACTTTCCAAATTGTGGTGCAGGGAATAGAGCTCAGACAGAACAGGCTAGTCTCACAGGACTGAGGGCAAAGAGGTCTGAGTTCACAGACTGCCAAAGTGTTGGACTTGAGCATTGGAGTTCCAGACAGGATAGGGATTGAAAAAAAGGTCACCGAACCTGCAAATTCCCCTCAACTCATGTTCATGTCTCATGGTGTTAATACATACAGCAAAACTAGCCCAAATAGTGGCAGGTAGGTAAATGGAATTAAGCTGCTGAAGTGTTCTTACATTGGTCAGTCACTGGTAAAGTTACTACTTTAAAGAAGACAATAAGATATTAATATATATTGTATTTACATGGAAAACACCAAAAGACAATTTTCAAAATATCTAACTAAAAATCCTTTAGAGAGAAAATGGAATAAACAGCACCTGATTAATCTAAAATAACTCAAGAGCTGTGGCTGGTGTGGCTCAGTGGATTGAGTGCCAGCGTGCAAACCAAAGGGGTACCAGTTCCATTCCCAGTCAGGGCACATGCCTGGGTTGCCAGCCAGGTCCCCAGTGGGAGGCATGTGAGGGGCAACCGCACATTGATGTTTCTCTCCCTCTCTTTCTCCCTTCCTTCCCTCTCTAAAATTAAATAAACAAAATCTTTTAAAAATAAAATAATTCAAGAAAAGAAACAAAAGACAGAAGAACAGATGGAAACAAATGGTATGTTGGTAGATGTAAACCCAACTGTTTTAGTTAGTTTGGGCTGCTATAACAAAATACCTTAAACTGGGTGGCTTATAAACAGGTATGTATTTCTTACAGTTCTAGAGGCTGGAAGTCCAAGATCAGAGTGCTAGCATGGCTGAGTTCTGGTGAGTGCCCTTTGCCAGGTTGCAGAATATTGATTTCTTATTGTGTTACTATAGGGCAGAGAGCAGAGCAGAAGGCAAGCTCCCATTCTGAGGGCATTGATCCCATTCAAGAGGGCTCTACGGTCAGGACCTTGTCTAGTTCTAATCACCTCTCAAATACCACCACACGGGGGGTAGGGCTTCAACATACGAATTTGGGGGACACACACATTGAGTCTGCAACATCAGCCATGTCAGTAGTTATATGTACATGGATCAGACTTCAATGAAAAGGCAAGGACTGAATCTTTAAAAACACAAACAAGATCCAGCTATATGCTATTTATAAGAGACATACATTAAATATAAGGACACCAAAAAATTAAAAAATAAAAATAATATAAAAATTATACCATGCAAACTCTAAACAAAAGCTAGTATAGCTTTATTAATGCCAAGCAAAGTAGACTTGAAATATAGGCATACTTCATTTTATTGCCCTTCACTTTATTACATGTCTTAGACATTGTGTTTTTTACAAATTGAAAATTTGTATCTTTTACAACCCCAAGGCTAGACCTGCCACCACCAAAAAGATTCCTCCATGAAAACTTAGATGATGGTTAGCATTTCTTAGCAATATGTTATCTTTTAGTTAAGCGATATACACTTTTTTTAGACACAATGCTATTACACATTAACAGACTGCAGTATAGTATAAATATAACTTTTATATGCATGAGGAAACAAAAAAATTCATGTGACTCACTTTATTGCAATGCTAATTGTATTTCAGTGGTCTGAAACCAAACGTGCAACTTCTTTGAGGTGCTCCTGTATTACTAGACAATAGAGTGCTATTCCACAGTGATCAGGGAGTCCATTAAATAGGAAGATAATACCTGTGTCACCTAACATATAAAGGCAAAAGAGACAAATCCACAACCATTTTTGGAAATGTTACAATTTCTAACAGAATGAGCAGACAAAAGATCAGTAAGAATGTAGAAGATTTATACAAGGCAATGAACCACCTTAACCTAATTGACAAACCTACAACCGACAACGGCAAGTACAATATTTTTCAAATGCACTTAGACATTTTCCAAAATACACTAAAACAAATCTTTAAACATTTCAAACTCAAAATTATAGACTGTGTTTCCTGACCAGAGTAAAATTAAACTAAACATAAAGTGACATAAAGACAATTAGAAAAAATCCTAAATGTTTGGAAATAAAAAAAATAAACTTTTGAATAACCTATGAGTAACAGAAAAAAATTGCAAAGGAAAAGAAATAACACAAGTTCTTAAAAAATCACTTTTATAAGCTGATGTGCTTTTGAATTACTCATTTCATAAAACAGCTTTTTTGGAAAACTTTAGAGGAAGTTTATGGGCTTACTTCATTTCCCCAATCTGTAATAGACTTTTTTCCAACTATAATTCCAGCAATTATGAGACTTATGTTTGTTAAGAACTGTGAAGGGTCTGATGTTTTACTGGACTGGGCATCTAGCAAGTTCACCTACCACAGTTTTAACAGTGCCCACTGAAGATTCCTGAGTCAGAATCAAAGGACTTTATCACCATACGGCGACAGCCTGCGCTTCAAGTTCATGATGGTTCTCTGTCTTCTAAATGTCACAGAGTGACATGGAGCATCTCAAGAGCATGCAGCTCACTGGGATGACCAACTCCTGGATGTGCCCAAAACCAAAGGGCTCCTGGTATTCGGGACTTTATGCTATAATCAGGAAAGTCTCAGAAATGAAGACAAGTTCATCACCTGGTGCACGCAGAGTTTGTATCACAGCTGAAATACCCTGAGCTTATAAACGCAGAGCTTATAAAAGAAGGCTGCCAGCAAATCTGCCCAAACTTTGCTCCAGAAAGAGACATTATCTTTGTAATCCTGGATGGCAAATAAATCTGCTCTTTGCCTCAGAGAGAGATGCTATCTTTACCTTCCAAAGCTGTTTGCCATACAAATATACTTGAAAATATATTTTAGAACAGAAGCTGCCAGTGTATCTGCTCAGAAGATAAGCAAGATATCTGTAGATAATGGTCTCCAAATAATATCCTTATAAAATTACAATATAATTATACTACATATCTATACTAATCTTCATGTTAGCTTTGAAAATGAAAAGTCCACACTCTCTATTTTGATCGAGTTTCTTTTGCAATAGTATTAGTAGTGGTCTGTCCTGCTTTTTGGAGTTACCAAAAGAAAAAAGAAAAAACAATAAAAGATGTTTGCTCTCAATTTTTTTTTAAGTTTTTGACAAAGGCACCTAAGTATACCGGAAAAAACTACCTATCTCTCAAGAACAAGTTGCTATTTTGTCTCAGTAGCAAAGACTTAATAAAAAATAAAATAATAAAACAAATTTTTTTTTGTTTTTATTATCCAAGGGTCTACTTACTAAGTCCATCTCTTGTTATGTACTATAAGAGATCAGGGCCCAAGAACAGCAAGAAATTTTAGGAGTGGGGAGAGTAAATCAGAAAATGAAACCAAAAACAACTGTATTCATTTCGGTAAATGAAGTGTGTGCTGGAAGATTGAACATACCTGGACTTTATGGAGATTTGTACAAACGATTTCCCTGGACTTCATTAGCATGTAGGTTCCAGTGGCTCATATTAACAATCCCAATTTTACTGGTTGTTCCCCCCACCCAGGAAAACTTCTGGGGGCTCCTACAGGACGTCCCACAAGCACTCACCAAGTCCTTCCGTTCCACCTTTCACCATGATGTTCCTCTATCATGTTCCACCAGGTCTGCCGGACGCAGGGCCTCCCACCACACTGAGGCCCGTCCCATAAAATGCCAGCCTCACCATACTCTGTCACTGCATTAGTTTTCTATTGCTGTACAGCAAATTACCATAAAGGTAGTGACTTAAAACAACACAAATTATTCATCTCAAACATCCGTAGCTCCCAAATCTGGCATGACTCCACCAGGTTCTCTCTTTAGGGTCTCACAGTTTGAAAACAAGGTACCTTGGACTGGGTTTTTATCTGGAAGCCCCAGGAAAGAATCTGTTTCCAAACTGATCCAGGTCATTGGCCAAACATGGACTGAGGTCCAAGTTTCTTTGTCAGCTGTCAACAAGGGGCCACTTAGATTCCCCGGCACAAGGCCCTCTGCCTCTTCAGTCCAGCAGTGGTGCATCAATACCCCTCCCTGTGCGTTGATTCTCTGACTTCCGCTTCTGCTCCTACCTACAGAAACTCTCTGCCTTAAGAGGGCTCACCTCACAGGACCAGGCTCACCTGGATAATCTCCCTACTTTAAATTCAACTGACCTGGGACTTCAATCCTATCTGCAAAACCCCTTCAAAGAAGTAGCTAGATTAGCGCTTGAATAAGTAATCATGGGTGAGAAATCTTGAGAGTGTGGACAAGGGTTGAGGGGGGCAGTTTTAGAATCCTCCCTATCACAGTTACCACAGGGGCAGAGCTCTCACCTCTGCCACCCGCTGGTTTACAGAGCCCCGGTGCAGTGCGGTTTGTGCGCCTATACTTGAGTTTTTAGAAAAATCAGGGTTCTTTTTAAGTACAAACCTATTGTTCTCCAAAGGATGTAAACCTTAATCCAATAGGATTTTGGCTATGAGTTAAATGAAAGTAAAACTTTTTAAAAAATACATTTGCTTATTTTTTAGAAAGAGGCAGAGGGAGAGAGAGAGAGGGAGAAAAACAGTTCCCTCTCTAAGGTGCTCCGACCGTGGGACCGAACCCACAACCTTGGTATTTGCCTTAATTGGGAATCAAACCAGTGACCTTTCACTCTGTCAGACAACACCCAGCCAACTGAGCCACACCGGTCAGGGCTGAAAGTGAAACTTTCTGATGCCATTCAGAACCACCCATCCACCTAAACAGCTAAGGCTTTGTTTACAGGACCAAAATACTCTCTTAGGACAAATGTTTTCTCAAAAATCTCCTTAGTGCATCAGAAAAACAAGTCTATTGTGGGGACGGCCTTACCAGTACATCAGGTATGTCCAGACATGTCTGAGTTCTAGCTGTGTCCACAGCCTGTTCTGCTGCTGCATTTACTTATTATTGACATGGGTCTCTGAGCTCTGTGTCCATCAGAACGTTGGGCACCCTGAGCTGCTGCTTTCTGTGGAACAGACAGACTGTGTTTCTTGTTGAGCAGCTAAATGTATGACTTTCAGTTTGAGACAAATGGGGATTTATGATTCTCTAGTTTAGATGCTTCTTCAAAGGGTAAGCCTCAGAGTCATTGTGCTTGGAAGGGCTGAGGGCAAACTAACAATTAATCGAACATATTTCCAGGAAAGATAAGGAAATAAAAGAAGTGGGGTTGTTCCTGCAAGAAGGCTAGAATCAAGTAAAAACTTAGGCCTCATTTTTCGAAGTATACAATAGAGAATAACAGCATCGAACCAAGAACATAGTTAGCATTGTGGGAAGGAATGATTGTATCCTCTCTTTTCACTTTTTCTATCCAGTTTGCTCTAAACACACAGACTGCCCTACTGTGAACCCCAACTGAATGGTAAAGGGGGCAGACAGAAAAGTAAGGGAAAGAGCAAAAGGCCACCAACCAATCTTTGATTTTTCCATCTTTGCTTGTAAGCAGGTGTCGGGTAAGATCATCCTTGGCAAAATGCAACTCCAAAAAGCAGGACAGACTACTACTTTGCAAGTTATGTAGTAAGTGTCCTGTTATATTTTTATTTTCAAAGTCTAAGATCCACAAAATTCTATTCATTGTCTGTTTGAACAAAAAATAAATAAATCTGTTATGGACCTTGACTTCTGAAAAACAAAGAAAAGGGAAAATAGCAAAGTGGTTTGGTTGATTTCTTGTGAAAGCCTTAGTTTGTCCAGGAAGATGGATGGTTCTGAACAGCATCAAAAATTTTCACTGTTATTTAACTTGTAGCCAAAACCCCAGTGGTCAATTGGTCAATTTTTTTTATGGAGCTGTTTTATTAAACCAACCAGTCAACAGTTGGTAAAATAAACCAGCAAAGACAATGGGTAATTTAATTTCAGAATTTTATTTTCCTTTTATGAGTCTCAAGATTATTTATGTGTACAGTACATTCACCCTAAAATTAATGAAAACCTCTGTGTAAGAACCAGGCTATGTGTTTATGCTCAAGCCAAAAAGTTGATAAAATCTCCTGTGTTTTATTTCTAACTCCCTGTCTCAAGTCAAAAAACAAAATAAAATAAAATAAAATAGATGGATACATAGTGAAAAGGAAAGGCTATTTTCTGTCTGTGTATAATTAAGGTAAAAAGTGAACTTTCACAACAAAGAAATTCAAATCAAATCTAAATTATTGACAGACAAGTATATAAATATATATAAATTATTTCTGTATATAAATCCTTTCAATAATTATGCTTAATTGTGGTTCCAAATAACATATGCTAGTATCAAAACTCAAGTAAAATGAGAAATAACCTCAATCATTTAAGTCTTGGCTTCTGTTGACCATAAATAAAGATATAAACAGATATAAATCACACTATAAAGTGTGATTTCTGGAAACTACAGAGAGATTTTGGACATGATGGTGTGGTAGAGGAGGAAACTATCCTCTAGCTCAAAGTTCTTTCACCTGGCCTAATTAAATCTACATGAAAAGATTAATGAGAGAAAATAATCAAATTTAATTACACGTGTACATCTAGAAACCCCAGACACATGCGTGAGTCCAGCGCCACATACCTGAGAAGTTCAGGGATGGAGAGTTGAAATGAGGTATATTCGGCCTTCTGAGCTAAGGATGAGGTAAAGCTCCTCAGAGCTTCAGAGGGGAGGACAGAATGAATAAGAAGAGCAGATGTTCAGTAATTAATAGTTGTCCTACCTATCATATAGACAGATCAAAAATGTTATCTCTGATCATCTTTTATTACGGCAAGTCCCTAATTTAAGTTCTTCTACGTAGTTAACAGGGTGGGAGGCGGAAGTTTCTCTTGAGTCCAAAGGGTCTCAGTTGCCTTTAGCTCAAAATAATTCACGTACCCCACAGGAAAATGTGGGGGTGACACATTCTGGGCCTCTACAATGGTAAATGCTGAGATTTGAAGTCAAGTAGGCTCAAGCTTGATGCTTAATTCTGCCCCTTTATGACTGGGTGGCCATAAGAAATTTTTGTTCTAAAATAACGTGACAGAGACTGAGTAGATGCTTCCTAAACCAATTTCTCATTTCTGGGCTCATGGCTAAACCACACCTTCCAGCCGCTGTGCATCTTGAGCGTCGTGTGACCTGTCTCTCCAGCAGAACGTAAGTAAAAGTGATGTGTCTCATTCAGTCCAAGGTGGTTTCTTTCTCCCTTACAATTCATGTAACTACAACCAGTTTCTTTGCCTCCAATGTCATGTCGCAATTACTTTCCTAAAGAACGTACCATTCAATGTAATATTTAAATCTTTAAAAATTTAAAATGGCCTCCAATGTTCTTAAAGTTACACTGCACGACTAATGAGATTGAAATTGTTAAAATTTCCACTGGGGAAAAAAATGAAAAAGGAATAAATCCCAAACCAAATGGGGCACAGGGACAGCAGTGAAAACCAGGACTTCTCTGGGCAAACCAGAACAATACATGCAAACTAACTGGAAAACCAGCAAGAGAGATAAATAGGTATTGGTTTCCTGCACTGATGTCAACCCTGCTCAGAACTAGAAGATTCCACGTTTCTAATGATGAAACATTAGAAGCAAAAGGCAGGGGGCATAAATTATGAGAAAGCAAATGGTAATTTCACATCAAGCCACTGTAGATGTGGGATATATGCTGTCTTCCAAATGCGAGGCCATCCCTATTTACCTCTTAAGAAATGAGTAAATTTCCTATTTCTAGCATTGTGCATCCATTTATCTCCTGAGGAAAACAAAGCTGCTAAATAAGATTCCATCCAAGTAAGCAGGGGGAAAAACGTATATCGGAGAAGTGCATTTACACCCACCACAAAATAACGAGAGATGTGTTTTGGAGGAGACATGTACTAACACTGAATTCACTCCTCTTGAATCAAAGCTTCCCCAAGAGGAAATATATGGCCACATTCAGGAACCAGTTTCAAGTTAAAGGAAAAAGACATTTAGTGACAAGTACCATTTCTTTAACCTTTCTGGGGGGAAAAAAAATTCAAGTGGAAAGCAATTCTTCCAGTTTAAGTTCAAGAGCCCTTTCATTTGTCATGTGCTCAGTCCCTCCCTGAGGTTAACAGGACGCGCTCACCAATGCTCTCAAAAAGATCCACACCCACACTGCCTACAATGGTTACTTAGCTTCATAGAGCCAAGTCAGAGAGAAAAGGGTAGGTTCTAATTATCCACTGAAGTCATCCTAAAGATTTCCTATTTTCCAGAATTTTCATTTTCTCAATATGCAATCGGAGCTAAGATTATTTTCCTCAAGAACCACAAGAGGGAGTATTCTTACTTCTTTGTCACTGTCTGTCTGACACAGAACAGATACTATCCTTACTCTCATTTAAAAACGATGAAGCATATTATTAAACACTAGGCAAGCTTCTTTTCTCCTCATCTAAAATCCAAGTGATTATCTGCTGTCTTTCATTGATTCATATTCATTACATCCTGGATATTTTCTTGTCTGCTCATGATAAAGGAGAAAGCAGGCCGTTTTTCATGCTGGTTCTTTCTCTTGTGTTTGTCATCTTGGGATTGTAAGGGGAAAAAATTTCTCCCTCAAATTGTGTTCAGCAAGTATAAGATAGCATGGGCAATTCTCCCTAACTACGAATAAAGCAATCAGTTATCTAAACATAACGATACCTCTGCTTTGAGCTCACCTCTTCCCCAGCCCCTAAAACGATAAAAGCAAACCACAAACATGATTCTGCTAATTACAATATCATCATACATCTGCTTGTAACATAAAGAGATGATAACTAATACTTTTTTTAATGACCCTAGGTAGGGAAAATCAAAAAGTATAGGTCTCATGTAAGAAATTAACACCAACTGCTAAAATAAGCAACCCAAAACATACATACACCCCCCGCCCCACCCCACCCCCCACCCGGCCCAGCTTACTTCTCACTCAAGTCGCTGTCTGATAGGAATTAGATGACGCCTGGGCTGCTCTCTTCCAAGCGACAATTCAAGGATTCAAGTTCTTTCCATTGCATGAGTCCCATCATCTTTCCACTGAGTTATCTCTTGGCTGATGAGCAGAGTCCAGTAAGTTTAGGGGTCAGAGCTGAAAGTTATATACTTTACCTCTGTCCCCTAGTCATTGTCTCAAAGTCAGTCATATGGCCAATGAAACTGCAATGGAATTTGGAAAGTGAGGTTTCCTTATGCCTGGGAAGAGGATACAGATTTACTGAACCTCTAGACCAGGGTCTGTGTTGTTGTTGTTGTTTTAACATGGGGCTCATGGTGAGACAAGACAGTTACAAGCTGGGAAAATTCTTTGGCAAGTGGAATAGGGAAACTGAGAAGACAGCCGAACACATGGCTGAGTAATCTACAGCCAGGTGCAGACAGGTGGTCACCATGGCCAGGAGGCCTCCAGTGCCTGGCAGGGGCAAAACTGGGAAAACAAGGACCTCGTCCCCAGAATACCCTATTCTCCCCTCGCCTTTTCTCCCTAGTGATAACATCTAAGATATAATATTGAAGCTGCAGTTATATTTCAGCTCCAGGCCCAGAAAAGCAGGAAAACCATGTGGGCTATGACCATAACCAACTGCGATGACTAAAATTCCCTCTGCCCTATCATTGACCAATCACAGCTGGAGAACTGATGAATATTCTACTGAAACCCTCCCCTGAGACCTCCCCTAAGATTATTGCCTGCAAGAGAAAGATGAGAACCTCAAGACAAACGGCCCAGTGCACATGGTCTCCTTCTGGGAAGTAGCCCTCACCATTCCCTTAGTCTTCCCTGACTTCCTTCACAGGCATGAGTCTCCTAAACTCTAAGGCAATGTGCAGCTTGTCCCAGGCTAATCCCCTGAACCTGTCCCCAAACCCCCTTTTCTTGGACTTCCCAGTGAGCTATTACAGCCCAGCCTAGGCTCTCCTGTCCCTTCTTCTGTGCTATGTCTTTCCTTGTTTCACCATCTCCAGCTTTAATAAATGGATCCTCATAGTCACCTGGACTCTTGTGAAACCTTTCCTACATGTAGTCACAAACCCACACATGACAGAGCCCCTAGGCAGACTCACTCAGGCCCAGGCCCCTGTCTGGTAACAGTGGGTTGCCAAAAGGACTGTTAGCCTGGATGAAAAATGAATTCAGTCTTATCCAACAAACAAAACATAGCATATTCTTCAATTATAAATGTAGGTGTAACAGATGTTTGTGATGCCCAAAGCCACATCCCACTCAGTCAGTGCATCTTATTGCAGTTCAGCTGAGGTAAATAATTTCATGCATGTTGTCGGTGCCTCTCCCCAAATATGGCATCATTCAGCTTTTCTGCCTCAGGGCCTTTTCTGAAGTCTTGGAATTCTGAAGCCCGAAGTCAATCAGGAGATGCTTAGTAGATGCAGAAAGGGTTAACAACCAAGGGCACAACCTTCAGACAGTGTTGTACAGTAGTTTTTATGTAAATAGACGAGCCTCATATTCTTTAGCAAAATGATTCTAAATATTCTCCAAGATTCTTTCAGAATGCACAAGTGGAATTAAGTACCAATTGTTCTCAGCAACAGCCTGCAAAATAATATATCATTTATTAGCTTTTCTTCCTTTCCTGTCTCATTCTCTCCACTCTCACTTCTGTTTCCTGGGATTATCCCCTAAATAAACAACCTGCACTGAGTCATTGTCTCAGGCTCTGCTTCCAAGAAAACCTAATATAAGAGGCGGAATGGGTAGAGATTCTAGAAAATAGCCCCTCAGGATAGGAGTTTGAAGCTGGATTACCCAGCAAATAGCAACCACTGTCTGGGGTTGTGTGGGAAGGAGGTCAGCTCCTATTTTGCTGGGGCACTACAATGACTAACACTCCCATCAACGGCACATTGGAAAGAGTGCAGGTTGAACAGGCAGAATGTTAACATATGCTGTTTCTCTAGTACTCAAATGGTATTGAGGCAGATGTAATTAAAAGAATGGAAAACATTGTTGGATGGATTTTGTTAATGCCTTAGAGGCCTTGAAGAAGAGCTCTTTCTTCATTTACAGTCTCTTCAAGGTGTTAGGCTTTCGTTAGCACTCTACTTGAGATTCCAAAGCAATTGCTACAGGTTTAGGTTTTATGTTAACAGCAGCATCCTCCAGGAGCACTTCCTTATACCAAATCCCAAAATCTACTCCACTTGTCTGTTTCTTGATAAATATGATCCTAAATACAGGCTTATAACAACCACATAGGACTTCTGGCCAAGATGGAGGTGTAGGTAGATACACTTTGCCTCCTCATACAACCAAAAGAAGGTTGTAAATTTAAAAACAAAAAATAACAGAATTGCCAGAAAATTGAACAGTATGGAAATCTGACAATCAAGAAGTTAAAGAAGAAACATTCATTCAGACTGGTAGGAGGGGTGGAGATGGGCAGGTGGGGTGGAGAGGATTCACTGCAAGGTGGTGGCAGGAGGACCAAGTGGTCCCACACTTGTGCATGGATAAATTGAGAGAAACAACTGGGAGCGAGATAGACCCCACAACCCAAGGTTCCAGCATGAGGAAATAAAGCCTCAAAATCTCTGTCTGTAAAAACCTGTGGGGCTTGTAGCAGCAGAAAATACTCCCAGCTTCATAGAAGAGTTCCTTAGAGATACCCACAGGGTCCTAAAATGTACACAGACCCACCAACCCAGAAATCAGCACCAGAAGGGCCAAATTTGCTCATGGGGAGCAGAGGAAGTGACTGAAAGCCTGCTGAGAGTTGAACATACAACATTGTTCCCTCTCAGACTCTCCCCCACATACAGTGCCAAAACCCATTGGCTGTGGGTTGCCCCACCCTGATGAATACCTAAGATTCTGCCCCTTACAATGTAACAGGTGTGCCAAGACAAAAAAAAAATATGGTCCAGATGAAAGAACAGATCAAAGCTCCAAAAACAGAATTAAGCAATGAAGAGATAGCCAACTTATCAGATACAGAGCTCAAAACACTAGTAATCAGGATGCTCACAGAAATGGTTGAATATGGTGTCAAAATAGAGGAAAAAGTGAAGGCTATACAAAGCAAAATAAATAAGGAACCAACAGTGAAGGGAAGGAAACCAGGACTCAAATCAACAAATTAGAATAAAAGGAAGAAATAAACATTCAACCAGAAAAGAATGAAGAAATAAAACTTCAAAAACATGAGGAGAAGCTTAGGAACCTCTGGGACAACTCTAAACATTCAAACATTCAAATAATGGGGGTGCCAAAAGGAGAAGAAGAAGAGCAAGAAATTAAAAACTTACTCGAAAAAATAATGAAGGAGAACGTCCCTGATCTGGCAAAGGAAATAGATTTACAGAAAGTCCAGGAAGCTCAGACTGTCCCAAAGAAGGTGGACCCACGGAGGAACACACCAAGGCACATCATAATTACATTAGCCAAGATTAAAATGAAGAAGAGAATCCTAGAAGCAGCAAGAGAAAAGAAGACAGTAACCTACAAAGGAGTTCCCATCAGACTGTCAGCTGATTTCTCAAAAGAGACCTTGCAGGCAAGAAGGGGCTGGAAAGAAGTATTTCAAGTCATGAAAGGCAAGGACCTACATCCAAGATTGCTCTATCCAGCAAAGCTTTCATTTAGAATGGAAGGGCAGATAAAGTGCTTCTCAGATAAGGTCAAGTTAAAGGAGTTCATCATCACCAAGCCTTTATTATATGAAATGTTAAAGGGACTTATCTAAGAAAAAGAAGATAAAAAATAGGACAGTAAAAAGACAGCAAACTCACAGATATTAACCACACCTAAAACAAAAGGAAACTAAGCAAACAGCTAGAATAGGAACAGAAACACAGAAATGGAGATCACATGGAGGGTTAGCAAAAGGGGAATGGGAGGAGGAAAGAGGGGGAAAAGGTACAGGGAATAAGAAGCATAAATGGTAGCTACAAAATACATGAGGGGGGAGTGTTAAGAATAGTATGGGAAATGGAGAAGCCATAGAACTTTTATGTATGACCCATGGGCATGAACTAAGGGGGTGGAGGGAATGCTGGTGGGAGCAGAGGTACAAGGCAGAGAGAAATAAAGGGGAGAAAAAAATGGGAGAACTCTAATAGCATAATCAAATAAGTATATTTTTTTAAATAAGATAAAACAACAGCAGCAACATATATGTTGCTTAAAAATCAACCCCTTGGGCAGGGCTCAGTTGGAACAGTTCATCTGTGCTCCACTCAGCTTTGACTGGGGCAACTTGAAGGCCAGCAACTGGAATCATCTGAAGGCTTGCTGACTCAGGTGTGTGGTGGCAGCTGCTGGAGATTTCCTGGAGCCTTGGATGTGGATATCAGTTAAAACAGTGCTCTCTGTATGTGGCTGATTTCCATGAGGGAGTTTTTCAAGAGAAAGAGCCATGAGGACGCTGAATTGCTTTTTCTACACAACCTTGGCAGTGACTCAGCATCGCTTTTCAGTGTATTCTGTTTGATTGATGCAAATCACTAACATAGCACTAAACACTCCTCAAGGGGAGGACAATTCAAGTGAGACTTTTGATGAAAAGAACATTAAAAAGTTGTGCACAGGTTTAAAAACTATAACATTCACCACATAGTTTACATAAAACTGACTTATAATTTCTCCTATTTCAATTAATCTGACTACCAGCTTACATTAATGCAACTAGTAATAATAATACTTTGTTGACAATATAAAATCTTGGGCAAATATAAGACTCAGCAAGATATAAGGGATTTTCCATGAATCTTTTCACCAGCATAGTGTTTTAGAAACTTTAAATGTCTTTAAAAAACCCTCCCTGGACAGACTCAATAGGACAATGCACACAACAGAAAAGAAGACCTATTGGAGAGTACTAAAATGTCTAATATTTGTGAAATCAGAGTTCCAGAAGGAAAGGAGAAAAAAGGTGTTGTGGAAAAATATATGGAAAAGTAATACCTGCAATATCCTGCTTTCAATGAAAGTCATAAATTTGTAAGTTAAAAAAAAGTTAAGTAAACCCCCAACAAAATAAACATAAGGGATTTCATGCCAAGACACATAATAATGAAATTTTTGAAAATTAAAGACAAAAAATATATTAAAAAGTTGAGAGAGAATTATATATTAACTAAAGGGGAACAATGATTCAAATGGCGTTTCTCATCTGAAATCCAGGAGGCCAGAAGGAATTGGTCCAGTATTTTCAAGAGCAAAAATTTTCTTAAGGAATACAGATAAAATAAATGTTTTCTCAAATAAAGAAACTTATTGACAGAAAACTTTCTCTAAAACAATCGTTAAAGGATGTCTTTTGAACTAAAGGGAAATGATAGCAAAGGAATACTTATAATATCAGGATTGAAGGGGAAGCCACAGAAATGGTAGATACTTGGGTAAATATCACTGTTCTTGAGCTCTTTAAAATACATTTAATAGATAAGAACAGAAATTATTATAGTTTCAAATAATTGTTCATGTACATTGATGTAATATGTGGGGCAACCACAACATAAATGGGGGAGAATAAAAGGATTTATAGGGAGATAAGTTTTTTACAATCTAACTGATGTGGTAAAATATTGATTTGAAATAAACTTTGAAAAGTTAGGTACATGTATTAAAACTCTTAAGCTCTACATACACTACTAAAAAAGAGAGTCAAACACAATAGATAAAATTAAATACTAAAATTGTTCACATAATCCAAAGGAAGATTATTAGTAAGAGAGAAAGATCAATAAAGGGGAAACAGAAAGACAAAAATGGAGGGGAGAAAACAGAAAATGAATAATAAAATGGTAGATTTAAATCCAAAACTATAAAAAATTATATTAAACTTGAATAGCCTAAACACAGAAGTTAGAAGGCATGGGTTATCAGAGAGGATTTAAAAAGAAAAACTAGGTAGGTTAAAGGTAAAATGATGGGAAAAGGTATATCAAACAAACATTAATCAAAGGAAAGTTAAAGTGATAAAGAAGGCTATTACATCATAATAAAAGGGTCAATCCACCAAGGGAACAAAACAATCCTAAATGAACAATAAATCATTCAAAATATGTGAAGCAAATTGAAAACTGGAAAGAAAAATAAATTCACAATTACATTTGCCAACCTCCACACCTCTCAGTATTTAAGAGAACAAGCCAACAAAAATCAAGCATATTGAAGAACTAAACAATGAAGAAGTAACATCAATTCTACAGTCTCTTCCTAAAAATAAAAGAGCAGAAAACACCACACAAATCTGTTTTTGAAACCAACATTCCTCAAATAACAAAACCAGACAAAGAGGTATCACACCACCTGTTGTCAGACTATACTACAAGGCTTCATAATCAAAACAGCATGGTACTGGCAGAAAAAAAAATAGGCATAGAGATCAATAGAACAGAATATAGAGCCCTGAAATAAACCCACACTTATATAGGCAATTAATATTTCACAAAAGAGGTAAGAACATACAATAGGGTAAACACATCTATTCAATAAGTGGTATTGGAAAAACTAGACAGATACATGCAGAAAATAAAATTAGATCACTATGTTACACCATATACAAAAATAAAGTAAAAAATGTACGGCTGGAAATCATAAACATCCTAGAAGAAAACATAGGCAGTAAAATCTCTGACATTTCTTTTAGCAATATTTTCTTCTGACATATCTCCTTGGGTAAAAGAAAGAAAAACATAAACAAATGGGGCTATGTCTAGCTAAAAAAAATTTGCACAGCAAAGGAAACCATCAATAAAGTAAAAAGGCAACCTACAGAATGGAAGAAGATATTTAACAATGGTGCATCTGATTAAAGATTAATATCCAAAATTTATAAAGAACTCATAGAGCTCAACACCAAAAAAACAAACAATCCAATTAAAAAATGGGCAGAGGACCCAAACAGACATTTCTCCAAAGTAGACATAGAGATGGCCAATCGACAAATGAAAAGATGCTCAATGTCAGTAATCATCAGAGAAATGCAAATGAAAACCACAATGAGATATCACCTCACACCTGTCAGAATAGCTATCATTAATTAAACAAGAAACAGCAAGTGTTGATAAGGATGTGGATAAAAGAAAATCCTTGTGCAGTGTTGGTTGGAATGCAGATTGGTGCAACCACAGTGGGGAAAAAAAGGTATGGAGGTTCCTCAAAAAATTAAAAATGAAACTGCCTTATGACCCAGCAATTTCACTTATGGATGTATATCCAAAGAAACACAATGCACTAATTCAAATATATATATACCTCTATGTTCCTTGCAGTGTTACTTACAATAGCCACTATGGAATCAACACAAGTGACCATCAACAGCTAAATGGATAAAAAAGTGGTGATACATATTTACAATACAATATACGATACAAATACAGCCATAAAAAAATAATACAACATTACCTTGTGGAACAGCATAGATGGACCTAGAGAGTATTATGCTAAGTGAAATACGTCAGTCAGAGAAAGTCAAATACCATGATTTCACTTATATGTGGAATCTAAAGAACAAAGAATAATGAACGAAATTGAAAGGCACAGATACAGAGAACAGACTGATGGGAGCCAGGGATGGGGGGATTAGGTGAAAAAGGTGAAGGAATTAAGGAGTACAAAATGGCAGCCACAGAATAGTCACAAGGATGTGAAGTACTGCATAGGGAAGGAGTGTAGTCAATACTATTGTGAGAACCATGTATGGTATCAGGTGGGTACGTGGCGCGCCAGAGGCAACCACACATCGATGTTCCCCTCCCTCTTTCTTCTTTCCCACCTATCTCTCTAAAAATAAATAAATAAAATCTTTAAAAAAAACACCTCACACAGTATATAAAAATTAACCAAAATGATTCTTAGATCTAAATGTAAAACAAAACTTTTGAGAAAAACATAGAAACACTTTTTCATGATATAAGGGTAATCAAAGAGTTCTCAGACATGACACTGAAGGAACAATTCATAAAAGAAATATTGATAAGTTGGACTTTATCGAACTTTAAAACCTTTATTTTATAAAACTGTTAAGAGAGTGAGAAAACCAGTCATGAACTAAGAGAAAATATTTGCAAGTCATATATCTGAGTGTACAAATAATATTTGCATCCAGAATGTACAAAGAATACCCAAGGAACTCTCAACAACTCACCAATAAGAAATCAACCCAAATGGACAAAATATTTGTACAGATACTGCACCAAAAAAATACATGGTTTTCAAATAAGCATAGGAAAGTAAGTTCAACATAACCATTAAAGCCACAATGAGGTAATACTTCACACCTATCAGAAAGGCTAAAATTGAAAAAGAAATTTGATAATACCAAATGTTAGGATACAGAGATGCTGGAACTCTTACACATTCCTGGAATGCGAAATGCTGAAGGCACTCTTGAAAACAGCTTGAAAGCTTCTTACACAGTTAAATACATCTTGTCATATGACCTAAAGTCCCACTCATAGATAGTTACCCTAGAAAACTGAAAACATACGTTCATACAATATATGTTCACAAGTAGCCCTACTCAAAACTGTAGAAAACTAGGGCCAGCCCAAATGCCCTTCAGTGGGTGGAAGGATAAAGAAGCTGATGCATCCGTACAATGGAATACTTTACAATAAAGGGAATGAACTATTGAAACACACGAAAACTTGAGTGACTCCCAGATGCATTATGCTGGATAAAGAAATTGGTTTCAAAAGATTTCATCATATGATTCCATTTACATAACATTCTAGACCAGGAATATTCCAGTGATGGAAAATAGATCAGAGGTTGTCTCAGGGCAGGGCGGGGGAGGGGGGAGTGGGACTTCCCATGGGCAGCATGAGGAATTTGGGGGGCTGATGAAACCGCTCTGCATCCCAACTGTCATGATGGGTACATGAATCTATACATATGTTAAAACTCATAAAACTCTACATCAAAAAGTGCATTTTACCGCATGTTAATTTAAAAAATAAAAAAGTAAATTATCTATAATAATCTGAACTATAAAGAGGAAAAGAACCTGTCGCCTGGCTAGCTCAGTCAGTAGAGCATGAGTCTCTTAAAGAGGAAAGTAATTACCATTTTCAAATCTCTAATTATGTGACAGAAAATTGCTAGTTAAAGGTGTTATATTCGTTAACTTATCCATCCTTACATTAAGTAACCCTGCTATTTAAGTGTCCTTATTCCACAGAGAGGAACTTCAAACATGGAGAGACTGAGTAACTTGTTCGTGGTGACGTAAATAATGCACGGCTGAGTCAAGACTTGAACTCATCTCTCCATTCAGGTCCATCACAGTCATCACCTTGAACGTCTGAGACAGAAAACCAATTTTGGAAAAAAGATTGATGTTACAATATTTGCTTCTGATGGTTATGATGACTAAAAATTAATATTTATTACTAACATCAAAATTGAAAAGTACTTTAGAAGCTTGCCAACTCTCAAGATATTTAAAAACTATAAAACTTCCCTTTATATACAATGAGAATAGCTAGGAAACTCAGATAACTGAAGTGGGTTTTTTTTTTCATCTGCAATGAACTTTTATGTGAAAAATACAAATGACAAGTAAACAAGCTGATATCAGGAATTTTTTGAAGCAATTTCCAAAATATATCACAGGGTCAGCATATTTTCAGCCCAATTTCTTTGACTGTCTACTTTGAAGTATAGAATACAAATCAATGAGTATTCGATCGCCTACTAGTTACGCTCATTATGATAACTGTGTTACTGCAAGATCCTGAAGTGCCTTCTGAAGCATTAAAGCAAAGTTAAAATTTGTCCAAATGATTTTACGACTGTTTATTTCATCATTTCCCCCTAAAAATTGAAAACCCATTACTGTAATCAGACTATTAAATTAACTGTAATATCCCATTTCCTCAATCATTTCAATGAAAGTTGTTCATAGCATTTAACTATTTTAAAAGAAAAATTAAAATCAAAGGCAAAAACAAATGTTCATCTTTTTAAAATATATTTCCAGGTTACTCATTTTGAGCTGTACAGAGGCTTTCAATTCCTGATCCTCTTCCCTATAACCCGAGGGTTAGAGTTCATGTTATATTATTTTTTTAATAATTTGAACTTCTGTGAGAAAGAATGCATTCTCTGCCTCTCCTTTGTACCCATCATAAATGCTTCTATTGAGATATTTTAGGATGCTGAAAAATTCTGCCAATTTAATTCAATTGCTTAAAAATGTTAGTACGTCAAGTATTGCATTTGATTTCGAGAATAAAAAAACTGTCATGCGTGAATATTACTCTTAAGTAACTCAATATCAAATGAGAAAGACAAGCATTTAAACAAAAGACTGCAAAAATAGACATCTCTCTGGGGTCTAGAGAGATGCAAAGGAAGTAAGAAGCAACTTTGCTTGGCTGGGTAAACGAAGGCAACACAGTATATAAAAACTATTGAGTGGATCTTAGCCCAGCTGTACCAACGTTGTTTTCCTTTTCTTTCTCCCTCAGGGCCCATTATGCAAAGAACCCTAAGAAAACCCATGAGGTCTTTTAAAATTTTTATGAAAATATGTACTAATTCTCAGATCAGAAAACTTTCTCTGCAAAGAACCAGATAGCAACTGTTTTAAACTCTGCACATGTTGTCAGAGGGGAAAGGCGTGTAAGGATGTTCCTCTCCTTACTCTCATCATTCTGCTTTGAACAAAGGGTTTGTAAATTTGATCCAGTGCAAACGTGTGTGTATCGTGTGTAAAAGTGCTTCTAGGTTGCCGTCTGCCTGATCCAGTTTATCCCTTAGCCAATAACACCTTTATAGCACAGGCCTGCGGAGAGCTTTTCAGCAGGGCCTTAGCAGCGCCAAGCCCACTGCATGGTAGTAAATGCTTTGAGCTTGACCCTTTTTATTTTATTTTTATTTTAATTGTTGTTCTTGTACAGTTTTCTCTCTTCCACTCCCATCCCAGCCCACTGCCCCAGCCCTCCCCAGCTCCCTCCCATTTCCACCCCCGCCCCAGCGACCCTTTTGATTTTGATGGAGACAAGAGCTGCCTATTGACAGGTAATCTCAGACTTCTTTCATCACAGTGACTGAAGAATAATAAGAACCGGAACTGAGGCTGTCCTAACTAGGTAATAACAACGGGGGTGGGTGTCAGAGAAGTGTTTTCATAAATCATGACCAGATTACTCTAATCTGTGGCTAAATCTGGAGTGTTACTCTCGAAAAACAACAGTCTGACATCATCCAGAGACACTAAAATTCAGGTGAGTCAGCAGGTCAGTAACAAGTAATACAAGCTTTTCCCCAAACTGCTGTTTTTCAAAATAGTAATTACCATTGAATACAAGTGCAGCCTGCTTTAAAAAATACTCTGAAGCTTTAGCAAAGGTAATGCTTTTATTTTATTATGAGCTGCCCACATGCACTTTTTAGACTGTGATTCATCTGAATGGTTTTTCAGTCACAGAACATTTTATTCTAGAATTAAAAAAATACTCAGTGTCCCACAGCAGCGTGGGATTAGCATAAACATGGAATGGCAGGCCATTAAATCTAAAACCAGAATCATGACATAATCTTACAGTATATCAAAGCTGCTATAGGGCTTCTCGTGTACAGTATTTTGATTTTCATGACCGTAATGTCAGTGTCCATCTAATGATGAGTCACAGTCTTGGTTACGGTGCTAACGTTTTGTTCTCCCTTGTAACTCTGATGGGAGTCTGAAGAGATTTTCAGCTCATTCTAATTTTCCTCCCTGAAGCTGCTACTTAATGTCTGTGGCTGATGTTCTTTGCAGAAAGTATCATGAATAGCTCTGGGTTTCAGAATCTTAAGGGTATCTCCTAACCAGAGTGTAGGGATCTAAAAGCCCTTAATTAAGTTTCTAATCACAAGCAAGATGGTCTTGCATTAAGGGCCCTTTGAGAGTAGCAGCAATCATGTCATCATGTCTTCGTCACCATTTCAAAGAGGATTCTTATTTTAGCACCAAAGGCAATTTTTTTCTTGCAGAAAGTGAAGAGAAACACTCAACAGTCAGCTTGAACAGAACACAGTGAAACAAAAGCATTCTCTTTTCTCTCCCACATGGCTTTAGAGCTGATTTTTATTTTATTTAACAATTACATAGCGGATACTATTTTACAATGTTAGGTTCTTTAATCCTGATAGCAACTTTATGACATAGTTACTATTGTTACCTCCGATTTACAAAGGAGAAAATGAGACTGGAAAACAGGAACTTGCTCAAGGCCAGCAGGTAGCAAGCCCAAATCCGAATGCAATTTCCTCAGTACCACCACTCAGGGGTAGCTGGCTACTTTCTTCCCTTCTTAAAAGTAGTCTCCAGGCTCTAATGGGGCTGGGGAATACTTCTGATGAGTAATGCACCAAGCAAATAACACTAGAGTGGCCATATTTTAGACATACTTAGAACACCCCATGAATTTGCACTTTGAACTGCTTCTGCCTATGTAGAATGTATGCGTAAATAAAAGAGAAAACAATTGTGCGTATCTGAGATCTTCAGGGCTGCTTTGCCAGAGATGGTCCCCTTGTATACTCTTTTGCACTGCTGGCCTGTTCAGTTTAGCATCTGCCCTGGGTTTTTCATTTTAACTGAGTACCATTAGTAGCTGTTGCATTAAAATGGTAAGATGGGTCTGGCGGACTTTCACTTTTCCAGCTTCAGCTCAGACTCAGGAGCAACTGAGATTTTGTGCAGTGAACGCAGTTCCCATTTTAGCACATGGTTAAATCTGAGAGATGCCCAGACCTCTCTAGGAATCAGTCGCTCGAGGGCATCAGGCAGGACACTCATAATGAAAGGAAATGCCTGTGAATGCCATCTTGGTGATTGCTACCCTGCAGGCTTAGTGGTGGTTCAGCCAGGAGGGTACAGCTGTGAGCCTGCCAGTCAATGGAGTCTTTAGGAAACAGGGGAATTATAGGGCTGATATATGTAAATATATGCAGGTAGGTTACTGATTATTCAAATAAATACAAAGAAGTTTTTTTTAAGTATTCCATAAAATTTTAAAAAGTGCTGATATAATTTTACTATACAGATAATCCATACAGGTACTGTTTATATGTTGCTTTAATATACATAGATACAGGGTGGAGCAAAAGTAGGTTTACAGTGGTTGTATGGAAAATAATACAATAATTAAATAATAAGAAGAATAAACTGTTTTGCATACTAACAAGTATCAACCTACTTATGCCACACCTTGTATATCTTATTTACTAAGAATTTTGTTTTTAGGTCTTTGAAGATGGCTGCAGAGTAGCTGAGAGCTCCCTCCACTTGCTACCAGACCCGGACTGGTCTTGCGGCTAAACCACAGAGCAACCAACTCGAAAATCCAGTGGAAAGTGAGTGAGAATGTGTGTGAGTGAGTGCATACACAGACAAGAGTGCAAGGAGTGTGCATGAGAGGGCAGGAGCCTGCCCACCTGCAGGTCACTCAGGCTCTCCTAGCAGAGGAACAGCCACCGCCACTGCCCGAACCAGCACTTCTGGCTGTGCGGATTCAGGAAGGCTGCAAAGTCAGCTCATGAGCTGCAAGCTCTGAGCTCAGATGGCAGGGGAGGTGCTGGCTGCAGAGAACAGCATGGTGGGAGCAGGCCCTTCAAAGGCTGAGAATTTCTGGAAGGAGTGGGTCCAGCACCCCACCACTACCCTGTGTTATGGTATCACTGAGGGACTCTTCCTAGAGCCATCTCTGGAGGAAATCCAGAAAGGAACTTTATCTAAAACTGTTGGAGGTTCTAGCAGGTGGTAGCCAGCCCTGACAGAGAGAGACTCTCTAATATTTGGGGAAGGAGAGCATGTGGAGAACAGGCCTGCCAGGGCTTGGTGCTCCATTGTGGGGAACACACAGATTCTCTTTTAAAGGAGGAGCTGAGGTGAGATTGGAGACTTGGCAGGGACCTGATGCTCACGTGCACATGTGTGTATGCATAGCAGCTCTGCTAACAAAGCATTTAGAGGAATAGAGTCACACTGAAGGGACTGTGGGACCCAACACAGCCCAGTTGGTGAGCAGGGGATGGGACACGGTAGAGAGTTAGGACTTTAACCTCTGGTGAGAGAATGGCAGGCTAGGGACTGGATGGCCAGGAGCTGAATGCCTGAGATTTGCTGAAGCCAGGCAGGGCCCCTCACAGACAGGTGAGCCCAACCCACCAATGGGATTACAGCCTCTGCAGGTCAGTAAGGCCTGGCTCAGGAGCTTCTGGCTGGGTGCATTTCCACAGGGGAAGGAGAAAAAGCTTTGAAAAGGCCTTTCACAAAACACTATAAGCTATACTGTTCCTCAGGCCCTGATCCTCTAAAACCAGTAAAGCAGAGATTGCAACAGGTGCAAAAAGGGGGGTTCAGGGCCCCACACAGCCTCGGCTCCTGGACAGAGTCACTGTCAGCATCAAGCAGGAAAAAAGCTGCCCCTTTTACACAGATTGCCCCCTCACAGGAAACGGCCAGCTAATTCACCAGAAACCATACATTATTGGAAAAACTACATGACAGACCAAGACATGTGGTGAGGGGGTGGGGAAACACTCCCACCATCTTCCCCGAAGACTGAACAGTGTCTTCCAGGGAAAACCCAGGGTTACCCCCCACCCAGTTGCACTAGAGGCCCCCTCTGGAGGCAGGTGGAGAAGGTACTAGCAGTCCTCTCAGTTCACTAAAGGAACCACTCCTGGGCTCTGGGCTGATGGAAAGCCAGCAGTGCAGAACAGTGGGGACCAGCCAAATCTGCAGGAAATAGCCACAGACTATGGATCACTAGTAGCCTTGAATAGGCTGCCTAGGGCCAGACTAGGACAACATCTGACATTACCAGGGGCGGATCCTGAAAAAGAAGGCAGTGGTAAACACTGGATTCTACTGAGATGAATTCCACCATGGTCTTCTTCATGATTTGCATTATTTTCTCTCCTGCATAGCTTTTTACCATTCATTTATTTTCCTTCAAATTTGTGCCTATTATTTCACTAGTTTTTATATTTTATATTTTAGTTTATTTCAAATTTTACATGTAGCTCCTCCCTTCTCTTATTCCATTTTAGGTTCTTCCTTCCTCTTCTTATCTTTGCATTTATTTTTTTCTCTTGCTACGACTTGTTTCTATTCTACACACTTACTATTTTTCACCACCCCAGACTCTCAAAACCATTTTTCTTCTCATTAGTATCCCACATTCTTTTTCTTCATCTTAAAAGGTTTTTATTCTCTCTCCACCTTTATCAATCTTTGCTCATTGGTTGTTGATATGGTGGTTGTTGTTGCATTCCTTCAATTTTCTTTCTAGATTTCCACTATTTTTGTATTTCAGATCTCAAATTCTACTGTTCCCCTTTCCTATTGCATTTTACCTTTGTCCTGCTCTTTCTTTTTTGTGTTTTAAATTTCAATTTTTCCTTGTCTTAGACTGGTTTTCATTCCTCACTCTTAGTATTCTTCACCCTCTATCCTTTCAAAATCACTTTTCTTTTTTCTAGACATCTCATAAGCTTTTCTTACTTTCTCTCTTTGTTCCTTCAAATTCCCATCCCACTTATATTAATCCTTCCTCATTTGTTGTTGATATTGCTGTGGTGGATAATTTTCTCCAATTTGGTTCTTTTTCCCACTATATTTAAAAACATTTTTTGTTTAAACCTAATGCTATATGCTTCCTTTCTCTACTCCATTCTGCCTTCTTCTCTTGCTTTTTTATTTATGATGTAAATTTTCTTTTTTTCTTTCTTAACCTTGTTTCTATTCTTTACTCTTATTATATGGCCTCTGTCTCTCCTCTTAAAATCATTTTTCTTTCAGTTAATCATCTCATATTCATTTTTCCTATCTTATAATGGCCTTAATCTGTTTACACCTTTATTAATATTTGTTCATTTGTTTTGATAGTGTGGTTGTGGGTGAGGGTCATTTTTGCAAGTGTGGGTTTGTTTCCTGGGTTGTTTGGCTTTGTCTGGCAGCACCTATATAACAGCACACAAGACGAGGTGGGTGGCATAACTGACAGCCGGCTGGAGGGAAGGACCTACAAAAGAATGACCCCAAAACAACCAAAACCCGATTACAACAAGAGAGCCCACATAAATGGCATAAAGGGTATCCCACGAGCATGTAGCTCAGGAGATCAAGGAGATTGCACCACTGAGTGCCACATGTCTCCTACCACAGAAGTTTACACCACAAAGACAGGGAGTCAAAGCAGATCAATCTAATATGTAGGAAAAAACAAACAAACAAACAAAAAAGAAGAGCCACCTAAAATGGGAGACAAAGAAACAACTCCTGATCAAAAGAAAAGGAGGAATCCCCAGAAGGAGTGCTAAATGAAATTCAGGCAAGCAAACTATCCAACACTGAGTTCAAAATAATAGTTATAAGGATGCTCAATGAGCTTAATGAGAACTACAAAGAATTCCATGGAAGCTAAAAGGAACTTACTGCAAACTACACCAACATGAAAAAGGACATAAAAACTATCAATAACAGCCAGAAGAAATGAAGAATACAATTTCTAAATTGAATAGCACAGTAGAAAGAGTTAAAATAGGCTAGATGAAGCAGAGGATTGAATCAGTGAACTGGAGGACAAGATAGAGAAAAACTCCCAGACAGAACAACAAAACAAAAAAAGACTCAAAAAGAAACAAAAAGCTTTAAGGGAGCATCAGGACAATATGAAACATAATAATATTCATATCATAGGGATACCAGCAGGATAAGAAGAGGACGAAGGGATAGAACACCTGTGTGAATAAGTAATGACAGAAAACTTCCCTAACTTGATGAGGGGAAAAATCAAGCAAGTCCAGGAAGCACAGAGTGTCCCACACAAGATGAATATGAAGAGGCCCACTCTAAGATACATCATAATTAAAATGGAAAAATTTAAAGACAAAGAGAGAATCTTAAAGGCAGCAAGGGAAAATAGTTAGTAACAACAAGGGAGCTCCAATAAAGTCATCAGCTGATTTCTCAACAGAAACACTACAAGCCAGAAGAGAATGGAAAGAAGTATTCCAGTATTCCAATAATGAAAAAGCAAAGGCCTGCAACCAAGACTACTGTAGTCAGCAAGACTCTCCTTTAAAATGGAAGGCAAAATAAGGAGTTTCCCAGACCAAAAAAAAAAAAAAAAAGACTAAAGGAATACATCTCCACCAAACCAGCACTGCAAGAGATGCTAAAGGGACTGCTTTGAGGAGATGAAGAAAAAGAGAAAGATAGGAACACGGGTACAAAGAGGAAAAATGGTGATGACTAAGTACCTATCAATAATAACCTTAAATGTAAATGGTTTAAATGCTGCAATCAAAGACATAGTGTAGCTGAATGGATAAGAAAACATGGCCCACATATATGCTGTCTATAAGAAAGCCATCTCAGAACAAAAGACCTACACAGACTGAAAGTGAAGGAATAGAAGAAAATATTGCAAGCAAATAGACATAAAAAAAAAGCTGGTGTAGCAATACTTATATCAGACAAAAGATTTCAAAACAAAGGCCATAAAAAGAGACAAAGAAGGACACAACATAATACTTAACGGAGTAATCCATCAAGAAGGGATAACCCTTGTAAATATATATGCACCCAACTTAGGGGCACCTCAATATATAAGAAAAATCTTGGAGGACTTTAAGAAAGATATCAACAGCAACACACTCATCATAGGGAATTTTAACATCCCATTGTCAACAATTGATAGATCTTACAAGCAAAGAATCAATAAGGATATTGTGGCATTCAACAACACTCTAGACAAATGGACTTAATTGATACATACAGAACCTTTCACCCCAAAGAAGAAAAATACACATTCTTTTCAAATGCACATGGAATATTTTCAAAGGTAGACCAGATGGTAAGATATAAAACAAGCCTCAACAAATTCAAGAAAATTGAAATCACATCAAGTGTGTGCTCAAATCAAGATGGATTGAAACTAGAAACGAACCTCAAGGAAAAAACTCAGAAACATTCAAATGCATGGAGACTGAATAACACATTATTAATTAATGAGTTCAAGGAAATTAATGAGTCTCAACAAATGAGATCAAGGAAAAAATCAAAAAGTATCTGGAAACAAATGAAAATGAACACACAATAGCCCAGAACCTATGGGATACAGTGAAGGCAGTTCTGAGAGGGAAGTTCATGGCAACACAGGCCTACCTGAAAAAGATAGAAGCATTTCAAATAAACAACCTAACCCTACAGCTACAAGAACTAGAGGAACAACAAACAAAACCCAGAGCAAGTAGAAGGAAGAAAATAATCTAGGTCAGAGCAGAATTAAATGATATAGACTAAAAGAACAATTCAAAGGATCAGTACATCCTGGAGCTGGTTCTTAGAAAAAATAAACAAAATCAACAAGCCTTTAACCAGGTTCATCAAGAAAAAAAGAGAGAGGACCCAAATAAACAAAATCAGAAACAACAGAGAAGTTACAACAAATAGCACAAAAATACAAAGGAATGTGAGAAATTACCATGAACAACAATATGCCAAGAAATTTAACAACCTGCACAAAATGTACAAATTTCTAGAAACATATAATCTTTCAAAACTGAATCAAGAAGAAGCAGAAATTCTGAATAGCTGAAAGCTAGTGAAATGGAAGCAGTAATCAAAAAAATCCTGACACAAAAAGCCCTGGATCAGATGGCTCCACAGGTGAGTTTTACCAAACATTTAAGGAAGAACTAGTTCCTATAATTCTCAAACTATTCCAAAAAGTTCAAGATGAGGGAAGGCTCCCAAACACTTTTTATAAGGCCAGTATCATCCTAATTCCAAAACCAGGTAAAGATACAACAAAGAAAGAAAACTACAGGCCAATATCCTTGATGAATATAAATACTAAAATCCTCAACAAAATACTGGCAATCTGGATTCAGTAATACATTGAAAAGATCATACACCATGATCAAGTAGGATTCATCCCAGGGATACAAGGATAGTGCATTATTTGCAAATCAATACACATAATATACCACATAAACAAAATGAAAGACATATCACATGATCTTATCAACAGATGCAGAAAAAGCATTTGATAAAATCCAACACCCATTTATAATAAAAACACTGAGCAAAGTGGGAATAGAGGGAGCATACCTCAACATAATAAAAGCCATGTACAAGAAACCTACAGCCAACATCATACTCAATAGGCAAAAACTAAAAGCTTTCCTCTTAAGATCAGGAACAAGACAAGGGTGTCTGCTTTTACCACTCTTATTCAACATAGTTCTAGCCACAGCAGTCAACAAGAAAAAGAAATAAAAGGCATACAAATTGGAAAGGAGCAAGTAAAACTGTCTTTATTCAAAGAAATCATGAGAGTATATATAAAAAACCTTATAGTCTCCACCAAAAAACTACCTGACCTAATAGTGAATCTGGCAAAATAAGATACAAAGTCACCATTCTGAAATTGATGGCATTTTTATATACCAAAAATGAAATACCAGAAAAAGAAACTGGGGGGCGGGGGGAATCCTATTTACTACAGCAACAAGAAAAATAAAGTACCTAGGAAAACATTTATCCAAGGAAGTAAAAGACCCATACTCAGAAAACTATAGAACATGGAAGAAAGAAATTAAGGAACATATAAATAAATGGAAGCATATACCATATTCATGGACTGGATGAATTAACATCATTAAAATGTCCATACTACCCAAAGCAACCTATAGATTCAACACAATTCACATTAAAATACCAATGGCATCATTTCACAGATCTAGACCAAATATTTCAAAGATTTATACGGAACATAAAAAACCCAGAATAGTCTCAGCAATCTTGAGAAAGAAGGACAAAGTAGAAGGGATCACAATATCCAATATCAAACTACACTACAATGCCACTGTACTCAAAACAGTCTGGTACTGACATAAGAACAGACGCATACATCAGTGGAACAGAATAGAAAGCCCAGAAATAAACCCATGTCTAATATTTGACAAAGGGGGAAAGAGTGTAAAATGGAGTAAAAATAGCCTCTTCAACAAATGGTGTTAGGAGAACTGGACTGGTACATGCAAAAAGTGAAACTTGACCACCAACTTACACCATACACCAGAATAAACTCAAAATGGATAAAAGACTTAAATATAAGTCATGATACCATAAAAGTCCTAGAGAAAAACATAGGCAGGAAAATTTTAGATATCCCATGTAGTAATATTTTTGCTGATATCTCTCCTAGGGCTATGGGACTAAAGACAAAAAAATAAACAAATGAGACTACATCAAACTAAAAAGCCTCTGCATGGTTAAAGAAACCATCATCAAAATGAAAAGAGAACTGACTGTATGGGAGAACATATTTTTCAATAATATATCTGACAAGGGTTTAATCTCCAAAATATATAAAGAACTCATATGACTCAACACCAGGAAGACAAACAATCCCATTAAAAAATGGGCAAAGTATCTGAACAGACACTTCTCCAAGGAGGACATACAGAGGATCCACAGACATATGAAAAGATGCTCAACATCACTAGCCATCAGAGAGATGCAAATTAAAACCACAGTGATATATCACCTCACACCTGTCAGAACAGCTATCATTAATAAATCAACAAACAGCAAGTTCTGGTGAGGATGTGGAGAAAAAGGAATCCTAGTGTACTCTAGGTGGGAATGCAGACTGGTGCAGCCACTGTGGGAAACAGCATAGAATTGCCTTAAAAATCTAAAAACGGAACTGCCTTTCAACCCAGCAATTCCGCTGGTAGGAACAAACCCTAAGAATCCCAAATCACCAATTCAAAAGAATTTACCCCAATGTTCATAGCAGTGTTATTTAAAATACCCTAGTGCTGAAAATAGCCTAAGTGCCCATCAGCAAATGATCAGATAAAAAAACTGTGCTACATTTACCCAATGGAATACTACACAGCAGAAAGAAAAAAGGAATTCCTACCTTTTGAAACAGCATGGATGGAATGGGAGAATATTATATGCTAAGTGAAATAAGCCAGTTGATGAAAGATAAATACCATATGACTTCTCCTATAAGAGGAATCTAATGAACAAAATTAACTAATGGACAAGATAGAACCACAGGCATGGAAACATGGAACAGACTGAAAGTGACCAGGGGAGAGGGGATAATGGTGGAAAGAAAGGGAAGGGACCAAAGAACATGTATGAATGACCCATGGACATGGATAACAGTGCAGGAATTGACTGTGGGAGCAGGGGGTGGGCTGGGCAGAGGAGGGCAAAGGGGGAAAAATTGGGACAAACGTAATAGAATAACAATAAAAAATGATTTAAGAAAAGGAATTTTATTTTTAATTGGTTTTTGAATAGAATTTTCATTATATAAGTTCACTGATAAAGTAAGACCAATTTTTCAATCTATAAATACTTTTTTCAAGAATTAGCCCCCTATTTTACTCTCAAAATTTTACTAGGTCACCCATCTGAGAAGGAAATTGATTTTACTGTGAGCCTTTCCCTCCCATTCAGAGATAAAAGCTACAATTACTAGAAAAATTCTTCCTCATACTTATTCAATATCAGCTTCTTGGTAAATGTTCCTTAGTTTAATTCTGTCTCCTGTGCCTACACAAAGTAAAATTCCTGAACCTCTTTTATAGGAGAAATATTTACGAATATTATCTTCTGGTTCCTGTCTACCCAAGCAGATTTTGTAATGTTTACAGTTCCAGCATCTCTACCTTTCCTGCCTTTTTCTTGTAAGAGTTTTTAGAATGCTCACACAAGTCATTTATCAAATAAACATTTGCTCCTAAGCAAAACAGGTAGCAAGAGGTATTCATTTGTAAAACTTACCTATCTTTTCCTTAGTGTCGTTGCTTCCCTCATTCTTCTCTCTAGTAATTATTTCTTACAAACCCAATAAAAGACTTAAACTACAAAAAAAAAAATAGAAAAAAAATAGAAATATTCTTTCAGGAAAAAGGAATAATGGCAAGGTACAGAGATGCAGATTTCAATATGCCAGATTTAGAAATTGACAAAGGATTTTTAAAAGGGCATGGGCTTTCAGTTTAGATCTACCTCATAGGGTCTGTGAGAATTATACAAAATAATGTAAGAAAAATAGACCAGATTGAAAGTATCATAAGCATTAGCAATTATCATAATACCTTGTTATAACCTTCTAAAACCTTGTCTTATATACACCATCTCCTGACCAAGAGATAAAAAGAAAAAAAAACCTTTTTTATTATTGCTAATAAAACCTATTAGAAATACATGAGGAAATAAAAAAAATTAAGAAATCACACCATAAACACTCCAACAATAAATTTGAAAACCCCGATTAAACATATCATACACTAAAACAAACAAACAATTAACAAACTGACTCAAGAGGAGGTAGAAAATCTGAATAGATCCTCAAACTTGCCCAGGGAGAAGGCGGGGGGCATGGCTGTGTTGTGCACCATACTTGGGGAGAGAGGTGGGGCATTAAATAAACTGGTAAAAAAATGGAAAGGTTTTTCACCCCAAAAAGCAACAGGATGATTTTGGAGAAAGGCTCCATGAAACAATTCTGAAAAGAGGAATTCCTACATGCGCTTTAAGCCAATTAATTCCTAGCCATAAAACAGACAAGTGAAGCTTGAAATAGCATCTGTAAGTACAGATGCCAAAACCGTGAATACAGTGTTATAAAATTATTACAGAAGTGAAATAAATATAAAAGCAAATAGATCAATATTAAGACATTTATTAAAGTGGAAAATCACATGATCATATCAAGAGATGCAAAAGATACTTGATAAAGTTCAACCATGTTCCTGATAAAAATCTTTTGAAAATGGGAATTTAAAAACATTTCCATAATGTTATTTTTAAAAAGTATTTATCATAAACTAGTTTTAACCATAATTTTAATCACTGGAACACACAGTCTCCTAAAGACAGGAACAACACAAGGATGCCCTCTTGTTGTTTAAAATGATTATCTTTTTGCCTAGACTAAAAACACCTTGAATATTGGGATGATAATGAATTCATACTTATATCACCACTTTCAAAGTATTGCATAAATGGCACTCTTACGCCCCAGAATCCTTTAGTGAAAGGAAACCTCTTTCCAAAAGGGGGGAAAATTGTCCACTTATAATGATGATTTTATATTGATTTGTCTGAAGCCAACTACATTTTTTTTCTTTTTCCCTTAGTTCTCTCTCCTTTTCCCTACTCCTGGGAAAATTAGATTAGCTGATCATTAAAAAAAATGTTTTGTGCTAATTTATACACTCTGGAAGTATCTACTCCAGATAGTCAAGAATTTTAAAAAGAAAAGAGAAAATGTTAACTGATTCTTTTGCATGTTTTCCCCAGATAACAGTAACTTAGAAAAAAAGGTTTAACTGTGAATTTGGCTAATCACGCTGAATTCCACATATGAAAAGCTAAACACTCAGAGCTTTTAGAATTATTTCAAGAGTCTTAAAATATGACTGATAAATACAAAAGCCTTTGGACAAATAAGAGTGATTTAGTTTTAGCTTAAAAACAACTCCAGGTCTTCTCTCTGGTTTTATCACTATGTAAAAAATAATGTTTGCATAATATTTTAATTAGTTCAAGATTTGAGCTTAATTTGTAATGATTCCTATTTTTAAAATCTCTTTCATTAGTTTCATGGATATCAGAAGGTATAATTTTTCCAGAAATTGTTTAAATAGAAGAAATATAAAAATTTTTCATAAGTGATATTGAATTGACATATTTTTTAATGAGTTTTATCTTGTTAACTTGCTAATGATAGAAATCACAGGATGTTCTGATTTAAATTGTTCTTCCAGGCTTTTAGTCATTTAAAATTTTTAGACTAATGTCATATTGTATTATTTAATAAATAATGTGTAGATACCTAGATAATTTCTCAGTAAGAAAAATATAACACTTTGGTCTTTAAATATAGTTTTAAATTTCCCTTGTTATTTTTTTTTTTGTATAGAGAATGACTACAGATTAAAGAGATGTGCAAATGTCTATAAATCATATTAAATACATTGAGCTTATCATCTTAACATTTATTGAGGTAAAATAAAATATATGCTCAGAAAAAAATTAGCTATACAGATCTTGGTTTCCTATCTTCTAGTTTTCTCATGTGTCTGAAAAATAAAGTTGGTTAATTTTGTTAAAATGATAATTAATAAAATTGAAGAAATCATAATATGTATTCAAGATAATATGGCTTGTTTCGTTTAAAGTATTTTTGATGTATATATTTATTTACTCATATATTTATATAAGTATATAAATTTTATATCTGTAAATCTATAAATAAGTATTCAAGGACATATTGATACACAAGGCCTGGCAGAAGTCACGCCACTGAGTGTAGCTGGTGGGGTATGTGAATGTCTCGCACGAGATGGACAGCAATGTAAATATTTCACCTAAAATGTCTTATAGTGTGCTTGAGTGTGATATTGTTATGTTACAGAATTACATGCTTATGATTTTGTAATAAAAGGTTTTTAAGTAATAAAACAGGGGCATTATTTGTGCTAGACCCTGTATTTGAATCTCTACATTAGTCTTTCTTATTTACACAGTACAATGCACCTTTTTGTGTACATTTCTAAGTTTTAACAAATGCACAGATTATTGTAAGCTCCACAGAAACAGGATATAGAACAATTTCAAAACTCTCCCAAAATTCCCTCTTACTGCCCAGAAAGTAGTCACTCTTCCTCATACCTAAGCCTGCTAACTACTGCTCTTCTCCCTGTATAGTTTTGCCTTTTTTAGAATGTCATAAAAATTTAACCTTTTAAGATTGACTTCTTTAGCTTTAGTATAAAACATCTGAGATACAATCATGCTTTTGTGTGTACTGATAGTTCATTACCTTAGTATTCCATGGTTTGTTTATTCATTCACCCAATAAAGAACATTTAGTTTGTTTCTTGTTTTACGCAGTTAAGAATATTTGTGTCCATACTTGTGTGTGAACATATGTTTTTATTTCTATAAAATAAGCCCCTATGAGCCAGACATGATAGGTGTTATAAGAAACTGCCCAGAAACCAAATCCTACAGATACTGATGAATTTATGGACTGTGAATCTTATCTATGCAGGAGAATCTCATTTCCTAGAATTTCCAATATTTTTTCAGTATACTGCCATGATCTGGTATATTAAAAATTTTTCATTATAGTATAACACACATACAAAAAAGTGCACAGATCATAATTGCTCAACTCAAAGAATGTTCACAAATGAACAAAATTGTAATCAGAACCCAGACTGTGAAATAGAATACAACCAGCACCCCAGAAGGTCTCCCTCCCTCCTTCCTCCCAACAAAGGAAGCCACTAAATTAACTTCCACTGGCGAACTGTTTAAAAATCTCTGACGGAGAAATTGTAGTAGTGGGAAAAAGGTGATAGGTTCATAGAAAACTAAAAGAAAATTAAAACAAAAATATAACATTTATCTCTAGGGGAAAAATGTACTAGAAATAAAACAATCATATTATACCATTTGGTTCAACTGTGAGTATTATTTATACAATTATCATAATATAATCACTGACTAATGATTTACCCCAAAATTGTTAACTTTTGAGGTCTCCGAGGGGGCCCATTAAGTAGCAATCATCTTCCCAACCTGAGGTCTGTATAAACTGAGAAAACAACCAGTGTCAGAGAGAAGTTAAGATGTCACCTTTAAGTTAAGATAGAGGCCACGTTGAGGATGTAGCATCAAGTCTTTTGGCAAAGCAGGGTGGTTAATACAGAATCAGGCTTGGGAGAATCACCCCCTCAGTTGTAGGCAGTGTTGGGCCAAGGCAGGGTTCTCACATAAGTCCCTGGTGTTGCCCATTCAGCCAACAGGAGCTCCTTCCAGCCAGCAAGTGTCTGTTTTCCATATACCACCACTAAACTATCAAAGTTATCTCTGGAAAGTAGTTTAGTTTAATAAGGAGGCAAGTTTATCTCTTAATTCTTTTGGTAAAAAGAAAACCACTCTAGGCAGTTTTCATACAGGAGTGTGTTTTAATAAGATATGTCTAGTGCTATAAAAAATAAACTCCTAAATGCATAATGTCTCAAACACAATATAACTTGATTTCATGTTCACGTAACAGGCCAAATCATATGTTCCTCATCAGCAGAGGCAGCTTTGACATTTTCCACACATGGCTTCCAAGGTTGCACAAGTCATCTCGGCACAGAGAAAAAAGTGAGGGAGGTTTTTATGGGTGGGGTCTGGAACTCACTCAGCGTTTCCACTCACATTCAGCAGGCTGGAGACCTACATCTTTCAGCGGGCTGCAAAGGAAGCTGAGAGATGTAGGCTAGCTAACAGCGCAGAAAGAAGAGAATGAATTTGGTGAACAGTCACGGGGTATGTGGTGCAGTTGGGCAGACCCTTATCTGTTTCTCATTGCCTACTGTGCCTGATACATAGTAAACAAAACAAACAAACAAACAAACAAACAAACCCCTGCCAAACTCTTTCAGAATAGCTGTTTCATTTTGCATCACCACCAAATACAATGTTAGTTCTAGGTGGTTGTGTTTTTCAGATGCCTGCTATTATATTGCAAAAGTTCCCTACTCCTTCTACTTTGTGAAGAGATTTTATCACAAATGGAAAATGAATTTCATTAAATTACGTCTCTGCATCTTTTGGTATAATATACATCTATTGATATGATATTAATAGATGCAGTATCAATGGTGAATTGCCCCTGTTAGTCATGATCTGTCACTCTTTTCATAGTATGCTGGATTCAATGTGTTAACTTTGTGTTGAGGATTTTGCAGTTGAGTTTATGAGAGATATTGGTCGATAGCTTTGTTTTCTTGTATTGGCTTTGTCTGGCTTTGGTCTTGTGGGAATGCTGGCTACATAAGATGAATCAGGAAATGATCCATCTGTTTTGTGGGAGAGATTGTGTACAAAATTAGTCTTATTTCTTCCAAAAAAAATATTTGGTATGATACACCAATGAAATCATCGGGGCCTGGAGTTTTCTCCAGGCTATTTTTAACTATGAATTCAATTCTTTAAACAGATACGGAACTCTTCAGTTCTCTATTTGTCCTTCTCCTGTTTTTTTTTTTTTAAATCAGTCCATTTCATCTAAACTGTCAAATTTACGTGCATAGAGTTGTTCCAAGCAATCATTTTTTATCCTTTTAATGTCTGTGAGAGTATGTAGTCCTGTCAACACCTTGGTTTCAGATTTCTGTTAGGGAATCAACTTCTGTTGTTTTAAGCCACCAGCTTTGCAGTAATTGCTTACAGCAGTCCTAGGAATCCAATACAACCAGATATTTATCATTTCAGTTGCTCTTCCTTAATTTGCAAAGTTCCAAACTTCAGTGTTATCATCTCTTTTCTACCTGAGAAGCTGTTAGCATTTCTTTTAAGGCAGCATCTTAGCAAATTCTCTTTGTTTTCCTTCATCTGAGAATATGTTTCCTTTCCTTCATTCCTAAAGGATATTTTCACTGGCTATAGAATTTTGGGTTGACAGTTCTCTTCTTACAACACTTACAAAAATGTTGTTCCACTATTTTCTGATCTCCTAGTTACTAATGAGAAATCTTCGGTTATTTAAATTGTTGGCACTTTTCAATGCCTGTTTTCAAGAATTTTCTTTTGATTTTCAGAAGTCTGATTATTTTGTGTTTGGAAGATGTTTCCTAAGTTTATCCTGTTTGGAATTTGCTGTGCTTGTTGGATGTCAATTTATTTTCCCTCACCAAAGTTGTAAATTTCTTTGCTCCATAATAAAGTTTCCTTTTTATCACTAAGATACTTCTCTGGATTTTTGGCTCTCTGTTCATTTGTTTTAACAAAGGGTTTCTTATTTTTGAGAAAAAAAATGTTACTAATAATCATTTTTACTTATTGTGTTTTTCCCAAATATTGCTGGAAACTAAATTAATTGTATTATGTTTAATAAAATATTAAAGTATTGAACAAAATACCTCAATAACTACCCATTTTATATTAAAGAAACATAGTAATATTCATGTACACAGACTGGTGCAATTGTCTAAAACAGACTTATTTCCCAGCTTACTCAATTTCGACACCTAGGTTATTTGGGGGATCATAGTGCACTTTACAGCACAAACCAAAAGGCCCTGGAGGCTTGTCAGTGTGCTGTTCACAGTGTGCCCTTCCTTCCAGCATAAGGCTGTATGCTTAGACATTTGTGTTTCACACCTCAGGACAGAATTTTACTTTCTTCCATTCTGCTAATTCTCCAGGAGATTTCATCTTAGGGGGAGGCTTCACAAAAACATGCTTCTTGAGGCTTGGTGAAGAGAACTTTACTAGGTCCTATTAACAATAAATACAAGGAAAAAAACTATAGGGTGTGCATACTTAGATCTACCTCTCTCAGCTGAAGAGATATAATTCATCCCTAAAAACAGTGAAAAACTGTCCCAGCCAGACATCAAGCTTAGAATCTTTAGGAATCCTTCAAAAGCACATGATTTCAGGGGTGGAGGCAGCTTGTAACAAAGACTTTCAGATCAAGGAGACAACTGTAAGTAGCAGACAGCTTCCATCTCAGTCTGATGAACAGGATCCAGATGACAAGAAACACTGCTTCTGATGCTCTAATTTGTATTATTTTGTCCTCTCCTTCCCTAGATATTTTTTCCCTCTTTTCTGGTTTAAGAATTCCTGGTTGTTAACAGATACTTATTACTTATTAACTATGATATCTGTAAAGTTTCTATACTTAATAATTTTTTGCATACATACATACATACTTGTTGGCATGATTCCAATACCAGCCTATAATTTGACAATGATTTGGTTAAAGCATAAAATCAAACTGGCTGTTGGGTCTGTATTCATTTTACATGGGGTGCCACCTAACTTCATTTGGTGCCATTCCTTGTTATAAGTCACACAAAACAATTCCTTTTTAATCCTTGTTGATTGGACTCAACCACCAAGCAACTTGTTTAGATGGCAAATACCACAGTAGACTAGAAATCTAAAGTCTCTACAATGTCAAACCTAGACAGGAGTGCCCCCTTTTCCGTAGAAGGAAATACATATACAGAGGAGCTAGCTTTTGCAATCAAGCTTTCACAAATATAAAGCATAGAAAAAACTAGGGAACAATGGATGGGATATACTGAGAAAGTGTGTCACTTTCGTAGACCTTACAAGAAGGGTGCATTTTTTTAGCTAAACCCTCATCCCTGTCCAATTTGCAGATTGCATTCAATAGTCTTCTGTGCTCAAAGCCAATACTAGTTGTTAGGGGCCACCCAATGATCTGCTTTTAGTGGAAATTCTCATATGTGGGTGTCAAATAGAATTGGCCTGTCACCAGGCAATGGAATTTGTGCCAGGTCTATTCTGTTTAACAGCTATGTATAAATATTTGAAGCACAAAAGACTGTTGGCTGCATTCTGAAATCTGCAAACTGGACAGGCATCGCTAAGGTCAGTAAATTAATGACTGCCCTCTCAGGGTAGTTCTTAATATTACTTTGGGTCTATTCTGACCCATCAATTTCCATTTTAAGAAAAATAGGCATTTAGGTAATTTAATCCAAAAAGGAAAAAAAAAATGTGCTTCAATTCACACTTGAAAATAACCACTGGGCCCCTGGCCAGATGGCTCAGTTTGTTAGAGCATTGTCCCAATACGCCAAGGTTACAGATTCAATCCCTGGTCAGGGCACATCCAAGAAGCAACAAATGAATGCATAAATAATTGGAACAACAAATCAATGTTTCTCTCTCTCCCTCCCTCCCTTCCTCTCTCCTTCCTGCCCTCTTTTTACCTCTTTCTAAGATTAATAAAATAACCACTGAAAAAAATAAATAAGTTTAAAACAACCACTGAAAACCTGGTTTGTATGGCATAGTTGGTTGGAGAGTCATCCTGTAACCAAGAGGTTGAGGGTTTCATTCCCGATCAGGGCACACACGTCATTTGTGGGTTCGATTCCGGATCCCCTATCTGTGTTCCAGTGCTATGATCTTGGTCAGGGCACATACGGGAGGCAACCAATTGATGCTTCTCTCTCATAGCAATGTTTCTCTCTCTCCTTTCCTCTCTCTCTTTTTTTTGAAAACAACGAAAAGAAAAATGTTCTAGGGTAAGGATAAAAAATTAAAAAATAATAATAACATAACCACTGAAGGAATATTTTTAGACTGCTTTATTCTTCATTTCATACATTACATGAAGCTAGAAAAGTAGGCAGAATTCTACAAGCAATACTACAGAGTACAGCAAGAGAACTCCTCCCCGAAGAGGTTTGTAAATTTGGGCAGGTAGTGGTTCAAAATCGAGGACTCTCAAGGTGAAACATGTCTGCACTTAGGACGTAGGGACAGAATGTTGTCTGCACATTGCTACAGACCTCTTTTGGATCTCTATTATTACTTAAATTATCTGGAAGGTGAACATAAAAATCATAACATTATGTAATTTGGCTAATCTTCCCATATCTGGTTGTGTGGCCTTTGCAGAATGGGAATGGTAATAGTTCTCCAAGTTTAATTTGGTCATTTTTTGGCTCCTGCTTTAGAAGGTATTTCAAGCTCATATCATAGCAGTTCTCCTAGTAATTTCCCATGCTGTGACTCTCAAATATATGCTCTCCAGAATCTTCAATTCTTCTGTGCACTGTTCCATTAAATTATCATGATCAGGGAACTTCCGGCCAAGATGGAGGTGTAGGTAGACACACTGTGCCTTCTTGCACAACCAAAATAAGGACAACAAAAATTTAGAAACAAAATAACAACCAATACTGACAGAAAATTGAATTGTATGGAAGTCTGACAGCCAAAGAGTTAAAGAAGAAATATTCATCCAGTCCAGTAGGAGGGGCAGAATTGGGCAGCTGAGTGGAGAGAACTCACAGCAAAGTGGTGGTTGATGGACCTCCAGCCTGCAAGGCGGCAGCGGGCAGATCCAGCGAGGCAGTGGATTGTGGAGGGGCTTGGCACACAAGGCTGCTAGCAGACCAGGTGGTCCCACATTCTTGCACAGATAAACCAGGTGAAACTGGGGAGCAGGACAAACTGCGTAACCCAGGGTCCCAGCATGGAGAAATAAAGCCTCAAAACACCAATTGAAAACACCTGTGGGGGTTGAGCTGCTTGGAGATACTACCAGCCTCACAGGAGACTTTGTTGGAGAGACCCACAGGGTCCTAGAATATACACAAGCCCACCCACATGGGAATCAGCACCAGAGGGGCCCAGTTTGCTTGGGGGAAGTGGCAGAAGTGACTGAAATCCGGCGAGAGTGGAGCAAGCGCCACTGTTCCCTCTTGCGCCCTTCCCCAAATATTGCCTCACAACCCAGCAACGTGGGTTGCCCCACCCTGGTGAACACCTAAGGCTCTGCCCCTTACTACATAACAGGTGCATCAAGAAAAAAAAAAAAAAAGCCCAAATGAAAGAACATATCAAAGCTCCAGAAATAATACAACTAAGCAAAGAAGAGATAGTCAACCTATCAGATGCACAGTTCAAAGCATCAGTGATCAAGTTGCTCACAGAATTGGTTGAATTTGGTCACAAATTACATGAACAAATGAAGGCTACAATAAGCGAAATGAAGGAAAATTCACAGGAACCAATAGTGATGGGAAGGAAATTGGGACTCAAATAAATGGAGTGAACCAGAAGGAAGATAGAAACAACCAAACAGAAAAGAAGGAAGAAACAAGAATTCAAAAAAATGAGGAGAGGCTTAGGAACCTCCAGGACATCTTTAAACATTCCAACATCCGAATTATAGGGGTACCAGAAGGAGAAGAGGAAGAGCAACAAGTAGAAAAGTTAGTTGAACAAATAATAAAGGAGAACTTCCCCAATCTGGCAAAGGAAGTAGACTTCTAGGAACTGCAGGAATCTCAGAGAGTCCCAAAGAGGGTGGACCCAAGGAGGAATACACCAAGGCACATCATAATTGCATTAGCCAAGATTAAAATGAAGGAGAGAATTCTAGAAGCAGCAAGGGATAAAAGCAGAGTCATCTACAAAGGAGTTCCCATCAGACTGTCAGCTGATTTCTCAAAAGAGACCTTATAGGCAAGAAGGGGCTGCAAAGAAGTATTCCAAGTCATGGAAGGCAAGGACTTACATCCAAGATTGCTCTATCCAGCAAAGCTGTCATTTAGAATGCAAGGGAAGACAAAGGGCTTCTCAGATAAGGTCAAGTTAAAGGAGTTCATCATCACCAAACCCTTATTATATGAAATGTTAAAGGGACTTATCTAAGAAAAAGAAGATAAAAAATAGGACAGTAAAAAGACAGCAAACTCACAGATATTATCAACTGTACCTAAAACAAAAGCAAACTAAGCAAAGAACAAGAACAGGAACAGAAACACAGAAATGGAGATCACATGGAGGGTTAGCAAAAGGGGAATAGGAGGAGGAGAGGGGGGAAAAGGTACAGAGAATAAGTAGCATAGATGGTAGGTAGAAAATAGACAGGGGGAGGGTTAGAATAGTGTAGAAAATGTAGAAGCTAAAGAATTTATAAGTATGATACATGGACATGAACTAAAGAGGGCAAATGTGGGTGAGAGGGGTTGTGCAGGGTGGAGAGGGGTTGTCCCCCCAATGAAGGGGTGAAAGTGGGACAACTATAATAGCATAATCAATAAACTATATTAAAAAAATTATCATGACCATCCAACAAAATGAACAAGAAACCCTGTCATCAATAGAGCAACTTTTCACGTGACCACATCACATCAGTGATGTAGACCTGATCAGGTTGATAGTGTTCTATCCTGCAGCTCAGGTTCAAGAAAAAACAAAAGGAATCCTGACAACTGAAAGCAATGTAATTCCCCATCTCTATGTTTAACCCATGCATACTTTGCCATCCCCATGTTAAAAAAATATGGGGGCAGAGCAAAAATAACTACTTGCTTGCTCCAGGGATTACTTGCTCTTAAGATAAGCTTGTAAACCAACTTAACAACTGACTTATCAAAACTAGCAATTTATTTATCAAGACTCTCTCCAAGATCCTCATTTTGCTGTGCCCACCAATCCAGTTACTCTTCCCAATCCTGACAAAGTTACCCATCTTGCAGGACTCAGCTTGAAATCTCCCAAATTAGTTGACTCTAAAACCCCGTAAGTACTCTTCCACAATTTTCCCATTTTGATAACTATTGATATTTCTTTTCAAGTGAATCCAAAGACCTGATGGTATCTTTCTCTTTTAAGAGTCACCCCCATCTTTGTTAAAGCAAGTGTCCCCTGGTCCTAAATTTTTCTGTTTCTTGTCTTCCCCATCAACTTTCCACGACACAGTGTGGGAGAGCATAAAATGTCTAGCCAGTTAGTGTTCCTTTCTTATGTATTTACAAACTCTCCTGGAGCTTAAGCTGCCCACACTTACTCAATTGAGTCAAAACTTATCTCCAGGAAGTTTACAATAAGGGGCTCCAGTCCAAAAGAACCTCTGCACCCCAATGTTCATAGCAGCACAATTTACAATAGCCAAGTGTTGGAAGCAACCTAGGTGCCCATCAGTAAATGAATGGATCAAGAAACTATGGTACATTTACACAATGGAATTCTATGCAGCAGAAAGAAGGAGCTCCTACCCTTTGCAACAGCATGGATGGAACTGGAGAGCATTATGCTAAGTGAAATAAGCCAGGTGGTAAAAGACAAATACCATATGATCTCACCTCTAACAGGAACCTAATCAAAAAAACAAACAAACAAGCATAATATAACCAAAGACACTGAAATAGAGAACAGGCTGACAGTCACCAGAGGGGAGAGGGGAGGGAATTTCAAGGGAAAAGGGGAAGGGTTTAGAGCAACAAGTATGAAAGACACATGGACAAAAACTAGGGGGAACTAGGGGGGGTGGATATGGGAGGGAGGTGGGGAGGGTTGGGGTGGTGGGCTGGGATGGGAGAGTAAAAGACAGATAACTGTACAAGAACAACAATTAAAATTTAAAAAAATAAAAGGTGGGAAAAAACAATAAGAGGCATTTGCACATGATAATGCCTCCTTCCTTGTAAGACTACTTCACAGCCTTGGGTCAGGGCCTGAGTCTTTGGAGCCACTGAGCTAATTAGAACCAATTAACTACATAACATTATTATCAACCGCAATAAAGCACTTTTGTTTCTATTAAAAATGTGATGAACTGCCACGGCCAGTATGGCTCGGTTGGTTGGAGCATCACCTCGTATACAGAAAGGTGGTTTCATTTCCAGTCAGGGCACATACCTGGGTTGCCTGGTCAGAAGAGACCATTCCATGCCCAGCTCCTTTATTCTAGGCATGCAGGAGGAGGAGGAGGGGAGGGAGAGGTGGGGGGGGTCTCTGCTCTTTTTGAGGGTTCCTTTTAAGCTCAGTTTGCTATGCAAGTCCAGGTCTATTGTATTTTTGATGATCTACTTCCAAGCACAGTCTCATATTTAAAAAAATTTTAATCCTCACTTGAAGATATGTCTATTGATTTCTTTTTATAGAAAGAGAGAGAAAGGAAGAGTGAGTGAAACATCAATGTGAGAAATAAACACTGATCAGCTGCCCCACCCCCATACATACCCCAACCAGGGATTGAACCTGCAACCTTTTGGTATACAGGACATGCCCCAACCAACTGAGCCACCGAGCCAGGGCCACAGATTGGACTTTTAATGAGCAAAAAGTGGCTTTCTTTTGTTGGGAAAAGCAACTCATAATAATTTGCTAGGTCCTTCTACTAAGGTAACAGTTTTCACTGAGAAGTGATTGGCATATAAGCTCCTTCATTCACACTATTAAATTTATGCTGTTTCCTCATATTTAGCACAATTTTAATTATATATTTATTTGAGTGATTACTCAATGCATCATTACCCACTAGAATATATTTTTCCCAATGTCAGGAACCATTCTATTTACATAGAATATGCCTCCTTGTTATATAATTAGTGTTCTGGCATATAATTGGGGTGACACAGTAGGTTCTGGTTAGGACATAGAAAGACCATAAATATGTGAATAAAAGGAACTACTCAAGTAGGAAGGAAACCAGTCATCTGCAGGCAATACTTCCTAAAAATGCTTGTTTTCACAGATAAGCCATGCAATGAGAAAAATAAGCAGAATAGGGTAATTTCATAATGTTACATAGTTTATACTGTATTTTATTTTACTCTTTTCATTTTTAAAAGCCCTCCACTGCCTTTTATGAAATGGTGGCATTAATATTTGACAGTTTTCTGTGTTTGTGATTTTAAAATTGATATTGCTTGGAAAATTAAAATTGGCAACACTATTTCAGTCACCCAACTTGATGTTATTTTAATAATTTCCTTCTTTGTGAACTCTGGAAGTTTGGGAACTACTCATCTAGTCATGTCAGAGTTAAAATCATGACTCGCATACAAATATATAGTGTACAGGTGACAAAGATTTTCAAAACTCCTTAACGAGTGAATTAGCAGGATGGTAAACCTGTTTCAAAGAGAAATATGAGATATTAAAAGAGAGTTACCAAAAGAAAGAAAGCTGAAATAAGATTGCTACTTTACATACAGGGTAATGAAAACTGTAATCTTTAGGGATTATCTTTTCTCTAGGACAAAAACCATTTGAATCTCTATGAGAAAAAAAGTAATTTGTATCTTATCAAGGTAACATGTAACTGAAGAGAATTTAGGCCTTGGTCAATAGTAAACAATCAGTCAAAATTACCTTTCCTTAGAGTGACAGAAGACCCAGACCAGTTTTTTAGACAGTCTCTTTTGGAAGGTAACACAGTAATTTTTCTGCATTATTTCCAAGTTTTGGGTAATTTTATTAAGAGGAACTTGCCTCTAATATTTGGATGGAAGTTACATATATATATATATATATATATATATATATATATATATAAAATGTGTATTTATAGATTTATAGAGATGAAACTGCAAGGAGATAAACCCCAAAATGAGTAGTTGTTATGACTTGGAAATAGTATTACAAGTGTATTAGTTTGAGAGGGTTGCCATAACAAAGTTCTCACAAACTGAATGGCTTAAACGACAAATGTACTATCTCACAGTTTGGGAGGCAGAAGTCCGTGATCAAGGTGACAGCAGGGCCATGCTTCCTCTGAAGCCTCCAGGGAAGGCCCTTCCTTGCTTCTTCCTAGTTTCTGTGGTTACCAGCAGTCCTTGGCGTCCCTTGCCCTGTAGCTTTGTTATAGGCAGTTAGACAAGAGCAGAGTAGAAACGGTAGACCAGGTGCTAAAGGTCATGGGAAGGAAAGCCCTGGGTGCCTAGCAAGGGAAAAATGTAGCATGATACCTTACCCACAGGGTAAGTGAGGTGGACACTGACCGGCAGTGTCCACGTCATTATGGATGAATTAAAACATACACACAGACTACCGAGTCTGGTGGAGGAATAAGGACGACAGCATGGCTTTTCTCTCAAGAGGAGCGAAAGCTGCGGCCTCCACCATGACAGGCCTTTATTCTAATATATCTCCTTACATTCCAAGATGGTTCTCCTTCACTATCCCCAGGTTACAACAAAGGAGCCAATGCCCCTCATTACATCACAGAAGAAGGATATTAGCAAATGAATAGGCAGCGGGTTACACTGATCTCTGCAAGGTACTTGCACAGTGAGGGGGTTTCAGCAAAGAGCAAGCTTCAAAAGAACCTAGGTATATTGCAAATCTGATTACCCAGAAAGGAACCTATCTGTGGGTGTGGATCCTGTGCATCTCCAAGTGAGAGCTGGGCCCACACCACACAGAAGGGTCTGCCACAGGTAACCCTCCTCTATCATATGGCTGGTCATGCAATATAGATGCCTGGCCTTTCATATCACTTGTCATGTGGTAGACCCCCTTAGAAAAGGAACAAGGGTGCTGAAAAGTTTTCCTCATACAAGCACTTGCATGGCCACTCTCTTAAGCATTAAGCCCTGGAGATAACATCTAGGCCTCAGTTGTGCTTCAGCTCCAGACCCAGAAAAGCAGCAAGGTCAGGCAGGGCAATGCCACAGCTGACGTCAGGACCAGCTTTGATGACTAATGACTGCCCCCCGCACTGCCCTGGCACTGACCAATTAGTGGAGACCAAAACCCTGAAAAAACACACCTGGAAAGCTGATGAATATTTTACTGAGATCCTCCCCAAGACCTCCCCTAAAATCCCTGCCCTTAAAAGCCTTTAGGATGGAGGACACAGCTCATCTTTCTCTGTCTCTGTCTCTCTCTCTCCACTTTCCTCACACCCTTCTTTCCCCAGCATGCTCTCTCTGGAATACACCTGAGCCTTTTCCCCTTCTCCTTCCCTCCAGGTACATATATCCTTATTTTTTTTCTCTTAAGTTGCAAGGGCTCTTCTTTTGCCTCTGTAATTTGTTTCCTGAGCTCAACACATCCTACTGGCTCACTTCTTCTATGACTTTCTACCTCTATAAACTTTAGCTTGTTTTTTAGTCTTGTCTCTGAATTCTTTTTTTGCCAGAACTCCAGAACTGAGGTTGGTGAAGTGAGGTGCAGTAACATTCTGGTTGGTGGCATTTTGCTGCCAACAGCCTTTATCACTGCAATTTCTCCCTCCATCTTCATATGGCTGTGTTTAATTATCTTTTTTTACTTTTTTAAAAGTTATTTCTGACTTCCGGCCAAGATGGAGGCGTAGGTGGACACACTATGCCTCCTCGCACAACCAAAATTAAGAACAACGAAGATTTAGAAACAAGAAAACAACCAGAACTGATAGTAAATTGAACTGTACGGAAGTCCGACAACCATTCATCCAGACCAGTAAGAGGGGTGGAGTCACAGCAGGAAAAAGTGCAGGTTGGCAGACCTAAGCTCACAGGGAGCAGCTGGAAGACCCCAGGCCCCCAGGCAGCAGCTAGCTGACCCTGGGCATGGGGTGGCAACGGGCAGACCCAATGAGACCATGCAAGGTGGCAGGCTAACCAGGTAGTCCCACATTTGCATTCAGATAATCCAGGAGAATGGGAAGCAGCAGAAGGACTGGAATCCGAGAGAGAGAGCAGAGCATGTGCCATTGTTCCCTCTCGGACCCTGCCCCCACATACAGCGTCACATCCCAGCGACTGGGTTGCCCCACCCTGGGTAACACCTAAGGTTCTGCCCCTCATACGTAACAGCTGCTACCAGACAAAAACAAACAAACAAACAAAAATGGCTCAAGAGGGAAACAGATCAAAGCCCCAGAGGCAATTCATCTAAGTGACCAAGAAATAGCCAACCTATCAGATGCACAGTTCAAAGCACTGGTGATCAGGATACTCATAGAATTGGTTGATTTTGCTCACAAATTAAATGAACAAATGAAGGCTACAATAAGTAAAATGAAGGAAAATGCACAGGGAACCAATAGAGATAGGAGCAAAACTGGGACTCAGATCAATGGAGTGGACCAGAAGGAAGAAAGAAACAACCAAACAGAAAAGAAGGAAGAAACAAGAATTCGAAAAAAATGAGGAGAGGCTTAGGAACCTCCAGGACATCTTTAAACATTCCAACATCTGAATTATAGGGGTACCAGAAGGGGAAGAAGAAGAGCAACCAGTGGAAAAGTTAGTTGAACAAATAATGAAGGAGAACTTCCCCAATCTGGCAAAGGAAATAGACTCCAGGAAGTCCAGGAAGCTCAGAGAGTTCCAAAGAAGTTGGACCCAAGGAGGAACACACCAAGGCACATCATAATTACATTAGCCAAGATGAAAATGAAGGAGAGAATTCTAGAAGCAGCAAGGGATAAAGGCAGAGTCATCTACAAAGGAGTTCCCATCAGACTGTCAGCTGATTTCTCAAAAGAGACCTTATAGGCAAGAAGGGGCTGGAAAGAAGTATTCCAAGTCATGGAAGGCAAGGACTTACATCCAAGATTGCTCTATCCAGCGAAACTGTCATTTAGAATGGAAGGGCAGTAAAGTGCTTCTCAGATAAGGTCAATTTAAAGGAGCTCATCATCACCAAGCCCTTATTATATGAAATGTTAAAGGGACTTCTCTAAGAAAAAGAAGATAAAAAATAAGAGAGTGAAAAGACAGCAAACTCATAGATATTAACAACCATACCTAAAACAAAAGCAAACTAAGCAAAGAACAAGAATAGGAACAGAAACACAGAAATGGAGATCACATGTGGGGTTAGCAATAGGGAAGTGGAGGGGGGAGGTACAGAGAATAAGTAGCACAGATGGTGGGTAGAAAATAGGGGGAGGGCAAGAATAGTGTGGGAAATGTAGAAGCTAAAGAACTTATGACACATGGACATGAACTAAAGGGGGGAATGTGGGTGGGAGGGGGTGAGCAGGGTGGAGGGGAATGAAGGGGGAGAAATGGGACAACTGTAATAGCATAATCAATAAAATATATTTAAGAAAAGAAAAATAAATAAAAGTTATTTCTTGGTGGTTGTTCTAGGGCTTTTCATATATCTTAAATTCTGATAAGTTCATATTTTATCTAATTAGTATTATTAGATTTGCAGTAGTTTAATTGCTGATTGTTGTGCATATTACATGTGTTCTGATCCATTACACTGTCATAAATATAACTTATATAATTGTAAGTCTATTAAAGAAGCTGAGAAAATATAAGCAAGCATGTATTTTAGAATTTATTATATTAACCTTCTTGCTTACCATTGCTGGCTCTCTTCACTTGTTCCTGTGGATTCGAGTTACCATCTGGTGTCTCACTTTCACTCCAGTACAGCCTTGCTCCCACCTACCTTCTCGGTGCTATATGTTTATTGGCAAATATATTGCACTTCTCTGTTATAGGCTCAACAATACAATTATGTACATATATTCTTTTATAATTGTTTTGAACTCAACTGAGAAATGGGAGAAGAATTATGCATGTATCTGTCTTATAATTGCATCATCACCTTTTCCAGTGCTCCTTGTTTTTTCATATGGATGCAAATTACTTCCTTGGGTAATGGAGTTTCTGTTGCCTGCTTTATCTTCCTTTGCACAGGTCACACTTTCTTATTCCTTGAATGTCTCATATTTTTTATCAAAACTGGTTGTTTTAGGTAATATGTTGTAGCAACACTGGATGTTGAGTCCCCTCAATCTCTCTGGAGCTTGTTTGATTTTTGTTGTCTATGTTGCGTGCTTCTTTATTCGTTCAATGACTTGGACAGAGACTGTCAGTGAACTCTATTTCCCCTGCAGTGGGAAACCTCTGATATCGCTCCTTGGAGGGAGCAGCTTTGGGCACACACACAGTCACCCTGAGATGATGGCAGTTTTAGCAGAGCTTCCTTGACTTTCTCTGTCTCTGATCTCTCAGCGAAGAGCCTGCCTCCTTTGGCATCACACCAAGTTTGGAGACTCCATTAATCGCTGACTGATTGCTTCATTACTTACTGACTAATTGCGCTATTGTTTTTAATGATGCCCCAGGGCATACATTGTTCAACAGTCTGATCTAAGCGAATGTGACCCCCTCTTCAGGAATACATGTGGAGGGCATTTTTTGAGGTTTGCTCTGGCCCCGGGAGGGCTCTTCTTAACCACCTCTTCCTCTGATTCCCTCTGGTAAGCTAGCGGGACTCTGGTTTTGGCTGTTGCTCTTAATTGTTTACCATGCAAATATCCATGGTTTTCCAGAGTACCCTTAGGCTTGATCTTCCCCACACTGTGTTTCAAATAAAATCATTTCCTTTTTAAAGAGAGCTTTGTAGATGTCTGTTCTCATGGATTGCCTCCCTCCTTGGGGAAAAACAAATCTCTGCACCGGTGTTCTGGGCCCTAGGCAGGAGTTCCAGACTCTGGTCTTCTCAGTTTGTCTCTCTTGGAATAGAATTCTACCAGAATAGTGAGTTGGAGTGAAAGTAATCCAGGCCCCAGGATTGTCAGGTGCCATGCCTTGGTAGGTCATCCTCCCTATGAGTCGAGACTAGATTGACAAAGGGCACTCCTGACCTCTCAGCCACACTCTAGAAATTTAGTCCCTGCAACTGAGAATAAGAGGGTATGAGAAATTCTGGCAGACTGTCCTTCCCTGTGAAACACTGTATCCCTTGACTAGGACTTTAGGAAAGAGGGACTCCCCCTTTCTTGGCCATACTCACATGGCGTGGAGTTTCGATCAAAGTGTGCTGGTAGGTGGGAGTGAAAGAGTGAGTCATGGATCAAGTGCCAAAAGCCTTGCTTTTCTTAATGAGTTGTAGTAGATTTTCTCTTGTTTTTTTTTTTTTTTTTTTTTTTTTTTAGATTTTATTTATTTATTTTTAGAGAGAGGGGAAGGAAGGGAAAGAGGGAGAGAAACATCAATGTGTGCTTGCCTCTCATGTGTTCCCTCCTGGTGACCTGGCCCACAACCCAGGCATGTGCCCTAACTGCGAATCAAATCAGTGACCCTTAGGTTGCAGGCAGGCACAGAATCCACTGAGCCACACCAGCCAGGGCTAGGTTTTCTTGAATAAATGTTTCTTCATTTGTTGCATGCCCTCAGAACAAATACAGATACTTGAAGTTTTTTAATTTTTTTTTTTTACCAGTTTATGCTTGTTTTGCTGGGGAGCACATCCTTAGAACTCTTCAATGTTGCTGTTCCTGATATTTGCTTTTCATAATTCCAATTTGTTTTCAGTTGTAAACCTGAACTCCCACATGGTAGTTATTAATATGGGGAAAAATAAATGTTTTACTAATGTTGAGTTTTTGTGACATTTTGTATTAGAAATATTTAAAGAGTGGACAAGATGACATTTCAGACTTACTTTTTTTTCTCATTCCATATGGGGAGTGCTGATATTTAGTAGAATATGTTTAGGAAAAAAATTGTTTCAGAAGATTCTATATGTTTATAGCATCATAAAAATGTTTGAAAAATCTGTTTAAAACAAACAAAAACACAGATATCTGTCAGAAGGCAATTGAAAGTGAATATTAATGAGATCTAGGTACAAAACTCAGCTTGCCTTTGTTAGTCAATCCAACCACAAGAGCTGATCCACTGATAATCTCTCTCAACATTCTTTAGTATTACACACAAGTCAGTTCACTAGGAATCTACATCATAGGAGAAGGTCGTAGTTCAAAACAAGTAAATTGTCCATGCCACTTGTCAACTCATTTAATGCATCAGAAGTGGTTTTATTTCATAAAACAAAAAAAAATTCATGTTAGAGATTTGTTCTTGAATGTGAAAGTAGAAAAGTACTTTAGCAGACTTTCTTATTTATGTTTTCATTTATTTGTATTCCCTGTGATGTGCCAAGTGATTGTCAGCTTGCAAAATGTGGCACTTATAAATATGCTTTAATTACTCATTTAGTTCAATCATTTAGTCAACAAATACTTATTGAGTAAATATTAAGCCATGCTGTTCTAAATTATGAGGATATGGCAACGTATAAGACAAGTTCCTTTTTCTCCTGAGTTTATAGTCTAACTATTGACCTAAAATAAATGCTATATAAATGTGCAAATGTATTATGTATTGTACTGGCTGATAATGTACCCTGTTTAGATGCTCTTAGCTGCTGACATCTTATAGCCATATCTCTTCCCTGAAATGGCTCTCTATCAAAGGGACCTATCTCATCCAAAGTTACAATCGCTGCCCTAGGGCAGCCTATGTCCAGTATCTGGTTAATACAAAGTGTAAGAACTCTTGTGTCAACTTGTAGATAACTCTGAAGAGCTGTCTCAGCTCCAGTGATCCCCAAAGGGTCATCATTTGAAACTTCTGCTATAATTTCATCACCGTAGAATTTTTCTCTCTGTCTAGTTCTGCTTCCTGTACTTCCTTATAGGTATTGTTCCTGAGGGAAGTCACCAATAAACATCCTACACACAAATCTTCATCTCAGATCTGTTTCCAGGAAACTCAACCTAAGATGATGGGTACCAGGAATGGTCCTAAGGAGACTCGAAGTGCAATCTTCGACCTGGATCACCTGCTGAAAGGTGGAGAAAAGCTAAGGTCAGCCTAATAACATAATTATAAGAGTAGTGAAACCTCAGAGAAGTTGAACTCTAACCCCAGCAGCAATGCTACACCAGAGAAAAGGTTTCAATTAAGAAGTGGGACCAAGGATGAGGATAACTGGGTCTATACAGTTAAGAACCTTGAAACCCAAACCTAGATGACCCCTATGGACTAGCTGGTGTCTCACCTCTTCCAGCTAAAGGCTGCCTTGCCTCCTTGCTCACTGATGATGGAGAGATCTATTCTTGAAAGACAACACATTACTCCTCAGGATCTATCCCTAAGTATAAAAAAACTCTAGCAAAAAAAAAAAAAAAAAACCCTAGTTAAGGTCTAATCTCAGCATAACTCCTACTGGAGAAACTGTTGGGCCTGCTAAGAGACCGAAAGGGACTAGATGCAGAAAGAGTGCAAGGCAACCCAGCAGGGACTGGTAGGAGCCAGAAGAATATATAAGGGACAAGGAAATGAGATTTCCAGGTTATATATATGCAAAAGATAGATAAGGGAGAATTTATTGGTACAAGAGGACTCTCCTGCAATCCTGAATTTGACATCCTAGCGAAGATCATAGATGGTGTTATTAACCTTTGCTGGGGAGGTTTCTGGCAGCTGGAAGAAAGTTATGGCCCATACACATATATGTGGTGTATACATGCTAGATCTGTTGGGGAAGACAGTGGAGGAATAAATCAAAAGGCTCAGAGAACAGAGCATGCAAGAATGGATATACTTCTTAGGGCCAGAAACTCTATTCTAGGGGAGAACCCAGAGACTATCCCATTTACGAAAAAATAAAAAATGAAAATACGAAACGTGCTGGTGAGAAGGGCACCAGCACCTCTGAAAGCTCAGCCTCTTCAGGCCATGACTAACAGGAAGAGATGCTATTACACAGCCAAACCCTTAGGGTCAGTGATGAGGACAGGATTAGGGACTAGATCTTAGAGTGGCACGGGCCAGATTGTGGCACTTTACCAATAGAAGCGAAGTGAGAACAACTGCCATATGAACAGCAAGGTTGGAATAACAGCCAGGAGGGCCTGACTTGTAAGGTTCTATGGAGATGGCTTATAGAACATTTTATTCACAGGCACAAGATAAATGGACAACCAACAAGAACATTGCTAAATATTTAGAATGAAAAGTGATTATCCCTGGCTGGTGTAGCTCAGTGGATTGAGCACGGTCCTGCGAACCAAAGGGTCACATTTCGATTCCCAGTCAGGGCACATGCCTGGGTTGCAGGCCAGTTCCCAGAAGAGAGTGCATGAGAGGCAACCACACATTGATGTTTCTCTCCCTCTCTCCTTCCATTCCCTTCCCCTCTGAAGATAAATAAATAAAATCTTTTTTTTAAAAAAGTGATTAGTAGTGGATGAGGGGAAAGATGGGACAAATTATCCTGATGAAAATGAATAACCCTTTACCTCGTTTCCAAACTTGAGCCAATTCTCAGACCTAAAACCTATTGATTAAAAGATAGGCTGGATCCCTATGAAGAAGGACCCGGCAACAGCACAGCAAATGTGTACAACAGTGATCTTTTCACATTAGTGAAGCTTTTTAAGGTGCAAGTGGTCTGAAGCATTAAAGAACATCCATTTGAAAGTAAAGGGCAAATTATTGTATCTTGCTCCTCCCTGCAGTAAGAAAGAAGCATAAAGCTTGCTAGCCCTCTGAATTCTGGAGGCAGCATTTTTGACAGTTAGGAACAGCACGACAACTTAGTCACTGCATTGTAAGGAAAGCTTCCAGCTCTTGGTGGAGCCTGAGGCAGGAAAGTGCCTGCAGGTGGTCCAGACCATGGTTCAATCAGTCCTGGTGCTTAGGCCACATGACCCAGCAGATCGCAGGTTACTAAAGGTATCTGTGATGGAAAAAGACAACACATGGAATTTATAGAAGTCACAGGAGAAAAATTATAGGGAACCGATCTGCATGGCAATGGCAAGTGTAGCCCAGCCCCTGATTCAGAAAACTGGTGGGAGCAAGTCAGCACACAGGAACTGGGCCCACAGATCAGTTTTCCCATGGGGAACCAGGCCTGCATTGTACCTAGGCTTCTGTGAAGCTTGCTTTGTGCTAAAACTCCCTCACCCTGAATTGAAGCAGCAAATGTTTACTGCATATCTTCAAAGTAACTTCCTAAAGTCTGTGCTCAACCTCCCAATGATGGAGTGTAGCCAGTTCAACCACTTTTCCCCTCGAATTTGCAAACATCCTGTTCTTTGCAGTAATTAACAACATCCTCTTCTTTGTTATCTATAAAAGGTAATCACCTAAATCGAACCCGTGCATAGTAAATGAGGACCATCCTCGATGTAATGTACCCAGAAAAGCAATAAAACCCTGTCCAGGAAGGGGTCAGGGCCCTCTCTCTCTCTTAGAGAGTGGCTGTGCTGTCCCTTTTCTCCACAGGACTTCTGTAGCCTGTGTGAGTTTGTTCGTTGCAGCCACAACATACCAACCCCACTGACCAGAGTCCACATCAAAAAAATCGCAATATAGACACCCTAAGTTTTAGAGCAAGTCCATGCCATATGCAGCAAACAAGTATACATCACTTGAGAAAAAGCTTCTGGTGTGCTATTGGGCCCTGGTAGTGAAAAGACATCTGACTATAAGATGTCAAGCGACCACATGGCGAGAGCTGCCCATCATGAGTTGAATTCTGTCAGATCCATCAAGTCATAAGGTCAGGCAGCCCAGCTGCAACCCACTGTAAGATGAAAATTAGATTAGCTGTGATCAGCTAGGAGCATGGCCAGAGGGCATTAAAAATATACCAACAGGTGGCCCAGACCTCCACATCATTTACTATTATTGCATTGGCAACTCTTTCTCAGCTCATGCCTATGTCACACTAGGGTGGTGGGAGTCCTTTGTGACCAGCAATAAAGGAGAAAAACAGCTGAGTTTGGATGATGCATACAAGCTGAAAATAGATTGCTGCTGCACTACAGTACCATTCAGGGGTGACTTGTGTATTTGCTCCCTACGACTGCCGTAACAAAGTAACACAAACTGGGTGGCTTAAAACAACAAAAATTGATTCTCTCACAATTCTGGAGGCTAGCAGTCCAAAATTAATGTGTCTGCAGGGCCATGCTCCTTCTGAAGGCTCTAGAAAAGAATCCTTCCTTGCTTGTTCCAGCTTCTGGTGGTGGCTGGCAATTCTTGGTGTTCCCAGGCTTCTGGCATCACAACTCCAGTCTCTTCCTGTGTCTGCCTTCCTCCCAGTGTGACTGTGTCTCCAAACCTTCCTCTCCTTAAAAGACATATCACTTGGATGAGGGCCCACCTTCATCCAATATGAACTCCCCTGAATGATTGTATTTACAAAGACACTGTTTCCTAATAAGGTCACATTCACAGGTACCAGAAGATAAGACGTCAATCTATCGTTTGGAAGACACAATTCAATCTAATCTACAACACCCTAAAAGACATAAATGAGAGAAAATCCTCCCATGGAGCATTGCTTCATACAATGTACTAGGCCACTATATTAGTTCTCCAGAGAAACAGAACCAATAAAATAAATCTAAGAGGAGATGTATTGTTACAGGAATTGGCTCACATGGGTATGTGGGCCAAGAAATCCCATAATCAGCCACTTTAAGCTGGAGAACCAGGAAAGCTGGTGATGTAATTTAGCCCGTATCCAAAGACCTGAGAATTGGAGGTTTGGGGGCTGCTGATAGTCAAAGTCCCAATCTGAGTCTAAAAATCCAAGAACCCAGAGTGCCAATGTCCAAGGGCAAGAAAAGAAGAGGGTTTCAGCTAAAGTAGACAACAAATTCACCCTCCCTCCACCTTTCTGTTGTATTCAGGCCCCCAGTGGATTGGATAATGTGTGCCCACACTGGTGAGGGTAGTCTTCTGCATTCAGTCTACAGATTCAGATGCAAATCTCACCCAGAAACACCCTCAAACACACACCCAGAAATAATGTTTTATCAGATACCTGGACATGCCCAGCTGAGTCAAGTTGACACATAAAATTAACCATCACAGTGATCTACTTACAGTGTAGATAGAGAAGGGGCCAAAGTCACCTGAACTAGCGTGTGTGACTTTTTACTTCTTTAAAGTGTTGAACCTGGAAGTTTGGTTTTAAATGTGAGGAAATAAGGCCATTGAGGCCAATAATTTTCACAAAGGAGCTCCATGGCTCAGCATACTTAAATTTTTCCCCAAAGGAACCAAAAACTACAAATAACAATGACACACTACATATTGTTGTCAGCTTTTATCCTATGTATATGTCTCCAAGGCTTGGAAGGGTAGGAAAGAGTTGGTCAATGCCCTCTCCCCACCCCGTGAATCTCTAAGAGATGTATACACCCAAGAGACAGAGTCAAACAAAACAAATCATCTATTTCTTGTTAGCAAGACTTGCTGTTAAGACCCCAGTGAAGAGAGTTCTGGCTATTTGGGCTTGCCTCCCTATGTCCTTAACCTCCAAACCTAAATCTCATGTTATAACCATTGTCTTGGAAGCCACATAGAATGCAGACTAAAAAGGTGAACTGCCTAAAGTGTATACAAAAGAAGATGAGTTCATGTGAACAAAGCTTGTCATGTTGGAGTCACCCTATGGGAAAAGGAAGCTGACACCAGTGTGCAAACAGGGATCATTGCAATAGCCCACTTATTACTTTGGAAGCAGGAGAAGAATGGGGAGAGTGCATGTGTGGAGCCTTCGAATGCACACTGACCACTCTACCAAAATACACGACCCAGTTAGAGTCCTTGAATCTAAGCAGCCAGATTAATAACCCCTCTTCTGGGAAAAATTAAGAAAGAGGTGAGAGAGAAGAGCAAAGGGTTAAGTATCTGCCTTTTTGGAGAGGACTATACCTCTCACATAATGTGTCCATTGTTCCTATAAATAAAATCTAGTCTATTATATCTACTGGTTTTAATTTTGGCTAAGAAAAGAAATCTCCACATGTTTGTCTTCCCTTCCCAAGCACGTTATAAAATACTAAAGATAAAGAACTGTCTTCTGCTTTCTTTGTATGCTCCACAGTGCTGGGGATGTGAAATAAATGAATAGAATTCTCTAGATAATAATTATAGTGATTACATTTACCGATGTCTTTCAATATGCTAGGCAGCATTTTAAGTGCTTTATACACATTAACTAATTTAATCCTCACAATTCTATAAATTATATACTATTAACATTCCCATTTTACACATAAAGAATTGAGACTCAGGAAGTTCCATAACTTTTCTAAACCTGTACACTTGAAAGCAGCAGAACCAGGATCTGAATATTTATTTTATAATACATGGGAAGGGTGAAACATTACAGAGGAAAGGAGGGTGGCAGGGAGGGGCAGTTTACAATGTGGGGCGTCTCCAGAGCTCAACTAGAAGAGCAGAAGCAGGGGCAGATATATACATACATGTTAAGAGATTTTTTTTTTAAACAAGAATTACCTTATGCAAGTATGGGGGCTGGCTCAGCAAGTCTGAAAGCAGTGGAGTGGGCCGGAAAGGCAGATCCTGAGCAGGGCTGGAGCTCCCCGGGACCATTCAGTGCTTGTTGTGCATAAAAGAAAGATTCAGGGGGAAGGGTGAACAATTGTGGACCCAACACCTACTAGTTTCTCCTGCAGAGAAGCCCTAAGACCTCTTTTTTGGTTTTCTTATTTTTAATTCTCACCCGAGGATATGTTTATTGATTTTTGAGACAGAAGAAGAGAGAGAGAGACATTGATATGAGAGAGAAACATCAATCTCCCATTTGTGCCCAACTAGGGAGTGAACCCATAGCCCAGGTATGGGCCCTAACTGGGAATCAAACCCACAGCCCATTGGTGTACAAGACAACACTCCAACCAACTGAGCCACCCTGCCAGGGCTCCAAGCCTTCTTTTAAAGACCTCCAACTGATTAAGTTAGGTGCACCTAGAATAGTTCTCATTTTGATTAACTTAAAGTAAACTGATTAGGAACTTTAATCGAATCTGCACAGTCACTTCAGAGCAGAACCTAGATTATTGGTTCAATGAATAGCTGGAATAAAATATGGGTAAGCTACAAAAAACTGCAGTTCTTCCACTTTCCAACCAGAAACATACTTTCTAGAGAATTCTGGAAACAGTTTTTTATCCTAGCCAAGTTGGCACATACAGAAGTCATCAAAGGAGGTAAGTGGATTCTACAGGCATTGGGTATGGGCTAGGTGGGGGACAGCCAAGACGATCCGAAGGGCAAGAACACAGAAGAGATGAATCACTCATGGCTTATTTTAAAAAGGTTGTTGGTGGGGGAATAGAGTCATAAAACTTCAGTGAGGGCTTCAGAACAAGATGGCAATGATGAATGTTCAGTGTTTACGGAAGGAGTAAGAGACCTGCTGGGGTGGGAAGGTAATTACAGGACTGGGCGCAAGAAGCCCACAAGACCAAAGGGTAGGGAAAGATGATGGAGTGAGTCCCAGTGGGTGGGCGGTGGAGATGGGGCAGACCAAAGCTCAGTGTTTCTGAAAATTTTCATGTGAATAGCTGAATGAAAACTTTAATATGAGTAACTGAAGTACAATCAGTTCTCATTGTGATAGTTATGTTCTACCAAGTCTCTGTGAACACTGAATTAGCAAATGCTGAACCTTTGCTCCAAGCGGTTAAGTTCCTGCTAATCTCTGGTCATAAACTTTTCATCATAGCTGATCAATAAATAACCTTGTTTTATGTAGTTTGTTTTGTTTTGTTTTTTGCTTAAAAATACCTTATTTAACATATATTATTGATTAATTAACATTGAACCCATGGCCAACTGCACTGTAACTCACAAGTGAACAATACTTATGTAACACACATTCTTTCTCCACAGGGCACATCCCAGCCAAGAGTGCTTAGGAATACTGTTATGCTTGTGAGCCACCAACAAAAAGTACAAAACCACCAAAACCATAGCCCTGTTTACAATATAAGTGATAAAACAAGAAGGCAGATCATCACCTTGCTTGACCTCAGCTGGGAAGATGAATGTCAGAGGACTCACATTGTCATCATTCTGTTCATGTCGATGAATGATCACAAAACAGCACGGTATAAATTTTGGCATTACAAATAAATTTCAGTGAGTAAGTAAATTCACAAATATGGAATGTGTGAATAATGAGGATTGACTGTATTTATGAAGATTTACCTTTAGATTAATGTTAATGGTTAGAGGTTCCCAGCACTTGACACTGTTTATGGCTCTGTCTTAGACATATTTGTGATTAAGTCTAGAGCACATCCCAAACAGGAGATGAAAATTGAGCAAGCAATCCATTATCCATGCTTCTCTGGATTCAGGGTATCTGACATTGAAGCTCCTTGTCTTAAAGTCTGCTGATCAAGGCTATTTGTTGTTTTCATTTAACCACAGATGCTTCTCTGCTATCAAGTTTGCAGCTGTGGTTCATGGCCTCTTCTTTGTTTATTCTAACTACCTATATTTCTCCAGTGTGACTAGATGTGTAACAACTGCTTAGCTGTCTTGTTCTCATCAACTCTTTCTCCATGAGCAGTAAACAATGACTCTCTGTGACTCTGCATCTGCACAGAGGAAGGTAACTTGTGAAAAACATTCTCAGGCTGAGAAGCCTCACTGTAAATCTATCAATTATAATCTCAAATTTTTCCTTAGTGCTAATTAGCAATTCTAATCCATTCTAATTCTAGTCCAAGATTGGGTTGCCGACAGTGGTCAGGTTTGGTGAGAGCTCTCATCCTGGCTTGCAGATGGCCACTTTCCCCTGTGTCCTCAGTTTGAGGAGAGAAACAGAGAGTAAGTTCTCTTGTGTCTCTTCTTGTAAGAGCACTAATCCCTGCATGAGGGCCATACCATCACATCCTCATTTAAATCTAATTACCTTCCAAAGGCCCTTTCTCCAAATGCCATCACATGGGGTGCTTAGGACTTCAACATAGGAAATTGGGAAGGGGGTGCACCCAATTCGGTCCACACCAACCTCTCTCTTGAAAGCTCAGATTCAGTCCATTTGGATTGATAGGGCTTTTTGCTTGTGACCAGTGTACATTCTGATTGAAACTACACTGAAATTCAACACCAAGTTTTTTATCCTGTTGATGAATCTCAATTTCTCTTGATGAATCTATTTCCTATGTTGCTGAAAAAACACAGAATTAATCAGAACAGAATTACTATATCCTCCCAACATAACATCTACCCATCTTTTTTTATCTGGACTCATATTTCTGTTCTCCCTCTCATTAATGTAAACTGTTTGTGCTTTGATCCAAAGCCAGTCCCCCCTTTGTGTCCTGGACCGCACCACTCCTCATCTACTCAGGAACCTCCCTCTAACAATGGTCCCCCCTTGTTCATCTATCATTAAATGTTTCCTCTCTACTGGATAATTCCCTCCAATAACAATACACTTCTGCTTCTCTCAAACAACAATTGCTTGACCCCACATTTTCCTCCAGTCACCATTCATTCCTAGTTTCACTTAAAAAAAAAAAAAACTTTTGAAAGAATTGTTTCTCTCCTTTATTCTAAATTGTTTCCACTCTAGAGAAATTTCCATCATTAAAAAAGTTTTATTGTTGACATTATTACAGATGTTCCTCATTCCGCCCCTTGGTCCCTCTCCACCAAGCCCCTCCCTCCCAGCCTTTACCACATTGTTGTCTGTGTCCATGAGCTTTGCATATATGCATATATGTTCTTTGGCTAATCTCTTCCGCAACTTAACATCAGGTAGACAAATAATCCAATTTAAAAAAAAATGGGCAGAGGACCTGAATAGACACTTCTCCAAAGAAGACATACATATGGACAACAGACATTAAAAAAATGCTGAATGTTACTAATCATCAGATTAAAACCACAAGGAGATATCACCTCACACATGTCAGAATGGCCATCATCAATAAACCAACAAACAACAAGTACTGGCAAGGATGTGGAGAATAGAGAAGTTTCCATCTTCACCATTCAACCAAAATAGTTCCTACCAAGCGCAATGACAACCTCCATGTACCTAAATTCAATGGCGCTGCTCAGTACTCAACTTATTTGTGTCATTTGATACTATTTACACATTATTCTGGACACATTTTTCTCACTTGACTTCTGGATCAACATTTTTTCATTCACTGCTCGAATTCTCATTTGTTTGTTCTTCCTGATGTCCCTGATCTCTAAATAGCAGAATGTTTTATATCTCAATTCTGGCCCTTCTTCTCTTTACATCCACTCTTTATATTATCTTATATGCCTTCTTATGGAGATGAGAGTCCCAGATTTGGATCCAAAGTCTGGATCTCTCCTCTCAGTTACAGACTTGGATATTCATCTACCTGCATGTGATCTTTACTTGATTTCTAAAGACGTCTTGAAGCCCAAACATGAACCACTGACTTACCCCAAAAAACTATTTCTTCTCTTTCCTACCTGAATAAATTCCAGTCAATCTATTAGCAAACCCTGGCAGCTTTACCTTAAAAAAAAAAAAAGTGTATGCATCCTCCTCACCATGTCCACAGCTGCATCTGCAACCTAGCCCACCATTCCCTCCCCTCTGGATTATTGCATTGCCTCCTTACAGGTCTCACTGCCTCTGCCCTTCACTCCTGGGGGTCTATACTCACTGCATGCAAGGCCAGCATTGTGGCTATGTGATGAATGCAGGGACACAGGCCCTACACTCAGAAAGGACCAGTGCTCAGTTTTATGTTCTGCTGTCACCATCTTGAAATTCTTCATTATTTTTGAACAAATGGTCATGCAGTTTCATCTCCCACTGGGTCCTCTAAATTATGTAGCCAGTCCCGAATACATCATCCAATTAGGTTGACTCAAAAACCAGACTGTATCACTCCTCTGCTCATGACACCACAAAGCCTTCCCGTATCATTCAGAGTAAAAGACAAAAGCCCTACAATGGCCTCCAGGGACCAACATGACACCCATCCCACCCCACTTCCACCTCTCTGATCTCCTTTTCTGTCACTCTGCCTTTTGTACTCTTTTTGAGGTTCCTCAAATATGCTCAATGCACTTCAACCTTAGGACCCTTGCACAGTGGTTCCTTCTGACTGCTACACTCTTACTTGAACATTGCTAGTCTCCTGTGTTCTCCAAGCCATCACATTATAAGTGATGCCTTCTGTAATCACTCTAAATAAAGTAGAAACCCACATCCACTCCTCCACACATTGGCACTCCCTATCTACTTAATCTTGTTTTATTTCTTACTGTAGAACTTAGAACAAGCTGACATCTATGTTCCTTAATTATTTATTATAGTCTGTCTGCTCTGCCTCCCCTTGACAAAGCCTCTCTGCTTGACCTAACTTTAATCAGCCTCCTCTGAGCTCTCTTCTTGACTAGGCCAAACTTCGGACTTTTTCTCTCTGCTTGTAGAATACAGTTTAAGCAAATTATTCCTGCTAACTCAGTTTAGTAAAAATCACTTATTCCCAATATTTTATCACCTTGGCCTGCCTTCAGCAAGTATTCTGTTGAATCGGTCTAGCAAGAATCCCCTTAACTTTTTCTCTTAGTAATTTCCCATCCACTGATCCCCATCCTGCTTCTTGGATACAAATCCCTGTTCATCTTTGTTGGAGCTGATGTTGAATCCAATCTCTCTCCTCTATTACATAATCACCTTGAAATAGCCCCCGCCTCCCAAATGAATAAAGTATGCCTTACCATCTTCAACAAGTGTCATAAATAAGTTTTTTCTTGAAGACCCTCATCTAAAATGGAAGATCCCAAAAGTCAGGGATTTTCTGCTGTCATTGCAATATTCCAATCACCTGGAATACTGCATGCCACATAGTATTTGTTAAATGAAGGAATGAATAAATAACGAGCACCTCATGTTGACAGACAGCCATCATTGCTTTCATGCCCATATTCCACATGCACTACAGGTAGGCTAATGCAGGTGAAGCTGATGATATTCTTCAAGAATTTTGAGATGATGTTAGAGGGAGGGTATCCTAAATAAGCAAAGAAGTGGATCTAGTCTAACTGAAGTCACAGCCATTCCTTTGACAATTACCCTTATATTTCTTTGAGAAGCCATGTGCTGCGATCTTTACTCCTCCACTGCTATTTATTATCCCTACATGTTGAAATGCAATTTTTCCAATTCTAAGTATCTCCTTGTAGATAGCAAATTCTCCCTTGTGACCTACTGGAAAGAAGATAACACTATCTGGGTCAGGAAGAATCATTCTATCAATATAAAATAGTCAGTTGATTGTCAAGACCCTAGGCCTCTCCCAGTCAGAAAGACATAGACAGATCACAGTTCCAGACTTTCAAAAAGGGGGCCAGAAATGTTTATTGGGAATCCATGCGTGCAGTTATGTTAAAGATCTCTGCAGTGGTTGTAGTTGATTTTCTGCTCCAACTTATCTGCTTATGTGCTCATCTACTAGCTGCAGTGAATGCTGACTAATGCCCGCTTCTTCTGAGAATTGCTTTTGTCCAATTCTAGCCCAGGAGGCTCCATTGCCTCCCCTCAGACCCCTACCTCCTCCTGACCCACATCCAGTGACTGACAGGGCCTAAAGGCCAGCCCCTTGCCTCAGTGTGGGATAATTCTGTAGTGCACTTTGTGCTCCAGAGCTCCCTGGGATCAGATAGACACCAGGATCCTGTGAGTCCACAGCCACCCCTAGGCTTTTCCCTCACTTTATCATTCTTCCCTGATTACCCAGAATCCTTGTGTTAGGCTGTATCTATAGGGACCAAACTGAGACACCATACAGAGACATATTTGTACTCCTTATAGTACCTAAACATAACACACACACACACACACACACACACACACACACACACACACAAACACTCATACTCACACACTTCTTAAATGGATTCCCATGAGCTACCAGGTAAGCCCAGACTCTCATCTGAGCATCTAGACCTTTGCATAGCCAGGTCTCTGCCTTATTCTAGGCCTATTTTTCATCATTATGCACCATATTGACCTACTTTGGCTCCCTAGTTTACATCCTCTCCCAGCCTTTGCACATATTCCCTCCCAGGAGTGGCCTCCTCTGCCTTGCCTGAAGGACAATCTCTCTGTTCCTTATTCCAAGACTCAAAGATCACCTCTTCTCTAAAGCTCCTCCCCACCCCACCCGCCATCCATCTGAGCTCAATTTTCTGGCTCCTATAGTAGACTATGAAAGATAAGTTATTTGTCAACTGATCCCTTCACTTAACTAGGAGCCTCTGGAAGGAAATTTTTTAAAAAATAGTTTTTAGTAATATGTGGAGTAGTAGAAAAAAAACCAGATATGCTTTTAGAATGCACAGAGCCCATGTACTCTTGACTTACAAATGAACAAATTTAAGAGCCTTATTATTTCTGTCAGCTATTTAAAAACTGAGAAAACCCTGGAAGGGTATACAGCTAACATGTTAACAGTGATTACACCTGGATGGTAGGGTTATTGGGTGGTTTCACTTATCTGTATATTTGTATCTTTGTTTTCTTGTTTCATGTTCCAGGAGACTTTAAATATAAAGTGCAAAATGATGATCCTGATAATAAAAAATGAAATATGCATTTTTTTCATAAGAACGAGATAATTTTCTTAGAGAAGAAAACACGAGCCCTGACCCATGTGGCTGTGTTGATTGGGCATTGCCCTGCAAAGTGAAGGGTCACCGGTTTGATTCCTGTTCAGGGCACGTGCCTGGGTTGCAGTGGGTTTGGTCAGTCCCCAGCTTGGGTGTGCAGAAGAGGCAACTGATCGATATTTCTCAAATCAACGTTTCTCTCCCTCTCTTTCTCTCTAAAACTAAATATAAAATCTTTACAAACAAACAAAAACACAAAAGAAAAGATGAGACTTTTTTGGACACTAACATTTATATGGAAGAATTTCCAACACACAGTACAAAATATATTTTTCTCAGTTGCTTATTTTTTGTTCAGTGAACACATTTTGCTTTTGTACCAATATGCATTTTTAATTTCAAAATAATTTAAAAAAATTTTTAAATAGTCTAAGAATAAAATAAATGGGGAGCTAAATGGCAATAAAAAATACAATTAAAAGAGTTAAAAAATGCCCTGGCTGGTGTAGTTCAGTGGATTGAGTGACGGTCTGCAAACCAAAGGGTTGCCATTTCAATTCCCAATCAGAGCACATGCCTGGGTTGCAGGCCAGGTCCCAGTATAGGGCACTTGAGAGGCAACCACACATTGATGTTTCACTCCCGCTCTTTCTCCCTCCCTTTCCCTCTCTAAAAATAAATAAATAAAATCTTCTTTAAAAAATTAACAAATGTTAAAAAAATAAAATACCCAATAATCTTTGATGGATGCTGGAGGAGAAAAAAAAAAAAAAGAAAAGAAACATGTCTGGTGAATCCATTTCAGTTTTTATAGTAACTCGGAACAACCCCCCAAAAAGACACATGATTTGAATCAAACACAAGTTCACTGGACTCAGTCACTATTCCATAAGGTCAACATTCTTTTTGTGTTACTGCATGTCATAAACACCTGTAGGAAACAATGGTCTTTGAATGGTGTCAAGATATTTTCATTGGTTTCTTACATTTCTAACATTTCATGGTCAAGGTCCTTTGCTCTGCACTTATCCCATAATATTTGTGATGAGTAAAAGAGCCTGAGAACAGGAAGAGGAAAAATAAAGAATGGAATTGGAACAACAACCCATTGGTCCAGGTAGCCTATTTCTTTAAAAAGATTATCACCAACTAAACCACATGCTTTAGAAATTTATTCCTGATTTCCAATACAAATAAATTTTGACTCTTTTTTTTTTCTTGGAGAGGAAAATAATGAGAATAACAACAATGTTTAATATTATTTAACTCCAGGTTCACCAATTACAGAATATAATACTGTGTTTTCATAATTGGGAATCATAATGTTATATAGTATGATTCAAGTTTGCTAATACATCTAGAGAAATTGTGCATATCCTAGCAGGGATGTCCAACCTTTTGGCGTCTCTGGGCCACACTGTAAGAAGAGTTGTCTTGGGCCACACATTAAATACACAAACACTGATGAAAACTGATGAGCAAAAAAAAAAAGGTTCTAAGTAAATTTATGATTTTGTGTTGGGGCACATTCATAGGCATCCTGGGCCATGGGTTGGACACCCCTGTAAGAGATAACATGATAGGAAGCCTAAACTACATGCTTGATCCTATAATTTTTAAAAAATTGTTAGGCAAGGCTTAGTAAAATTAACAGTAATGCCACCTTATTTCTATAGTGCGTTTCATCTGACGATCTAAAAACACCCATCATCTAAAGGGCAGTGGACCCATGAACAACGTGGGGGTCTAGCAGCACTGACTCCAGCAGGGTTGGAAATCCCCACATGACCTTTGACCCTACTGTCAGCCTTTTCCATCCACATTTGTGGATTCAACCTGTCTCAGATCAAAAACAGTATTTTCAAAGTATATGACTGTCTAACCACTAGGCTGCACACCTGAAACCACTAGAAAATAATATTGAAAGTAAACTGTAATTGAAAAATGAGAAAACAAAGACTATATTCGATCTGCCAGTGGGAATCTGCAATTGAGAATGTGAAAATGTTGTTTTCTGTCAGTGTTTGGGTGAACCCTCACATGTGAAACCTATGGATATGAAGGGCTAACTGTATCTATTGAAAACAAATCTGCACCAGGTGTGCAGACAGGTGTGGCTGGGTTGGGTGTTGTCCTGCAAAGTGAAATGTCCCCAGTTGACTCTCAGTCAGCAGACATGCCTGGGTTGCAGGTTTGGTCTCAGGTTGGGGTGCTTAGGAGACACAACCAATTCATGTCTCTCTCTCACATGAATGTTTCTCTCCCACTCTTTCTCCCTCCCTTTCCCTCTCTCTAAAAAAAAAAATAAATAAATAAATAAAATATTTGGGAAAAAATCTGCACGTAAGTGGGCCCACACAGTTCGAACACATGTTGTTCAAGGATCAACTGTAATATTGTTAGGCCTTGCTAACTGTGTGACTAAAGTACTATATTTTAGAAATGTTTAAATTTTTCCATTATTTGTCTCCTTAGATTTGTTGTGCTTTTAGAATTTTTAAAGAAAACCTTATTTACTTTTTACAAAGAGGCAGCCTAGAGAACTTTTACAAACAATGTAATTTGGTTTCTATAGTAGCACAAAAAGTGTATGGAAGTTATGATTAGCCAGAGTAAAAAATTAATTAATTAAAAGTACTTTTAATATTTTGAACATCTAGGTACCAAGTGCTGTACCAGGCATGCTACATTTGATATTTTATTAAAGCCTCACAAGAATCCTACAAAATAGATATAATTATTTTTAATATACGTGGGAGGAAACCGTATGTATAATGGTTTAACTACCTAAGAGTTCTCAGCTGAAAAACTTGGATTGGAACCCATATTGCTCCAGCTTCTTTTTTTTTTTTTTTAACACCCTGGTTACTTCACACTTAGAAGGATGTAGAGGAGAAAGTGGAGGAGGTTTTTATTAACCAATTTTTTTCTTTGCCTCTTTTATCTATGAATAATACCAACCGTTCATTTTTAAAAAGTTAGATTCAGAAGAATCAAGAATATTGACAGATATTTTTCATAACAGTTCATATCTTTGAATGGCACAGTGTAAGTGGTCAGATGACTTAAAGACAGTGGGTTTGTTTAGAATCTTGATGACTCAAGGTTCTGATGTTTTAGAACAAGACAGTGCTTACCAAACTGTGCCATGTGTACCACCACTAGATGGTTTTTAGTTAACATTTGAACATTTTACTAGTTATATATTTTTAGCATTTTAATACTTATGTACTTTTAACATCAATTAGGAAACAAATTAACTAGAAGAAAAACTTGCTCTTATAGATATTACTTACAGTAAGTCCAAAATCGGTAGTGCCATTATAATCCACTTTGCACAACTAAGACTGCTTACGAAAGAAGTCCAAGAATGGGTCAAACTTTCATTAATTAAAATGTCTGCTCTGGGTGTAAGGATAGTATGAATGTACAGATGGCTGATAGAGCTTCTTATACCCCAAGTTTCCATTCCCATCATCAGGTATGTTTTAGCAATATATCAGTAAATCACTTCTGGAGGTCAATCACAGTTTACTGTATGAATATACACTATTACAATTATAATCTGGGCTCTTTGTTCTTTAATTGGCATTATGATCATTAAAAAGTTTAAAAAGATTTCAGGCATAGTAAAAAAGATTTAAAACAAATATGAGTAAAAATAGCGGTACTAATAAAGCCACATTAATGACTAACTCACCTGTTAGTATTATAGAAATACCAGCTTCACCACCAACAACAAAATATTGCAAAAATATGAGGAAAATTGTTTACAATTTGGAATTTCATTGCCAGCTATTTCATTATGTGTTGTGTTTAGAAACACTGGTGTCATTTTGACACATACAAAGAATGCTATGAAAAACTGTCAGAAATTCTGAAGCAAAATAGGACATTCAAGTATCCTAGAAACTAACATGCTGTGTAATGAGGATAAGAATACAAAAGTTTTATGGTGTGAAGTAATTGGTGAAATATACAGAATCCTCCTGGCAAAGCAATAATTAGGGACAAAGCAAGTGAAATGATTGATAAGGTACCTTTGTCAAATAATAGAGTTCATTGTAGGATTATAGATACGAACAGAAAGTAAAGCAACAATTATTATACAGAGAATGACAAAGTCAATACAATTCTCTGCAGACTGATGAATCTACTAACATCGTACTGTCAGAAAATCTTTTCTGTTTGATACAATCTGAATAAAGCCATCTATAAAAATTTTTTCATAGTCAAATTATAAAACTGAAGAAGCGTTTTTAGAATTTATTGATGAATTCAGATAATCAATAACAAAGACAAGAAGTGTCAGTGGACTAAACAGAGGGCATCAGGGATGATTGGTTCAACAAGAAGACCTGATTAATACAGTTAAGTACCTGCACATATACTTGCAGCTGTATCCACAGAGAAATTCAAGTCAGCAGAGATATGCATAAAAATTTAAAAACAGATTTATTAAAATTATCAATCATATGCAGGCCTCTGAGTTCTCAAAATTTTCTCAGGCTTTGTAAAAAAAATTAGCATAAGTTAAAAATCAGAAAATATTGTCCTATGTCATTTGTTAGATTCCCCCACTGCTGACAGGAGCCCTTACATATATCCATTCACGTTGATATATTTACAAAATATTGTATTTCCATTCCTAATATGGTTGTATCACAGATTGAACCTTTCTTCCAGAATGACCTGAAATTCTGCTAGCAATGTGAATAGCCAAAAAAAAATTTTTTGTTTGAAAAACAACAAAGTTGGAGGTCTTACTCTACCTGATTGCCAAACTTACCATAACATTACAGTAATCAAGACAGTACAGTATTTGCATAGAGGCATAGAAATCAGTGGAACTAAGAATCTAGAAATAACCCTTACCTTAGTATTCAATAGTTTTTTGACAAAGGTGCCAAGACATATTCTCTTCAACAAATACTGCTGGGGCAAATAACTGTCTTTAAATACATACAACGAGGTCAATCCAGAAAGTATACAGCTATGCACTATGAAAAAATAGTGTCATTTATTAAAGAAGGTACAAGATGCGAGCAACATTATACACAGGACAATGATACCTTAGTCCCCTTCAAAGTAGGCACCTGGGACTTCACACATTTCTCCAAGTATCTCTTCCACTGTTCAAAACATGGTTTTGATTTTGGTGTGACTTTGCCATACCTTCTTCATGTGTGGAGAACCAGGTGACTTCCATTGGGACAACTGGGCCTTTGTTTCCAGATCACAGCTATAGACCCATGGTTTGTCTCTGGTTATGACCTTCTTGAGGGAATCTGGTTCATTGGCAGTAGTTTGAATCAAGTCATTAATGACCACAGCATGATATTCCTTCTGCTCTGGTAGTAGAAGCCACATAATGAATTTTGCCATGACACTCTCCATGCCAAGATTCTGCATCAAAATCTTAGACACAGTAGTTTTGGGGATCCCCAGATCATCTTCTAGTTCTCACACTATCGGTCGCCAATCTTTGTTGATTACAGCCCACAAACGTTCAACATTCTCAGGTGTTCTGCGTGTTCCACACCTTCCAGAATGTGGATCACTTTCAACAGATTCTCAACCACCTTTGAAGCATTTGTGATATACTTTTATTTCCACTGCAGCCGTTGCATCATCCTCCAAATCCTTCTGAATCATCTGAGTAGTTTCCACAGAAGGATATTCAAGCTTAACACAAAATTTGATGCAGATTCATTGCTTTACTCACTCAGTCATTTTGAATGTGATGGCTCCACAGTACACATGTTCATTCGGTGGTGTCTACTGCCCCCACTGACTAGTACAGTGACATCATCATTGTTCACACATGCACACTCCAGTCCACTTTCCTTGGCTGCCAGGTTACATCGATGCCACACAAACTGTCTTATAATATTAACAGTGACTGGACTTTTTCTGGACAGACTGTATATTTAAAATATGAACCCTTTAGCAACACCATTAATAGTCATTTCACTAGCTGACACATAGACAACTCAAAAATGAATCACTGACAAAAAGAGATAAAATTATAAATCTTCTAGAAGAAAACACAGGAGAATAATTTCTGTGACATTGATTAGGCAAAATATTATTAGGTATGATCATAAGTTATAACAGTAAAAAACTGATAAATCGAAATTTCTTAAAATTCAAAAACTTTTGTGCTTAAAATACACTTTTAGAAATATCCACAGATCAACAGAAAATATTTGTAAATCATATATCTGGTAGAGGATCTATACTGAGAATACATAAAGAACTCTTACAATTCAATAAGAAGATACACAACTAAATATAAAAATAGTCTCAAATAGACATTTTACCAAAGAAAACATACAAATAGCTATAACCACATAAAAAGTACTCAAGATCATTAGTTATTAGTGAAGTGAAAATGAAAAAAAAACACAAGAAAATTATACTACACGGACACTAGAATAGCTACAGTTAAAAATAAAGACAATGCCAAATGTAGGCAAGGATGTAGAGAGTTTCAAAGTCTCATACACTGTTGGTCAGGATGTAAAATGCTACAGACACTTTGGAAATAAGCTGGATAATTTCTTTGAAAGTTTAAATGTAAGCTTATCCTATGACTCAGTAATTGCACGTCTGTATTTCTACCCACAAGAAATAGTAACTCACCCACACAAAGACTTGTGCATGAATCTTCATCACAGTATTACAATATCCATCAGCTGATGAATGGGTAAACAAAATGTGATATCCATGAAATGGAGTACTATTTAGCAATAAAAAGGAACAAAATATTTATATTCTACAAAACAGATGAACCTCAAAATGTTATGCAAATTGAAGCCAGACACAAACATATTGTATGATTCCATTTATATAAAATGTCCAAAGAGACAAATTTATAGAGAAATAAAGCAGCTCAGAAGTTTTCTGGGACTAGAGGTGGAAGTGAGAATTGACTTCAAATGGGTTCAAGGGAATTTTGGGGTGTGATACAAATGTTCTAAAACTGGATCATGGTGATGGTGACACAGCTCTGTAAGTTTACTAACAAAAATTTTTAATAAAAGATGAGCATTAGGCTGAAGTCATTTGCCCCACTGGGTTGTCATAATCCCTTGTCTGTTTCCAGAATTTAGCCAGTACTTAAACTCAGAACCCATAAGCTAAAGGAATGACTAGCTCCCCATGAAGAAGTTTTTTTAACACAATAGTAGTGATTGATCCATTTATTTTCTAAAGGCATCTGGTTATTTATTTTCGGTGTCCATGAGGGGAAGGGTAAAACCCAGATCTTCCCATGGTTTTTGAATACAAAGTCTGAATCAGCATTGATAGATGAGGAACTGAGGTGCTATTATACCTGCACTAGAGGTTCTCAAACTTTACCATACATTGAATCACTGAGACAGCTCATCAAAACACAGATACCTGAGTTCATGCCAACACAGATTCCGGTTAGTGAGAGTCTAAATTTCTAAGGGGTGATGAAGATGCACACACCACACTTTGGGTGGCACTGTTTTACATGAAATCATGATGGAAAAACTTACATTTAATCCACTCACAGTCTGAAACAACTACTCTTTTGAGAGCATTGTTTATAGGGTGTGTTGCGACCATTCAAGGCTGGACAGGTTCGCAAGAGTTGGGCAGACAGAAGAATGTACACAAAGCCATGGGGATGTCTGACATGCTTTTATTCCAGGGTGGGTGATCCACACACGCTGCAAGCTGTGTGTCCCCGTGCATGTCCCTGCATGCCATCTATCCCTGTGTGGCACCTAGTGGGAGTCCCTACCCCTTAAATACCAGAACGCAGACAAATCTGGCAGGGTACCAACAGAGCTTCAGACTACACATGCAAGCGCACTCAAGGCTGTGGGAACCATTTATCAGACCCAGTCTCGAGGCTATGAGAACACTACTTATCAGGTCCATTCAAGGTTATGGAAAACTGCTTCCCTTAGTTACCCACACACCTGAGTGAGGAAGCCAGACTGCCTCCATTTACCCTACACAGGGCATGCACACAAATCACAAAATTACATGAATGTGAAAATGTAACTCAGTGGAGTTCCAGCCAAGGTGGAGGCAAAGGTAGATATGCTTTGCTTCCTTGCACAACCAAAAGAAGGACAACAACCATTTAAAAACAAAACACAACCAGAACTTCCAAAAAAATCAAACTGCATGGAAGTTCTACAACCAAAGAGTGAAAGAAGAAATATTTATCCAAACTGGTAGGAGGGGTGGAGACAGGAAGCCTGGATGGAGAGGATGTGTGGTGGCTGGCAGACCAGGATATCCCACATTCACATGTAGGATAAGTCAGGAGGAACAAATAGGAGCTAGACAAACTGCGCAACCCAGGGTTCCAGCATGGGGGAAATAAAGCCTCAAAACCTCTGGCCATAAAAACCTGTGGGGTTGCAGTGGCGGGAGACATTCTGTCTCACAGGAGAGTCCCTTGGAGAAACTTGTGGAGTCCTAAGACGTACATAAACCCACCCACCTGGGAATCAGCACCTGAAAGAGCACAATCCACTTGTGAGTAGCAGAGCAAGTGACTGAAAGCAGAGTAAGAGCTGAGCAAGCTGCATTGTTCCTTCTCTAACCCCTCCCCCACAGACAGCATCACAACGTAGGCACCTGGGTTGCCCCTCGCCCTGCGAATGCCTAAGGCTCCACCCCTTACAATGTAACAGGTGCACCAAGACAAAGAAATATGGCCCAAATGAAAAAATAGACAAAAATTTCAGAAAAAGAACTAAGTGATGAGGAGATAGACAACCTATCAGATGCAGGGTTCAAAACATTGGTAATCACAGTGCTCACAGAAATGAGTATGGTTGCAAAATAAAGGAAGAAATGGAGGCTATACAAAGTAGAATAAAGGAAAATATACAGGGAACCAACAGTGAAGGGAAGGAAACTGGGACTCAAATCAATGATTTGGAACAAAAAGAAGAAATAAACATCCAACCAAGACAGAATGAAGAAACAAGAAATCAAAAAAAAAAAAAAAAAAAATGAGGAGAGGCTGGGGAAGCTCTGGGACAACTTTAAACATTCCAATATCCAAATCATAGGGGTGCCAGAAGGAGAAGAGGAGGAACAAGATATTGAAAACTTATTTGAATAAATAATGAAGGAGAACTTCCCCAGTCTGGTGAAGGAACTAGACATGCAAGTCCAGGAAACTCAGAGAGTCCCAAAGAAGTTAGATCCAAGAAGAAACACATCAAGACACATCATAATTAAGTTACCCAAGATTAAAGGGAAGGAGGGAATTTTAAAAGCAGCAAGAGAAAAGGAGACAGTTACCTACAAAGGAGTTCCCATAAGGCTATCAGCTGATCTCTCAAAAGAAACCTCGCAGACAAGAAGGGGCTGGAAAGAAATATTCAAAGTCATGAAAGGCAAGGATCTACATCCAAGATTACTCTACCCAGCAAAGCTATCATTTAGAATGGAAGGGCAGATAAAGTGCTTCCCAGATAAGGTCAAGTTAAAGGAGTTCATCATCACCAAGCCTTTACTGCATCAAATGTTAAAGGGACTTATCTATGAAAAAGAACAAGATAAAAAACTATGAAGAGTAAAATGACAGCAAACTCAAACTATCAACAACTGAACCTAAAAAAACACAAAAACAAAAACTAAGCAAACAACTAGAACAGGAACAAAATCACAGAAATGGAGATCACACGGTGGATTATCAGTGGGGAGGAGGGGGGGGGAATGGGGGAAAGGTACAGAGAATAAGAAACATAACTGGTAGGCCCAAAATAGACAAGGGGAGGTTAAGAATAGTATAGGAAATGGAGAAGCCAAAGAACTTATATGTACGACCCATGGACATGAACTAAGTGGGGGCAGGTAATGCTGGAAGGAGGGGGGTGCAAGGCAAAGGAGAATGAAGGGGAAAAAATGGGACAACTATAATAGCATAATCAATAAAATATACTTAAAAAAGAAAAATGTAGCTCAGTAATGACATTTACATCAATGTGCATGGAAATCACATCACTACCTGTATTTAGTCAAGAATAATTATTTTGCAATAATTAAATTTGTCTCAATCTTTTAGAACTCATTTTATCTTGTAATTAAGAAAGATCATTCATTGATTCCAATGAAATATATGAATAAATGCAATGTATTAACATTTTATTAATATATTATGATCCATTAGTAAAAGCATATGTTACATGGAAGACAGCTGGTTACAATGAAGCTAAGTCCTGAAAAAGAAAACGTACTACTATATATAAAATCATAATGATTTTATATTATAATGATGATTAAGAACAAAAATACTTAGGCAATGTTCTTCAAATACTCAATTAAATTCTAACCTAAACAAACAACAAACAGCTAAACTCTGCCTAAATGTGCAGGAAAGTATCTCCACATCCAGATGTAGCTTTAAATGTTGTCAACAAATGATGTGCTGCAGTTGTTCCTTGGATTCACTTTTACTGTGTGAAACCTCATGTTGATATCATCGATTTAAAATGCAACATTTCCTCGTGAGTGTTGCTACTCGATAGAGTCAGGAATGTGATACATGACGTTGGATCACATCATGGGTCTGGATCGCTGTTTTTAAAATGGTATCTGCATGTGTGTACTTTGGACTGAAGTATGTCAGCTTCATTGCCAGAAGCTGATATTATTACAGCACATTTCAGAGGTGTAACAGCTTTCCAAAAAATTAAAGTGTTTTAGGATGGCAGGAAAAACTTCGGATCCTTCACATGAATTCAAAGACAAAGCTATGCCTCTCAATCCATCTAATTTTTCAACAAACTGTTCTTCCTCCACACGTACACTGCTCAGATGACTAGGAGCAAGTATATCCTCTGCCCTTCTTTATCCTTCTCTCCAGTAAACTAGATATAAAAAAACAATATCTAGGATATTATTACCTGACTCCTCACTGAAATGTTATGGATCTATAGGAACTAACACTATCATAAAACTGCTTTAAATTTCTGTTCAGAAACCTTATCAAATTTTCCATTTAGAAAGTTGTTTATAAATGTTCTGGCAAGAATAGATGCACTTGATACAACAACAGAGTTACGGATTTCTGGGAGAGCACGTTTGGCTACAACCCTAATTTGGCCCCGGGGTAAGTGAGTCCCTTCTCTTTGAGGCACTCCTGAGTGGCTTAGGGACTCTGTCTAGACCCAAAGTACTGCTGCCTAGAGCAAGTAGTCAGCTCAGCCGGGCTTCCCCCATTAGCCCCAACACCCAGCCAGACTTCCAAGAGTGCCTCATAAGGAGTGAAGAGACCCCCAGGGAGAGGTCATACAAGGGTGTTTTCTCTGATTTGAAAATCAGCGGATACCTCCATAAACTAACCTAGTAAGGATGAACCGCCCTAGCATGCTGCTGTTTATCCACCGTCCATGTAAGATATCGTGACTTCTCTCTAAAATGTGCCTCCTTTTAGCAGCTTTTTCTTATTTTTGCCATTTTTTTTAAAGGAAAGAATAATTAGATAGCTAATTGTATTCTGAGGAAGATACAACTCAAATCTATTTGCATGAAAACAGTATTTCCTGAAGATGCTGGATTATGCCCCAGAATCAAAGAAAAACAGGAACAGCCCATCTGGGAACAGGGCCAGGCAAGGGACTCAAGTGTCATCAGCCCTGTCTCTGCTTTCTCTCTCTGCCCCAATTTATTCACCGCTGCGCCTCGGCACCGCTCAGTTTTTTCACTTGGCAGGGACACGGCCACATTTGCACAGCTCCTAAACATGTTTTATTTTCACAGCTCCTGAGCACAGAGAAAAGACACATTTTCTCTATCAATTCTCATTTAGAACATTGTAGAGGACACTGACCAGGTCACTGCAGCCGCTTTGGCCGAGTCAGGCCAGGTGACCACCCTGTGGCAGAGCACTCGGTGTGTGCGAGTGCGTGACTGCGTGAGGCGCAGCCCCCAGCTGATCCGTGAGGGCCCCCCTCCCACAGGAGCAGAGTGTCAGGGTGGAGCCACAATCATTCCTGCTTCCAAACGGCTCCCTCAGGAGGGGCCATTTATAAATGAGAAAATAGAATTAAACACCGGCTAACATACACACAGTCGCTCACAGACACACACGCGCAGACACAGTCAAGTCGTATTCCTAACAAACAGCATCATTTCTGCAAATTTTAGTCAATAGTCTCTCATAACAATCTATTACTGATAACAGTTAGGTTTTCAGATATTTTGTAGTAGGAAAAACTGAAAATTTTAGATTCTCAAACTGATTGATCAAATGCCTGCTTTGACAGAGATCAGGAACAAACTTCCAAAATATTCTTTAGCAATCTGAGAGAATGTTAGTCAAGGTATCTCTAATGACACAGAAAACAGAAGTCAGATGATATTTTGAGTATCTTTTGCCTCCATTCACAATGGCTCCCCTTCCTGCACCTTCTTTCTCCAGGGAACAGAAATTCGACTGAGCTCAGATTTCTGACAAATGATCATTGGTTGTTTGGAAGTGTCTAAAGGCCTAATATCTAAAACTTCCATATTATGCCTGATATTCAGTAGAATTTTTTTATAACTAGGTGGCTTAATGGTACACATTCATATTGAAACAGTATTAGAAACCATGAAAAGTATTTTATTTTATTGTGTTGTTCTTGCAATCTAAATGAGACCAGTTTTTTTATGAGAGAGAAGAAATCCTAACAGGAACTGAAGGCAAAGCTTATTCAAAAGCACTTCAGGCTTCAGAAAATTAAGTGGATCATTAAACTATGAAAACAGCAAAAGCAAATATTAAATAAAAGTGCCTTGATTGATTGAATATAATCCAGGTTGAAACCAAATTTTAGGAAGAGGTTTTGACCTGACATAATTATAGACAGTAAAAAAAAGGCTTAAAAATGCTTAATTCTGTAAATTTACATATGCTTGAGTTTTTAAATAAGAATAATGCTACTTGTCTAGCCCAGGATTCATATGGATATTTTTCTAACATAAATCAGAATAATTTAATGATATTTGGATTTTACAGATACAGAGACTAAACCATGCACATAATTTAGTATTAAATCACATAACCCATGAATTCTGAAAACAAGGTAATGATACAAACAACCTTTTAAGCAAATTTAAAATCGTTAGTTTGGAAGCCTTGGGACATTCTGGTGGTGTGTGGAGGTCAAATAATATATATGGGTTCTCAGATATGAAATTCTGTCCTTTTATTTTAGGAAGGCCAGAACAAGAAGCAACATGATACAGAGGAAAACAACGCTGGCCCAGGAGTCAGGATGTCTGGGTTTTAGTGCTTTCTACAACCAAATAGCCAGGTGACCTTGGATGAGCCGCAAAACCTCTTTGGGGCTTAGTTATTTCTGTCAAATAAGGAGATTTGACAAATGGTCTCAGAGTCCATTCCAGTTCTATAATTCCATAACTCCATCTATGTAAATGTGATTAGCACGTGGGAAGAGCATAGTAGATCATTCAGAAGATGTTACCGCCACTCCATTCTTTCCCCTTTTCCTCCCCCCACCTTTTCCCTCAGTCCTTTTCAGGAAACTAGCCACGTCTCAATACATATTTATTTCTGTATCTTCAATATCTAGTACAGCCTGGCAAAAACTGCTGCCTATAAAAAGAGCTGTCTATCTTCAAGAAACTCAATCTGATAGAGCAAACATATAAATACATTTCATTACTGTGATTCAAGTCCAAAGATACATTAGTAATTTATATTTCTCACAAAGAAAGTACAGCAAAGACAGTGATACACTGTTTTTTAAGCTAGTCCTGAGAAACTCAATGAAGGAGAAAACATCGCAATACCTGAAACAGGTTCTTTACGTGCTTAGGACCTAGTCAGGCAGTCAGGAGAACACAATGTGCCCTCAGTGGAGCCTCGCCACGGTAACAGGTGTTCTGCTCGGGTGCAGACGGAGCAGTTCTAATTGTCAGGAACTTTCTGCCCTCGAAAACCAGACTTCCTGGGAAAACTCAGCCCCTTCTGAGTGATCTTTCAACAAAACTGTTGGATGACTTAATTAGTTTACAGCTGCAGCTGAAATATCTCTAAAATATTTAGTGCTCCTTGATTAGTATAGATACTATATGTATAAAATTAGAAATTATATTTTTTCTGTATTATTTGGGGGGTTTCTATTCCATTCCATTGATTTGTTTGCCTATCCTTTCACAAATACTAAATATATGAACTACTATAATTGTATTAGACATGATATCTGATACAGCAAGTCATCCCCACCTTATTTTTCTTTTTCTTTTTCCTCTTTAAGAACATTTTGTCTTCTCTTGGGTTTCTGCTGTTTTATATAAAAGTTTAGAATCAGCTTGTCAAGTTTCACTAAAAAAACTGTTGAAATTTTTATTGGAATTTCATTAGTTATAAAAATTGAGGGAAAACACAAATCTTTATAATATTGAGTCTTTCAAGCCACAAAAATATGTCTTTTCATTTAATATAGGTCTTCTTTAATGTATTTAAACAAAATGTTCACTTGTTTCCACATGGTTAGCCTATCTTTTGTTAGACTGGTTACTCTTTACCTATTTTTGTTACTGGGCAAGTGGTATTTTTTAATGCTTCATATTCCTTTTTCATGAACTACCATGTGAGCAGGATCGTCAGTACAATGTTAAGTGGAAATGATGATGGAAAACCTCATGATTTTAAATGAAAAGCTAATACATTTTACCTTTAAGAATGATGTTTGCCCTCCTTCCTGGTATCTGTTTTTGCTTCCTTGTTTGTTTTATTGATTAGGTTCCACTCATAGGTGAGATCATGTGGTATTTGTCTTTCACTGCCTGGCTTACTGCACTTACCATAATGATAACAGAAAAGAAGGGGAAGGGTCATCAAGGAACAGTGTAAAGGACCCATGACAAAGACAAAGGAGGGAAGGATAGAGGGTGGGAGGTAGGTGGGGCAGAGGAAAGTGGTGGCAAGAAAATGGAGACAACTGTATTCAAACAACAACAACAAAAGAAAAGAATGATGTTTGCTGTTTATTTTTGATAGACTTTATCAAAATTTAAAAACATCCTTTCATTCCTATTTTTCTGAGAGCGTTTATAGCAAATGTGTATTGACTTAGATGAAGTGCTTTGCTCACATTTATTGAAATAAAATTGCCTTCTTTAATCTATTAATGCAGTGAATTACATTAATGATGTTTCTTGCGTGCTTGGAATAATCCCAATTTGGTCATGATGTGTTCTTTTTTTAGACATCACTGGATTCAATTTGCCAATAGTTTGTTTAGGATTTTTGCATCTCTGTTCATGCCTGACACTGGATTGCAATCTTTTTCAGCTGTTTGTTGCCACATAACAAAGTTCTCCCAAACACAGAGCCTTGCAACAGCAACACTTTCACCACGTCTCTTGATTTTGTTGGAAAATTGGGTAGGCTTCACTAGGAAATTTCTCATTCGGCACTGACTGGGGTCACTCAGTGGTATTCAGTAGTGAATGGACAGGGCTGAAGTTCAAGACAAATTCAGTTGAAAGCCTAGTGGCTTAGCGGGGAAGGCTGGAATGCTAGGCGCAGCGGGGAAGGCTGGAATGCTAGGCGCAGCGGGGCCCCTCCACAAACCATGAGGCCAGCCCACATGGCCTATGTAACGGGAGAATTGCACTGCTTATACAGTGGCTCGGGCTCCAAGAGACCAGTGCAGTACCTGCCAGTCCTCTTAAAAGCTAGGTCAGGAACCAGCATAGCACCATTTGCTCTATCTTTCATTGGTAAAAAGTCTCAGGCACTGAACATCACAGAGGAAGGGACATAAACCCCACCTCTATGGAAAGAGTGTCAAAGAATTTGCATACATGTTTTATCTATCACACCTGTTTATAATTTGGTTACCAAGGTAAAATTAGTCTAATAACATGAGTCTGAAATATTTCTTCCTTATCTATTCTCAAGAAAACATTTAGTAAGATTGTAATCATCTGCTTCTTAAATGCTTGCCAGGAGTTTCCTCTAAAACAATTTGTCCCTGCTGGGTTGTTTTTTTTAAAATAAAAACAATAATCCTAAGACTTTCCAGTTTTCTGTTTCTTCTTAAGTCAGTTTTTGATGTCATTTTTAATAAAAAATTATTGATTTTGCCTGATTTCAATATATCACCACAAAATTATTCACTGTGTTTTTTTTATTTTATACAGAATACATAGTTATGTCCATTTTATTAATATTACTTATGTTGTCTTTATCAATCTAGCCAAACTTTGTTGACTTTAGTAATGTTTCAGAAAATAACACTGTTGATCATTTCTATTGTATATTTTTACTATCTCTTTCTCTCTATTTAGATTAATTCTGTGTGTTTTTTTACATCTCTTTCTTATCCATATCTTGTCCATTTCTAAAAACCCTTTATACATTTTGAATACAAGCTTTTTGTTGATTGTAAGTGTTATAGATATGCTCTTCCACTCTATGACCTGCCTTTCCACTTGTTTGATGAATGGAAGTTCTTAATTTTAAGGTACTTGAGTTTATCAATCTTTCTTTTATGATTAATGTTTTCTGTGTGCTCCTTAAAAAAATTTATCACTATCCTCAAACTAATGAAAACATTCTATATTGTTTTCATGAGATCTAACATCATTTTGGGATTAATATTCACATGTGGCAGGGATCACATACCACTTTTGCCTGTATGGATATCTAGTTGAGTCGGAACAATTTATTGAAAAGATCCTCCTTTTTCTAATGTTCTGTAGTTCCCTCTTTATCATAAATAGATATAGGTGTGTGGGTTTGCTTCTGAGCACTATTCTATTATGATAATCCATCTGTCCTTGGTCTAGCATCACTATTATTGTTACTGTAACTTCATAATAAGTTTAATATCAGATAGATGAAGTTTTCTTATCTTGTTCTTTACTAAGGTCATTGATTATGCTTGGCTCTTTGCATTGTTATATAAATTTGAGAATCAATTTATTAATTTCTACATAGAAATCCATCAGAATTTTCACTGGGTGTCACCAAATCCAATGGCTCAATATGTGGAAAATTGGCATATTTGAAATAATGACTCAAGCCAAGTTCCTCTGTTTACTTAGGTCTTTTAAATTTTTCTGTTTATTTTTTATTGTTTTGAATAGTAGTCTTGCACAACCTTCCTCATATGTATTCCTATGTATTTGTTGTGTGTGTTTAATGCTATTATAATTGTTATTTTATTTAACTAACTCATTGCTAATATATAAAAATACAAGTGATACTTCATATCAAACTTCTGTGTAAACTTGCTAAAATCATTTATTAATTCTAATAATTTATCAGGGATTCTTTTGGATTTCCTAAGCATAAAATTACATTGTGCATAAATAATAGCATATTCTTTCCAGTTGTAATATTCTTATTTCTCTTCCTTGATTTATTGCACTGGCTAGAACCTAAAGTAAAGGATCAACTCAGAGTGATGATAGCCAAGCCCTGGCCAAATGGCTCAGCTGGCTGGAGGATCATTCCATACACAAAAAGGTTGTGGAATTGATTCCTGGTCAGGGCACATACCTAGGTTATGAGTTTGAACCCCAGCCAGGGTGCATATGAGAGGCAATTGTATCTCTCTCTCCCCCTTCCTCTCTCTCTAAACTCAATAAATATATACAAAAAAAAAAAAAAGAATGTTGATAGTCAGTATTCTTACCATTGTTATGTTACCATTGAATATAACATCTGCTATAGTTGAGACATATTGAATTTTAGTTTTGTCTGATCACAAAAAATCAAACTAAAAATATCACCATTCAGTTTTTTGTTTGTTTTAGATCATCTTATTTTCATTGCTGTTCATTTGTAGTCATCCCCATTTTCCCCCCAATACTGTCCCCTGCCCTCTCCCCATTGTCTGCCCTTGGGTCCTTTATACATGTTCTTTGACTTGACCCTTCCCTTTCTTTCCCCCATTATTCCCCTTGCCCCTTCCCTGTAGTTACTTTCAGTTTGTTCTTTATTTCCTTGTCTCTGGTTCTATTTTGCTTGCTTGTTTGTTTTGTTTATTAGGTTCCACTTGGATGTGAAATCATATGGTATTTGTCTTTCACCTCCTGGTTTATTTCACTTAGCATAATGCTCTCCAGTTCCATCCCTGATGTTGTGAAGGGTAGCAGCTGCTTCTTTCTTTCTGCTGCATAGAATTCCATTGTGCAAATGTAACATAGTTTTTTGATCCACTCATTTACTGATGGACACTTTGGCTGTTTCCAGCACTTGGCTATTGTAAATAGTTCTTCTATGAACATTGGGGTGCACAGGTTCTTCTCAATAGTGTTTCAGAATTCTTAGGGTATAATCCCAGCAGTGGAATTGCTAGATCAAAAGGCAGTTCCATTTTTTAATTACTTTGTATCATATTAATGAACTTTTATTTTGTTTTTAGAATCTTTACTATAATATTAAATTTCATCAAATATTTTTTCTGACTCTACTGAGATGATCACATCATTTTCTCATTTATGGTGTCCATGTGAGATTAATTTTCTAATATTAAAATGACCATGCACTTGTGAAATAAATCAAACGAGGTCACTATTTTACATATTTTTATATATTGCTTGATTCAGTTTTTTAATTGAACTTTTAGGACTCTCAAACTATAAGTCAGTTTGTCTTACAATTTGCATTTTTTAATAACCTTTTAAAAGTTTTATTATAAAAATTATAGTAGTCTTATAATGTGAGCTGGGAAGTGTTTTCTCCAATTGTATTCTTCATAAAAGGGCACAAAAATTAGCATTTAAAATACTTTATAAAATTCAGTGGCAAATATTGTTATTCAAGAATATTCATATTTTCTGTTTTTTCCTGCATCAGTTCATCAGTTTTAATGTTACACTTTTTTGGACTGTTAATTTCATCCAAAGGTTCAAATTTACTTGGCGTGAAGTTGCAAACAGAAGGATCTTTAGAAATGTAACCTTTCATTTCCAATGTTGTGTTTCTGTGTTTTCTCTTTCTTTTCCCCCCTTTGATCAGTCTCATAAAGGGTTTCTCAATTTTATTATTTCCAAAGTATCACTTTTGGCTTTTGTTGATCTATATGAGTTTTTAAAAAATCTTTCATTGATTTCTTATCTCTTCTTTATGATTTCTATCTTTTCTCTAATCTCTTCAGGATTCATGTACTGTTTTTTCCAACTTCTTGATGCTTACTTAGCTTATGTACTTTAATGTTTTTTCTCTTCCAACATATGAACTTAAAACTAAAAAATTTCTTTTTTAGCATAGCTTTAGTTACATACCATGAGATTGACTGGTAGCATATTTATTAACATTTTAAAATATTTTCTAATTTCCATTGTAATTTCTTTTGACACATATTATTTAGAAGTATATTGTTTCTTTTCCAAGCATTTGGGGATATTTTATTTATTCATTATTATTAACTTTTGTCTTAACTTCACCGTGGTCAGTGAGCATACTCTATTTTGTAATTTTTATTTTTTATTTTAACCCTTTTAAATGTGTTAAGACATACTTTCTGACTGAGCACATACTGAATTTGAGCAAATTTTCTCTGGCCACAGAGAATCCAGTTAAAAGTATCACCATTCAATGTTACATTTTCTCTTTCTTACCTTCTTTGAATAACTGACTATTTTAATTATAAACTCCGTACTGCTTTTTTTTTTAAATTGAGGGGGTGGACGGTTTACCCTGAGGGATTAAAACACAGATTCTTGATTTATCAAAGTCAAACATAATTTAGTTCTTTTACTTCTCCCAAAACAAAGCACAAAACCTTAAATATGAGACTTCAGTTTACCACTCTTCACATCTGTATGATATTGTTGTCATGTATTTTAACTCTCCATATTTTAAAATTCAAAAATGATATTATTATTGTTGTTATTTTACAGTAAATATTTCTATAGGTTTTCTCAAACATTTACCCTTTTTGGTTTTCTTAAGTTTTTCTTGCATTTCTAGTCTTTTATTGGGAATTATTTGTCCTTCTTTTCTAAGGTCATGCTTATTCATTTTTTCAGGGTGGACTTGCTGGTGATGATTTCCCTCAGTTTCTGGCTGTGTGAAAAAATGTTTTTCTTTCACTTTCATTCATAAAGAATATTTTCATTGGAAGTAGAATTCTAGACTAACAGTTATTTTCTTGTAGCTCTTCTTTCATTGTCTTCTAGCCTCCACTGCTTCTATTTAGGTCACTGACTTCCATTTTTCTTTCTTTCTGTTATGTGTATTTAAAACTACAAATTTCTCCCAACATGGGTTTAGCTATATATCATGAGTTTAGATGGTTAACCCTACTATTATTCCTTTGGAGTTATTAACATTTTTTTTCTGGCTGCTTTTAACTATTTCTCTTTGTTTTCAGCAGTGTTACTGTTTGATTTTACTATGTGTGATTTTGCTTTGGTTTAATGTCCTCAATCATTTTTGATAAATTCTAAGTTCATTATCATTTCAAATACACTTCTGTTTCATTTTGTTTCTCCTCTCCTCCAGGAACACCAATTTTCCAAATTTAGGCCTTTCTCAGACTATCCCCTAAGTTTCTCATACTATTTTACCAATTTTCTGTCTTTAAAAAAAACCTTTGAACCATCTTCTGATTCATTAATCTTCTCTACTGCTGTATTTAATGATGTCATACTCACTATCGCATTGTCAGTTTCAGAGTTTTTGTTTGTTTAGTTCTAGAGTTCCCATTTAGTTTTCTGTTAAAATTATCTTGCACAAAATCAGCATAGTTACTTTAAATTCTGTATCTGATACATCCTGTCTCTGGATTTCTTATGGGACTATTCCATTATCTATTGTTTCTCTTAAATTTTGACCATATTATATTACTTATATGTCTTTTTTTATTATTTATTTACTTGGATGCCAGATATTGTATATAAAATTCAATCTAGACTTACATTATCTTCCCAAGGAGAGAGTTTATATTGCTTTTGGCAAGTGGTTAAGGGCTCTAACAATATGGAGTCACCTTAATGCAATTTTAGAAACTGAGATTATTACCAGCTAGGTTTCAGTCCCTGCAAAGATTTGCTTCATTTCCCATTCACCTCTACTCCTAGAGTATCACTGTGTTAATGTAAGAAAGAAAAGAGTGGGTAACAAAAAGGGAAAATAACACAATGAGGAGGGTTGCAGTCCAAAGCATTCAGATTCTACCACTGTTCACCTTTTTTAACAGGCCCTGCTCTGCAATATCTGGGAGAAACAAGCCTAAATTGAATTTTATCCAGAGCATTAAATTTGTTTCTTCTGAGACTCAGCTAGTACTACTGATTTAAGAACATTCTAGCTTATTCCAGGATCCCAGGTTAATATGAGGATCTTGTCAGCAGCCATTCAGGCCTATTGCACAATAAGGAGGCTCAATAAAATAAGGAGGCTCAATCTCCTTATTTTACCTGCCATATTGGCATCACAACCAGGGTAACCCTACTACTTCACAAATGTTTTCTCATTGTTCCAATTTTGCATTATAGACTTTTTTTTTTTCATTTTATTCTTCATGTGATTGTGTTTTGGGGAATTCTAGAAAGTTCTCCTTCCTGCAAGCTCAGTGATGCAGGAAAATTACTCAATACAGGTCTTATTCAGAATCTTCATATTGTGTGGTAGAAGGTCTAGGAGCAAAAGGCTCTGCCTTATCTCTTTTTAACTTATCATTTTTTGAGCTTTTTGAGGAAGGTAACATTCTCAGAATACTTATCATAAGGAAGACAAGTTTAGGCTGAAAACTCTTATGGAAAACACTAACTGCAAACAAAAATACACACTTCCACTAAAGACAAATACATGGAGACTTCTGGCCAAGATGGAGGCGTAGGTGGACACACTGTACCTCCTCTCACAACCAAGATTAAGGACAAAACAAAAATATATAACCAAAAAAACCAGATAGAGGATTAAATTGTACAGAAGTCTGACAACAATTCACCCAGACTGGTAAGAGGAGCAGAGCTGGTGGCCAGCGGAGAGGGGTCATGGCAGGAAGAAGCAGTAGCTGGTGGTCCCGGGCACACAGGCAGTGGTTACCGAGTGCAGGGAGGCAACGAGCAAATCAAGCAAGGCACACAAGGTGGCTGACCATGGTCACACATTTGCGTACAGATAAACCAGGCAAAAATGGGCACTGAGACAAACTACACAGCGCAGGGCCCCAGCGCTGGAAAATAAAGCCTAAAAAGCACTGATTGAGAACATTTGTGGGGGTTGGGGTGCCAGGAGAGAATCCTAGCCTCACGTGGAGTTCATTGGAGAGACCCACAGGGTCCTAGAACATGCACGAGCCCGCCCACATGGAAATCAGTGCCAGAGGGGTCCAGTTTGCTTGGGGAAAGTGGCAGAAGGGACTGGAATCCAAGAGAGAGCAGAGCAGGTACCATTGTTCCCTCTCGGACCCTGCCCCCATATCCAGCATCACAACCCAGCGACTGGGTTGCCCTGCCCTGGTGAACACCCAAGTCTCTTCCCCTCATACGTAATAGCTGTGACCAGACCCCCCCCCCAAAAAAAATGGCTCAAATGGGAGAACAGATCAAAGCCCTAGAGCTAATTCACCTAAGCTACCAAGAGATAGCCAACCTATCAGACGCACAGCTCAAAGCACTGGTGATTAGAAAGCTCACAGAATTGGTTGATTTTTGTTGCAAATTAGATAAACAAATGAAAGCTACAGTAAGTGAAATGAAGAAAAATGCACAGGGAACCAATAGTGATGGGAGGAAAACTGGAACTCAAATCAATGGAGTGGACCAGAAGGAAGAAAGAAACAACCAAACAGGAAAGAAGGAAGAAACAAGAATTCAAAAAAATGAGGAGAGGCTTAGGAACCTCTAGGACACCTTTAAACATTCCAGCATCCGAATTATAGGGGTACCAGAAGGGGAAGAGGAAGAGCAACAAGTGGAAAACTTATTTGAACAAATAATAAAGGAGAACTTCCACAGTCTGGCAAAAGAAATAGACTTCCAGGAAGTCCAGGAAGCTCAGAGAGTCCCAACGAAGTTGGACCCAAGGAGGAACATACCAAGGCACATCATAATTGTATTAGCCAAGATTAAAATGAAGGAGAGAATTCTAGAAGCAGCAAGGGATAAGGGCACAGTCACCTGCAAAAAGGAGTTCCCATCAGACTGTCAGCTGATTTCTCAAAAGAGACCTCCCAGGCAAGAAGGGTTTGGAAAGAAGTATTCCAAGTCATGAAAGTCAAGGACCTACATCCAAGATTGCTCTATCCAGCAAAGCTGTCATTTAGAATGGAAGGGAAGATAAAGTACTTCTCAGATAAGGTCAAGTTAAAGGATTTCATCATCACCAAGCCCTTATTATATGAAATGTTACAGGGACTTATCTAAGAAAAAGAAGATAAAAAATAGGACAGTAAAAAGACAGAAAACTCACAGATATTAACAACCACACCTGAAACAAAAGCAAGCTAAGCAAACAGCTAGAACAGGAACAGAAACACAGAAATGGAGATCACATGGAGGGTTAACAACAGGGGAGTGGGAGGAGGAAAGAGGGGGGAAAAGGTACAGAGAATAAGTAGCATTGAAGATGCGTAGAAAATAAACAGGGGGAGGGCAAGAATAGTGTGTGAAAAGTAGAAGCTAAAGGACTTATGACACATGGACATGAACTGAAGGGGGGAATGTGGGTGGGAGGGGGTGTGCAGGGTAGAGGGGAATGATGGGGGATAAATGGGACAACTGTAATAGCATAATCAATACAATATAATTAAAAAAGACAAATACATGTTTTGAAATACTTTATAGCATAAATAAAATAATTAATTCTTTCTCTTCTTCATTATGTTTTACTTGCTCTAGGTGACTTAATAAGTCTCCCATGAGTCAGTACTATAAAAACTTAGTCTTACAGAGGAATCAACATGGTAATTAAGACAGTCATTTATTATTTAAACCCCAAGTTCTCACTTTAAAAGAAAGATTTACACAATGGTTGTCATCCCAGTTCTCTTATTCATAAGCTTCAGAACTCTCCATACACCTCACTAGCTGACTCAATGTGAATGGGAGTTTTCAGTAGGTGTTGAGTGAATGTGAAAAAGTGAGAACTAGACTCAAATCTATTGCAAAAATTACATCTTTTTTAAAGTCACCGTGAAACATTTCTGTTTCTTTTTAAGATTAATACATATCCAGAGAATTGAAGTATGTACAAAGAAAAGTAGGAGGTATTCCAACATCCTAGTAGCATAAGCAGTTGAAATGGCCTACTTTGCCTAATAATTCATACTTTAACTATAAAAATAATACTACTGTGTCCAAAGTCATAAGTAAAAAGCAGCATAGGGTAGTATTAAAACTATATACTGAGATCAGACTGACCTGTAGGCTTTAATCCCACCTCAACTAGTAGTTACTAGCAATTTAACTTTAGGTGAGTTCCTCAACTTCCCTAGGCTTCCTGTTTCTCAGCAAAATATGTTACTACTTGTCTCATAAAACTGTTATAAAGCTTTCAGATATAACAACAAGTTCCTAAAACATAGCAGAAATTCAGGAGGTTTATCAAGTTTTTTTTTTCTTCACTATGACTTTCTTGTCCTGGAAAAAATAATAGTGTTTGAGGAACAGTCTTCCAGCCAAGCACCAAAATAGACCTCATGGCTAATGAAGGAACACAGAAAGACATAAGCCGGTGCTCAGTCCATACTTGGTCTAAACTGGGTAAACCTTATAGTGAGAAACAGCTGGGGCATTAAACAATCTTTTTTACAATCATCTATGATGTTCTCAGTAACATAATTGAGGAATTGTTTTAAAATATATAATAATAAACCTAAGAGTGTTAAACTTAGAAAGAATTATTGGTACTGTTGGAGGAAATAAATAATGAATTTTTAAAAGATAAAAGGAGAAAGGGTTATTTTAAAAAAGCAATAAAATCCTTGGAGTTGGAAAACAGAGGCAACTCTAAAAGTTGGCTCTGAGAAATTTATACTTAAATAGTTAATATCTAAGGTAATAGAGGTTTTAAGAAAGTATACATATAAGAAAATATAGAAATCACCAATTCATATATCTAGCCAGCTAATATAGCCTATAGTTTAAATTTTAAAGTAGTCCCTGAAAAACTAGTTACCTTTTAATTCATAATCGCATTTGTAGTTATTTATTTTCAATGTTTAACCTCTTTTAAAAACCGTTTAAGGTAATGCATGCTAAGCACTTGTTGAGTATGTAACTACCAGGGAGTACTGCACTGGCTCAACAAGGGATTCAGAAAAGCACAGGATACAGTTTTTGCCCTCAGGTAAAGCCATACATTACAATGTCCTTTTAATTGATTGTACAAATTTGATGGTGCTGCATGCAGCTGTGTACACACTGAGAAAGGACATCTGAAAACATCAAGGAAAAAGACTTATACCACATGGCTATTCAAAAGTGTAGAGCTCTGGCCAGGGTGGCTCAGCCAGTCAGAGTGTGGCCCCGTAAACCAAAAGGTTGCAGGTTTGATTCCCCATCAGGACACATGCCTAGATCGTGGGTTCAGTCCGCCACTCTGGGCACATACAAGAGGTAACTGATGATTCTCTCCCTCTTTCTCCCCACTCTACTCTCTCTCTAAAAGCAATAAAAAATGTCCTTGGGTGAGGATGAAAAAAAAGTTTTGAGTAAAGAACTTTCTGTGTTTTTTCTAATCCACCCTGACAAAAATAATAGATTACATGTATTAATTTTGGCCTACTAGATGGAGCAGACACTGTGTTAAATTCTTTAAATATTTTACTTAATGTTCACAATAACTGTACAAAATAGGCACTCTTCATATTCCATTTTCTAGATAAGCAGTTGAGATTGATTTGAGGCCATGCAGCTAGCCAGTGGCAGAGCTAAGTCCTGAACTTCAGCGATCTAACCAGGAAAGAGCACTTCACCACTCACTCACTGCTCCGTAAGCATCCCAGTGAACTGCACGTCCATCCAGATGGGCCCCCGTTTCAGATCACCCATCCCAAGGAAGCCAGCACTCTCTGCCCGGCTCTTCTCTGTAGTCTTACTTCATTCTCTTCTACAACATGAGCCCACTGAACTTTATTTTAATGTCACCTCAACATTATGCTAAGTGCAATAAGTCAGAGGAAGACAAATACTGTATGATCTCACATGGATAACGTGAAAACATGAACCACATAGAAACAGCGTGGTGGTTGCCAAGGGGTGAGACAAATGGGGATATGATGGGCAAATGGTACAAACTTTGAAATTTAAGATGAATACATTCCAGGCATCTAAGGTACAGCATTGTGACCACAGTCAACAATACTGTATTATATACTCAAAAGTGACGTGGAAGATGCATTAACTAACCTTATCGTGGTAAACACTTCACAATGTATATGTGTATTAAGTCATCACATTGTACACCTTAAACTATGCCAATTTTATCTCAATAAATCTGGAAAAAATAAAAATAAAACAAATAAAAAATTTTAATTTTCTCAAAAAACTCAGATTTCTTTATTTTAAGAACTGTGTTTTACCTTAGTATCCTCATTCGTCTTAGCACATAACTCTATATGCAGTAAATTTTAATTCAGTTCTAACATGCTAAGCACTGGAAACACACTTGGGACTCTATGAAGTATCTATAGCCATCATATTACTATGGCAAACTTAGTTAAGACAAAAAATATATCTTGAACCCCTGCATGGCACTGATATAGATCCTGTCACACATACAAGAAGTTGAGGATATAGTCTGTTCTCAGCTAGTTTATAGTTCAACTACAGAAAGACACAAACAAATACATAAACAAATTCATGAAAAAGAGATAAACAAATACATGAAAGAATAATTTGAGTTATATATTTCTGTGCAAAAGAATAAAACAAAGCTTATCACAGGGTGTTATGACTATCACAGGGTGTTAGGATACCATGGAGAAAAGAAGTTCTGGAGTAAAAAAAATGTAAAGGTTCTAGATAATGTATTAAAGATTCTTTAAAGCACAATTTCTCATAGCTTTTGTATGGTAATGCTCATTGTGAATTCCTAAGAGTTTCATATCCTAATGTTTTCCAAACTTTTCTGGAAAAAATAACACTTGTTTTATTAGAATTCATTGCTTTGTGTGGAAAAAAAAGACTATCTTCTGTGCAAGACCTTTTAAAGAATTAGTTGGGCAAGTGTTATTAAATATATAACATCTATGCCTCAACCTTATATGCCAACTTCATGGACCACACTGCTCATGGTTACCTTTCCCAAGAGCTGGGACACGGTCTCACAATTCTCAAAAAAGTACTCTGGCTAGACACTCTCAAATGATTAAGTATAGATGGTGAAACACTTTTGCCATACCTAGAATCAGCCATATGAGTTGAATGAGAAAGAAACTATTCTGATCCAAAATAAACCAGCTCCAGGTAGGAGATAAATATTGAATTGAGCTTGGAAATGTGAATAAGGAATTCCTTCATTAATTCTAAACTCTAATCTCTTACTAGAACCTAGATGAAATTATTCATTAACACAGTCTTTTCCTTTAGCATTCCGGAAAAAGAAAGGTTAAAAGATAAAACTGGAAACAGACACACTGCCAACTATAATTAGGCTGGAAATAGTTACTAAATATAGTCATACATACATCAAAGAACTCATGAAAACTACTGAATAGGCCCCAATGGTGTGACTTGAGTTTTGTTACTGAATAGTAGCCGGGCCCCAATGAGTCTGCCTCAGGCAGGTCAGCAGTGTGTGGATTCTTGACTTCACATAGGAAAGATTTCACAACCCAAATCCGGGTGATTTTTAAGAGTAGGCTTATTAAAGCTGGGGACAGTGAAACAAGGAAGGGCTAAGGATAGAAAAAGCAATAGGACAGAGCGTAGGCAGAGCTGCTTTGGCTCTCTTAGAAATGTTACAGGAAAGAAATGAGTCTGGCAGGCCTGCTTTGACTCACTAAAAAGTCAGAGAAAAGGGGCCTTGAAGACGGGCTCATGAGACTGGCCTGGGATGAGCTCTCGCTGCCCACTGTTCTTCTGGTTGCAAGTCTCATGAGAACCCTTAAAACTTACTGTGAAAAAGTAAGCCTGAGAAAGAAAGCAGGAAGAAAGGCATGGACGTGCCTTTCCCAGGAGGGAGAGCACTCCCTGGGCCCTTCAGCTTGAGGGTTTTAAAGGATGGCAGTTTAGGGGAGGTCTTAAGGGAGGATCTCAATGGAATATTCATTAGTTTTTTATGCTGATCCATCCTTGGATATGGTTGGCACAAATGGCACTAATTGGATTTCTGCTAACTGTCTCCCTCAGTAGGGTGATTTAAGCTATTTACCCTCTGGTTAAGGAGGAGAAGTGTAAACCACTTATTCTTAAGTGTCCCTGGTTAAGTAAGATAGAATTTTGAGGTTTACTAGATGATTGCAAATGGCTTGGCTGTTTAATTATTGGTCTCAGTTTCCCTATTCACTGTCCTCACTGGCTTGTCTCATCCCCAGCTTTTGGGTACTAGTAGGATAATATTAACAGTCACATCTCAAATTTCTCTCAGCCTGTCTCATCCCCAGCCTTTAAGTACCAGTGAGGGTACTGATGTTAGTGTCGGTAATGCTGTTTGTTGGTGCTCCTGAAACCACGAACACTTGAGATGTCTACATGGTGTGGATTTCCCTATTATTTTGTCTGAGCTCAAGTCCCTCTGTGTTGCAACAAGTAGGGAGAACATCGCTCTCCTTACTGTGTGAACACGTCACTTTAGAACCAAAGCAGAATTGTCTCTCTGCTTTGTGTCCCTTGTATTCCAGAGTCAAATCTGAAAATATTTCTTCAGCTTCTGTTTGGAGCACCTTGTTGGGAGATGATTCTTCATGGGTCTCTCACATTTCTGCGCATCTTATGAGCACAAACGCTAGCTGCCTTTGTTCTTGAATATCTTTTTAAGGGTCTTTGAATAGCTAAAAGCCTTGGAAGGTAGAATACCTGCCTCTGGAGCGAAGGACAGATTTTTTTACTGTCCCCAGGGGCAGAAGTCAGGCAGGCTCTCTGCCCATTATAAAAGGTTCATGTTCACTAAGCTTGAGGTTCTCCTGTAACATAACACTGTATATGCAGACATCACCTAGTCCTCTTTGCATCAGCCTGTCAGATCATGCAAACATGCTATCTACTGTGCCATGAGAGATAAAACCCTTTGTCTTTGACCCAGGAGTCTCATGTCTTCTGTTAGCATCCATGACACTTGACAGGCTATGTGGTTACCTTGTAAGTAGGGTAAAATCATAGGCCCTACACAATTGTTGACACAATTCACACTGCTGGATTCAGATATAAGTCCCTGGATGAGAACTGCTAGGTAAGACAGATACTGTGCTATCCTGATCAGTTAATTCTCAAATCTCCATCAAAAAGAATCTGTATTTCACTGCAAGGAGTACAATTCACTGTCTCCAGCTATAGGATGTTCATGATCCACCTTAGCTTTTAATCAGAGACCATGCCCTTCTTGGGAAGCCCCAACCGAAGTGTGAGTAGGATGAGTGTACTAATGTCAGGACATTTCTGATGAGTAGGGAACTCAGTCTCATGGACAATCTTTGCTCCAGAGCTTCCTGTTGTGTTGGCCAAACTTTGTTAGATCCATAGGCTCTCTCTGCTCAATACAATTCCTTTCACTTTTATCATTCATGGATGTTTCCCGAATAAACTCTTTGAACTCCAACTCCATCTCAGTGTCTGCTTCCCAAAGAATCCAACTGATACACTGTGTCCTGTCACAGACACCAAAACTAAACATTCTTCTTCCTCTGAGAGCATCCCATATAAATCAGTTCCATATGGGTTAACATCTCACGTGAATGCCCATGTTCGCCCACCAGGCCCACACATATTAAATGTCTGCTTAGGTTTAAGTTGGAACTTTCACTGCATAAAAAATGTTCAGTATAACTTAGTATACTTAAAGTGATTATGTTAGGCTATATTAGGTTCATGAAAAGCTGATTTAAGTTTAAGGGTTAGTGTGTATAATGCATTTATTTATGTAAGACTAAAAAGCTGGTTTTAAATTTAGATATTTATAGTTAACTAATATTTACTGTATTTCAACAAATTTAAAATGTCATTAATTACAAACATGTTATTTTATGTATCATTAAAAAATCACCAATTAATCTATAACAATGTTAAGATGCCTTCTATTATAAGGCAAATTGTAATTCAGTGATATAAAAATGTGGAAAAAAAGGGTACCTTTAATCTAATGAAACGTGGTATGTGTATGAACTTGGGATTTTTCTGGTCTCGGATTATGTGTATATTTCTAATAGCTGAAACAGACATCAATAAAGAAAGAGTCTCCAATTCCTGAATTGCAGTAGTTTCCCTTATCTGTGGTTTCACTTGCCTGAGGTCAACCTGGGTCCAAAAAAAATTAAATGGAAAATTACATAAATAAACAATTCATAAATTTGAGCACTGTTCTGATTAGTATGGTGAAAGCCCAGGCCATCCCACTCCCTCCCACCCAGGACATGAAGTCATCCCTTCGTCCAGCGTACCCATGCTGTATACTCTGCCCCCAGCTAGCCACTAGTAGCTGTCCCAGTTTAAGATCAACGGTCAGGGTATCACGGTGATCGTGTTCAAGTGACCTGTATAGTATTGACCTTAACACTCTGTCCCAGTGCATGCCATTTACCTGACTTCATGTTGCCATGTAGGTATTGTGTTACTTCACATCATCACAAGAAGAAGGGTCACGTCAATACAAAAAGATACCATGAGAGAAACCACATTCACATACCTTCTGTTACATTGTTGTATATTGTTGTAATTGTTCTATTTTATGATGTTATTATTCATCTCCTACTGTGTCTAATTTATAAATTAAACTGTAACATTGGTATGTACATACAAGAAAAGATACAGAATATATATGATTCGGGTCTAACCACAGTTTCAGGCATTCATGGGGGATTTTGGAACATATCCGTAGTGGATAAGCAGGGACTACGATACTTTCACAGGATATGTGATTATTCTCAATTAAATAGGTAAATGTTTAACTTGTTAATCAAATATTAGATAAAAATCAAATAATTTTTAAAAGCTTCAAGCTTAATAAGCATATAAAAGTGGGTTTATTATAAGCATTGTAGATAATTGAATATTTAACATTTAATACAACAGGAGACATTTTTAAGTTCATAAATCTGAAGTTAATTAATTAAACCCCCTTCTGACTCATAAGGTAGGTATACATTTTCTAATATTGGAATTGAAGTAGAATTAATATATCACTGAGTCTAGTCCCTTTGTTTTTCTAAAACTCACCATGAAACTCAGAGGGTGAGGTATATTTCTTTACAGATGATTGTTGACAGAGCAGAACCAGAGCCTTCTGCTGAGGAACCTTCCGCTGAGCAGTTCTCTCCACACCTTACCAGGCCGACTTTAGACCATCACACTTGCATTGTTTGAGGCCTCCTAAAGCCACTCAGAGACAACCTCCCTTCCTCAGCACGGAGACCAGATGGCCTCTTCATTGCCATAAATAATGTAGATGCAAACAAATCCAATAGGCTCAGAGCTTTAAAAATGAGAAAAAATTTCTTCCTCCTACTTTTTTTTTTTCTTCTTAAACCACGACCCTAGTAGGGAATTATTGGGATCCACCACTTCTGGGAGGGAGATGGGACTGTGCGAGATGGTGAATTTACGGTTTGACTTCATGCAGCAGCACATCCCTGGGAAGACCCAACCGTGACGTCACCGCTGTGAGGTAGGAGAGATGACAAAGAGTCAGGGAACCAATTCAACTCCCACTTTCCACCCCCAAAATGTATGGCTCATGAGCACTTACAAACAGAAAATTTAGCTATTCCACAGGAACAGCAAAGGAACTAAGGAAGTTTGGTGACGCTTGCTTTCTCGTGACATAGAGGAAAGAAAATTTTGAGGTTGTCTTGAAACATTTATGTGCCTCTCCTTTTTGCACCTCAAACTCAGCTTAAACTAGTCTGGCACCATGAGATGCCTTCCAGCCTTCTCACTCTGTCCCTCCTTCCGGGGGTCAGTCAGGATGCCATCAAGTGGCCCAGCTGGCAGCAGATTTCTGGCTTTTCCTCTTTCTTAAAGCAATATTGACCATTTTATTAGAAAATTTCATCACATGGAAACATCAAGCACTATATCTCACACAGCGGCCCCCAGCATTTTTGGCACCAGGGACCATTTATTTCATGGAAGACAATTTTTCCAAGGACCACGGGAGTGGGGGGATGGTTCTGGGATGATTCAAGTGCATTACATTCAAGCTCACCTCCTGCTGTGCGACCCTGTTCCTAACAGGTCCTGCCCTGTACTGGTCTGAGGCCTGGGGTCTGGGACCCCTGTCTCACAGGATTAAGGTGGCTCTGGTTCCATTAAAAAGAAGAAGAAATTTAGAGAATAAAGAGAAGGGGAAAAATAAGATCACCTGTATAGACGGGAAAAAAAAAAAAATGGGGGTGGGGGATTCTACAGAAAGTAACTTCACAGGGTGACCTGATCACAAATTCCTCACTGGGCAGGTCATGGTGGGTAGTCATGCCCCAAGTATGGAACTTGTTAGTAAAAGGTTAACCTTTGCCTTAAGCAAACCCTGTCTGTCCATTGTTTCTGTGCATCTAGATTAACAGGCCTTCCAAATAAACAGCAGCCACCCTCCAGAGAGCAAGCACATAATCATGTTAACTATCCAGTAATCCAGTCCTGGCCTTGCTTTCTCCCACCTCCATGTAATCTTCCTTACTTTGCCCTCTTTCATTTCAAATGCATAAAAGAAACTGCAAAACTGTAATTCCCCAAAGCATTTGAGACCTTGCTTCCCAGCAACTGTCGTCAATTTTGCTCAAATAAACTCTTACAAAATTCTCTACATGTTCCTTAGGTTAATACCAGGAACAGACTGATTTCTTTTCCCCACTTTTTAAATTGCTCCATCTGGACAGCAAAGTGCTGGGTTGCTGAGTTCACTGATTTATAGGGAATATTCTTTTTATGACACAACACCCATACCGTAGGTGTTTATTAAACATTTATCAAATACCTATGATGGGCCAGGTACTGACTGTTTCTCATATATATTTCCTCACTTAATTTAATTTCCTCAATGGCTTTGTGAAGTGCTATCATCCCTAGCACACAGATAAGAAAACAGGGATATAGAAAATTTTAAAAAACTGATTGAAGCACCTACACCAGGTAATTTCAGGTTACTACTTGTGATGTCCTCTTCTTTTTAAAAAAATAAATAAATTTATTGGAGTGATATTGGTTTCATGATATCCTGTTTAAAAATTAGGTCAGTATTTTTTTTCTCAGGTTTGTGATAGAAAAGGGGGAAAAGATGTCTAGTCATATCAAAATTACAAACCCTGCACCTAAAATCAAATTTTCAAATTCATAGGCTTCTTACCAAATGCAGTCCACTCTAAATAACCTTTATTCTGGGCTTTTCCAAGCAGCAGGCTGAGTAATGTCATCCAAATTTATAATGACTAAAAATGAGCCTATTTGTGTTGAGGTATGAGAAGGCCAATAAACTGGGGTTTTTCCTTTCCCAAATTCTACCGTGGAAATAGGCAGAGAGTACAGCAAATCAGAGATAAAAAAAATATCACCCTTATGATGGATACGGCCTAGATGCATGGCAACTGCAGTTTTCCTAATACCCAACCTCAGAATGGAACTGACTCTCTACACTTCAGCCCTGACCCTTGTGTAGTGAGGCAGCGGGCCAGGGATGCCAAGTAAAGGTTGGGGAGCAGAGTCTTCCCTTGTTCAGCTGGGGGCCAGGGGGACAAAATGAAGAGCTCCTTCAGCAGGCACGCAAATCCCAAAGACAAAGGAAAGGAGACAGAAGAAGAGTTAAACCTGCCCAATTTCTTATCCCAAACTGAGCATTAAGCAATGCACTCTTTTCCCCTGAGGAGGTAGGGAAAGGGTGAGAGTGACATGCTAATTCCTGTCTCTCTTTCTGAAACCTCAAAGTCTGAGAGAGGAGGGATTACTGTCCACCCACACACATGTGCTATGTAATATAGTCCATTCTCTTCATTTTGGACAGGTTGGGTTTCAGGCATTTCAGGATATGACCATTTCAATAGAAAATTTCATAACATTTTATTCCTTACAGTCAAAATGGAATAAGAAGGGAAATGACACAGTCCTGCTGTGGGGAAAGTAGAGGTTTTAAAAGGCAAAACATCATCTCACTTGTATTATATGTGTAAGACAGACAAATAGATGTAAAAGATTTGAAATTATATAGAAAGGAAAAAGAAAATGCCCACGGGTGAGGCAAGATTAAATAGCCACTGGTTAATTTACATCTCAGAATAAAGGAAAGCCACCAGGTGATGCAGTGGCCTGCAGCAATGACTCAGCAGTCAGCTTGCGTGCAGGTGAGAAAGGAGGAGGCAGAAAAGGAGGATATGGAGCAGGGTCTGTGCTTGATGTTAACACCTCCTTTCAAAATGGTACTGAAAGAGCAGAGGGAAAAAGTCAAAATTAAAAATGACTTAGGTGTCCCACAAAGCCTTTCCTTCTTTCCTCCCCCATCTGGGAAGTTAGGCACTGGGCTCAGGTAAAAGTGAGATAGGGTATGTGGCAAAACAGCTGCAATTGATAAACGCTAGAGGAACTGCCAAGAAGTAAGAACCATCCCACTACCGGCACCAAATTTATGACTTCAAACCAGCAGAGATGAGCTCAACACAACATGGTGAGTAATTTCACCTAACAGGAACCCCCAGCCTCATTCACTCATTACAATACATTAGCATGCTAAATGACACAGCGTGTGTCCCCACAATTGGACATGGAAAGTCCATATAAGGACACAAAATAGCCCATGGAACTCCTCTGGGAAATCTCCACCTTTTTCTGGGGGAGATTATGAATATTCCTCCCTGTTATTGAACACCCCACCCCTGGTTTAAGTGAACCTCAGTAAAGGAAGCAAATTCCAGTGAAGGGGGCTACTCTATCTGTGCAGTAGCCCATTCTCTGTCTCACTGCTTCACCAATTGTGGGATTAATTCATGGCTCTCCCACTACCCAGGACAAGGGCTGGCCAGGAGGCTCCTGGCCAGAAGGAATGGGTATTGTTTCGGGAATGGATCGCAACTCTCTCCTCATCTCCTCTTGGGAGAGGCTTCTTGTCCTGTGACTGCTTCCACACGTGCACACTGATGTAACATAGCTCCAGGCCACATGCAGCCGTGTGCAGCCTGGACCTGTGCTGCCTTTGTCTGGGACCCCTTACAGTATATGGGGTGTCTGCCTTGCAGCCTGTCAAGGGTGGACAGGTTCACTCTGGATTCAGGCAGAGGGGAGAAAATGCGCAGAGCCGTGGGGATGCTTGATGTGCCTTTCTTCAAGGCTGGGCGATCCACCAATGCTGCAAATCACGTGTTCCCCTGCGTGTCCCTGCATATTGCACAGTGGGGAGTCCCGCCTCCCTTATATACTATGTGCCCACAAAGCCAGCAGGGTGCCAAGACATTGTATAACACAGCATGTGAGCCCACTCAAGGCTGTGGGAACAGTTTATCCTACCCAGTCTCAAGGCTATGAGATCACAGCTATCTTAGTTCCCCAGACATCTGGGTGAGGGAGCCATACTGACTCCATTTACCCTACAGTGTCCAACCCACAGCCCACTGGCTACATGCGGCCCACAACGGCTATGAATGTGGCCCAACACAAAATCATAAATTTACTTAAAACATGAGATTTTTTGTTTTCATTAGTGTTTGTGTATTTAATGTGTAGCCCAAGACAACTCTCTTCCAGTGTGTTGCAGAGTTTGGACACCCCTGCACAAGCCTCAGGCTGGAGGGGGTGGAGTCTGTCTCACGAGGACCTGCTGCCGTCGGGGTGCTCCCCTGAAATGTGAGTAATAAACGGCATGTCCACATCTGCTAATCCACCAGGTGGGTTTTTTTTTTTTTTTTTCAGAATATCACAAACACTTAAGCAGCTCCTCTGTTTGTGGGTACTGAATACCAGTAAACTCACTTCCACTTTAAACTCTATGCTGGATCATTTTTTAATTCTTTCCCGTACGAAGCAAAGAACCCACAGTGGGCAGCAGACTCTCAGGTTCCTGGCCCCAGGAATGCCTGCATTGAAAGCTCTAAGCCAGAGGAGCTACAGAAAATACGGCAGCCTCTCTACTGCCATGGGATTTAGGTCTAGCTGTTCAGTCTCAGATTTGGAATTGCCACTCTATGTTCTAGTCCTGAGGGCTATTGGAACTTCATGATAAAATATTGGATATATCACTTCTGCTGTGTCTTAGTTCCTTAGTAATAAGATGAAGACACTTATTTTTGCATCTTTGACCTCCCCATAACTCTTACAAAATGCTTTCCATGCCCCCAAATGACCACCAGAGATAGCTAGAGGGGCCACCAACGTTCGTCTCATTTGCTGTGCATCAGAAGCCCAGGTGGAACTCCAGCCCTGACTGATGCCATTTCTCTTGGCTCAAGCTTTTCACTAGAAATGAGACGCAAAACACCATATAAGTATTTACTGAAAGCCTAGTGGTATGTAACAGGAACCGTGTTAGAGATAGTGAGTAACACACCAAATAGGGACCCTAATTTCTTGGGGCAAACTGCCTAGAAAACCCTTCTGACTTTAATCTACCCAGATGTCACTCATTTTTTAAAAATTTTCTTAATTTAATTTTTATTGTATTTTTTCCTCTTACACCTCCTTTTAGCCCTCTTACAGCTCCTTCCTCCCCCCACAATCACCACACTGTTGTCCATGCCCATGCGTTATTTTACCTTTTTGCTTGATTGCTCCACCCTCTGACTTGCAGCCCCCCCCGCTCCCGGCCACCGCTGCTGTCATCGGCTCTCTATCTATGAGTCTGTCTCTATTTTGCTTGTTAGCTCAGTTTGTTCATTAGATTCCACATATGAGTGACATCATGCTGTCTTTGTCTTTCTCTGACAGGCTTATTTCACTTGGCATAATGTTCTCCAGATTTATCCACGTTGCCTCAAAGGGTAAAATTTTTGCCCTGGCTGGTGCAGCTCAGTGGATTGAGTACTGGCCTGCAAACCAAAGGGTCATCAGTTTGATTCCCAGTCAGGGCAGATGCCTGGGTTGCAGGCCAGGTCCCCAGCAGTGGATGCACAAGAAGCAACCACACATTGATGTTTCTCTTCCTCTCTTTCTCCATCCCTTCCCTCTCTAAAATTAAATAAATAAAATCTTTTTTTAAAAAGGGTAAAATTTTCCCCTTTTTTACAGCCCAGTAATATTCCATTGTGTAAATGTCCCATCATTGTTTTATCCACTCATCTACTGATGCATACTTGGGCTGCTTCCATACCTTGGTGATTGTAAATAATAACACTGCAATTAACATAGAGGTGCTCCTATGTTCATTCATTCCTAAAGGTTTTCACTACAACCAATTCCAACCACTACATTCTGTGGCCTCTCCCTCCTTTGATCCTGGAATAATCAACTGCCTTTACTCTCAGCAGTTCACATATTGTAAGTCCTCAAACAAAACCATGAAAAGATTCCAGGCCCCTTACAAACAAAATACCTACAAGCAGATACTGAAGCCTGAACCACCCTTTTTCTCCTTCTGCCAGGAATTTTAACCTGGAAGGTAATTTATAGTGTCTAAAAATGGCTATGGAGCAGTAGACTGGAGGTTAGGTCTGTGAATCACCTAAAATTAAGTGCAGAATTGTATATATGAAGTCTGTCCAAAAAAAATCCAGCTACTGTTACTATAAAGAGAATGGTTTGTATGACATCGATGTAACCCTGTAGCCAAGGAGAGTGGACTAGAATGTGCTTGTGTGAACAATGATGACTTCACTGTACTAGTCAGTGGGGGTAGTCGACATCATTGAGTGAGCATGTGTACTGTGTGGCCGTCACATTCAAAATGACTGAGCTAGTAGAGCAATGAATCTGCATCAAATTTTGCATTAAGCTTGAACATTCCTCCAAGGAAGCTATTGAGATGATTCAGAAGGCTACAGCTATGGGAAACTGGTGATTGGCAGTTTCATTACAACAACATGCCTGCTTGTGCATCATGTCTCATGCGGAGTTTTTTGGTGAAACATCCAATCTCCCAAGTGACTCAGCCCCCCTACAGCCCAGATTTGGTGCCCTCTGACTTGTGGCTTTCCCCCAAACTATCACCTTTGAAAGGGAAGAGATTTCAGACCATTGATGAGATTCATGAAATACAACGGGGCAGCTGATGATGACTGGGAGAACTGTGTGAGGTCCCAAGGTGCCTAGTTTGAAGGGGACTGAGGCGTCATTGTCCTGTGAACAGTGTTTCTTGTATCTTGTATAAAGATAAATTCAATAAATGTCCCTAGTTTTCATATTACATGGCTGGATACCTTCTGGACAGCCCTCATATATGCTGTTTCTTGAGGATGAATGCAAAGTTTTCTTTGGATTCTCAAGGAAATACTGGAGACAAAAATTTAAGGTCTTCTGGTTTACTAGGTTTCAAGCAATTATGTCACTTTTTAAAAAATCATTATAAGGAGCCTGGCATCCATTTTACTTTAGCTCCAATTTCTAACAATAAAGACTGTGATTTCCAGGAATATGTTCTTTTTATATTTTTAAGTACGATTAAAAATTTTTAATGTAAAGTTCAATGGAGGTTATTGTAAAGATTTTTACCTAGTTTATTGTGTAAGTTACCTAAGGGCGTAAGCCAGCTTGCTATCATTTTACACTATATCACGGAGGAGAAACTTGGGCCCCTAAATAGAAGGAGTGGTAATTAATTCTCACAAGTTACAGTGAGAATCGTAGCCATTAGTGCCAAAAGCTGGAGCTGAAAATTACTGAAATATGTGTCTAATAGAACTGCCTTGTCTCTTTCAATCTCTGTCATCTGATCCTTATATTAAGACCACCAAAAAAAGACCTCAATTTCCAGAAGGAGGTGGATTTTAAAAAATCTAATTCTTAATCTTATAGTCAAGCATTCCTAAATACCTTTATACTTTAGTTGGTTTTGAGCACACCAAAACAGCTGCAGCAACATTACATATTTTAGGGGGTACCAAGGGGAAGGAGCTTTAAATAAATATATAAACTATGAATAAATACCTTCCCCTTAGGTCACAATTGTAAAGCCTAGGTAGAGAAGAAAGAGGGGGAAAAAACAGTGCAGTTTTAAGATTGCCTTTTGGGCATTTTCTATTTATATTTGAAACATTAAATAAGTTCTTTGTAGTCTGAACCCATACAGGGGAAAGGATGCCTATAGCATTAAAGAGAGAGAAAAAATGACTCTAAAATCAAACTCCTGAAGAAAAAACACTGCAGAAGCAGTGCATAATAAAAATACTAGTTTATGGTTCTTAAATAAGAAGTGTTACATAAATTTTAAAATTAGATGTTTTCATGTTAACCCTATGGCACTCCTTCAATATTAACGAATGGCGTTATTGCTGTTCTAACTGTGGTGATATAAAGTGGTAAGTAATATGCCCAGGAGGGAGAGCAGGCTAATAATAGAAGGAAAGACAGAGCCAAGGGACAGATGCATGTTTTCTTCATAGAGACACTGGTGCAAATTCCTTCAGAAACATAAGACCTCAGATTAACAGATGCCTTTCAAGGTTAGCACCATGAGGAAAGCCAGTACAATCTTTCACATTATAATCTTTAAAACTTGAAACTAAGCCCTGGCTGGTGTGGTTCAGTGGTTGAGTGCCCGGCTGTGAATCAAAGGGTACCAGTTCGATTCCCAGTCAGGGCAAATGCTTGGGTTTCAGGCCACATCTCCAGTAGGGAGCTCATGAGTGGCAACCACACACTGATGTCTCTCTCCCTCTCTTTGTCCCTCCCTTCACCTCTCTAAAACAATAAATAAATAAAATCTTATTTTAAAAAATGGTTTAGAAAGAAACTTGAAACTAAGAGAGAAGGTAGCTCTCTGGATTTTGTAGTCCAAAGTCCTGTAAAGCATCATCACAACTGAAAACCTAGACACTAAAAGAGTTTTTCTTCAAATTAAGGATATAGTAACATATTAACAGACCCAAATATGACAACACAGCAAAATATACAGTATCCACAATTAGAAATAAGAAAACTAACATTCTTTAATTTTTATACTTTATGATCTCTGGACTTACTTAAATTTTAAATCCCCATTTCCTATATGATCACTGTGTATTCTATATCATTGTGTGTGTGTTCCTTAAATGAAGCTCAGTGCAATTCAGGAATAATACAGCAAGTTAATCCAGGGCTGCACTCAGCACATAATTATTTCTAAAAAGATCTGCTAAGTGATATAAATTCAGTGAAGCAGAGGTGTTTAAATAGAATAACTCACTGAATTTATTCACCAGTTTCATTAAAGGAAGGAGGTAAATGGTTAAGCAAAAACACTCCTCTTTCTCTTCCTTTGCCCAGCCGTTTATTTTTGTGGCAGCATCAGTTGTGCACATCAGGACTCATAAAGCACTGCGAAGAGTGTCAATCATAAGCTACAGGGAGCAGAGCTTTAATGGTAATGTTGGAGAAGGGAAACCAAGAGGTGAGGTTGAGAGTGACAGAAACCAAGCAACCTTATATAATATATTACCAGCAAGAGCCAAGCATAACAGAAAGAACTGGAGGAAGATGACAGGAAGGAGATATTACATAAAATACTAATGTGCCCCCAGGGTTCTGGAACTAAATGGTGAAGGCTATGTCTAGATAAACTAGAGAGACTTCATTGTAAATGTGGAGTTCAGAGTATAAAATGACGTGAATAAAGAGATAAGTGCCTGAGTGCCCAAGATGATGACAAATGCATTCACAGCCATTCCCGCAGGGGCTTAAAGAATACACTGATTACCTGTGGTTCCCTAGAGGCCTGAAAGACTCAATATGCGGCGCAGGGGGAAGTATGCTGTGTACCTGAACTATTATCAGTGCCATTAACACCAGTCCTGTTACCATCCCTACTGAGCTCTCTCTTTTATCCATGCCTTATCAGTGTCCAGGTTCATAAATTACATCCATCTACCTGATCTCAGTTTACCTCTCTTGCCATTTAACTGCTTCAGGTCTTTGGGGAAGCAATTAATAAATCCCTATCCCAAAATGCTAAATGACCCTTCAGGAACTGAGAAAATTTATCATAAATTCCTTTTATGAAGAAAGCGGTGTGTTTCCTAGCCACCCATAGAAATAGGCTCAGGAGAGATCCAACGTATATCTTAACAATTATCCACAAGTGCATTCATTCTTTCATTCATTCATTCACTGAATAAAGATGTACTGAGCGCTGATTATGTGCTAGGCTTTGTGACAATAGAGATACAGAGTTGAAAAGCAAGCCTCTCCCCTCAAAGAGCTCACAGTCTTCAGGGGAGACCCACACAACAACAATGACATAGAATGATACTATCTTTGTTGTACATTGATCACTGACCGGTAGTAACACAGAACCTTTAAGAACTTCAGTAAGTCTACATGGAGGATCATGGGGAACAGACAAGACAAGGGAAGAATTGCCTGGATGTCTCCTAAAGGATGAGTGGAAACCTGCCTGGGTGATAAATACAGAGGACATTACAGAAAGAGAGCACACGGTTTTAGTTACTGTGATAAAGTAAATATTATGTGACAGGAAATTATGATTCCATCATTTCTTCAGAGTTGTTCAGCTTATTGGGCCAAGGATTTATATGATGTTGAAGTGTTATCATGAGCATTTGTTGATGCCACAGAGTGAAATTTGACCCTCTCACCCCAAGGGTCTCTCTAGCCAGGTTGCCTTATCCGTGTCACGGGCCTCCATCACGTCCCTCAGCAAATAATGTGGCACCACTGCCTGACTTTTTCTGCCTTACAAACGCTATGTCTTTGTTTTCATCTCCATCCCTTGGTCCGGTGCAACAGCTCTGATGTCACTCTCATTTTGTCCTATTTCTCACAGGTAGAAAGAAAGTAAAAGAAAATGGCTTCACTTTTGGGTCCTTCATAACTACTTGGTTTTTATAACATCAGATCTAAGCCATCTGATTAACACATTCTTATCCCCCTGGTCAAATTTGAAAAACTTCCCTGATTCCTATTTCCTCAATCTTTTATCTCCCTCTGTACATGACAGATGACATTCAGGTGGGAGGGCTCAGGTTCTTGAAAACCTCACCCTCAAATTTTGTGGGGGATGTAAAAGACCATCAGGAATTTTTCATAGTCACAACCACTAAGAGTAAATGAGGAATAATAGAGACTATAGTTGTAACATAAAGGTTACGGATAATATCCAATTGCTAGCAGAATAGCTGTAACTCTACCTATTCTCTCCTACTCAAAAAAAAAGCATATTAAAAAGGATGTAAATTAGGGTAAGTTTTAAATAGATACTCTTGACTCCACCATAATTAATCTATGGCTAAGTTACTCAAAAACACAAGCATTTTAAATATGAACCATATTACCTATTATTAGACCCATCTCTCCAATGGCTATTTCATGCCGGCCTGCCTGACACCATAGCTGATTCTACTAGCTGCCCTAGCTGTACTGGAAGACAGAATATTGGCTTGTCCGACTCTGTTTGCTGCATTCTGATGTTCTTCTAATCTTAATGATTTAGCTGCATGGTATATGGAACAGTGAGCAGTACTTGCTTTATGCCACAGTCATGTAGATGGTGGAGTGGCCTCTTTATTGAGCGAGAATGAAAGGCAAGGTTAAGAGGCTGAGCAAGAGAGTAGAACTAGTTTAAAGCTCTTACCCATTTCCTAGTTTCATTTAAACAAAGAGTGAGAAGAAGGTGGTCAGAGAAAGGAAGGAAGGAATTTACAGATAGTGAACACTGTAATCCTCAAAGCCACTCTATGAAATAGGTGCTATTATTATCCAATTTTACAGTCTTACTAACTTAAAGGTTAGTAAGTTAACTGAGAGTACACAGAGTTAGTAAATGGGACCACCTTGAACTGTGAATTGTCTGGCTCCCAGTACCATTTCTGTAAAAGCATGCCTCCCGAAGAACATTTTTCCTCGGTAGGAATCCACCATTAGGTTCCAGTCTTCCATGTTATTTATTTCTAAATATCCCCATGTATCTGGGAAACCAAAGGGTGGGAGTCAGCTCATTTCCCAATTTTCATTCACTTTTTGGCTTCTCTTACAACTTCACCCAAATCAATAGGCTTATATCCCCCACGATAGGTTTCCACTGTTCAACAAACCCCAAATAGGCTGCAGCCTCTTTTCTAACATTGATAAATAAGTAATTAGAAACCAGACAGGTTTATGTTTGTATCAAACCTACTGGATTAAGTCATTTTACAAAAATAATCAGTAAACATGAATAATTTTAGTTGAAAATTTTACAGTCTATTTTTCTTTACTATACAGGTTTATACTACTAGTACAATTAAGACAAGAATAGCTTCAATATCTTTGATAGATAAAATAACCAACCAAACCTTTATTTTTTTCATACTGCTAAACAAACAGAATTTTAATCAAAATGTCTTCTACAACTATACAGTGTGATATTTTTAAAAAACAAAATGCTGATCTCTTTCTGAGTTGACAAATTGGCATTTTTATCATGATTGTATGGCATTATTTAGCAGAAAGAAAAATCACTTGATTTCTCTGAACTTCAGTTAAATAAGCTAATATTTATAACAGTGCCTGGTATGAACTCAGTAAGTCTTAGCTGTTATAAACCCACAGGGAGCATTTGCTACAAGCAATCCCTCTGATTTAATTGAGAATTCTTGTAAAGCAAGGAACCTAATCTACAAATTGCCTCCAAATGTAATGAAACTTTAATACTAAATTTAACAATTAATGAAGATGATATAATGGTACCCTTTGGAGATATTTAATTAAACATTTATTGTTTCAATCTTTCAGCTTCCTTTTAGTACTCCAAGCTCGTTTTTTTCTTTGTGCTCTAAAATATTTTTATTGGCCCTTGAAAACTTCATAGGCCCTCAGCAACACGCCTGCAGTGCCCGATAGGCAGAATGGCCGTGGCTAAGGTAAACCGGGCAGCTCTGAATGCTACCTTTTCTGGCTCCAAGCAGTATTCCTCTGAGAACCTGACTCCTGGAGAATATTTTTCCCCAGCAAGAGCTTGAAAAGTTTTTCAGAAGTTTTGGGAAGGTTTGTAAACAGGGATTCAAAGATAGTACAGTAAAGCAAAATCCCACATACTGCTGATGAGCCAAAATTCTTAAGTTACTTTGGTTTAAATTCAGAGTTTGTACCAAAACCTGGGCCAAAGCTGGCCCTGCAATTAGGCATACAAAGGAGAAAGAGTGATTTAGCAGAGGGCTGGCACTGATCCTACAAGGAATGTTCTTTTTAATAAAATGGAACTGCACCTTGGGAGACAGCATTATCATGGGATTTTTAACTCCAAAATATTCTTTCTTAAGTGATCAAATAAAAAAATTAAACATTTACCTCAATATATAAAATGAAAAAAATTAATATTTCAAAGGGAATGAATTTCAAATACTATATTTTTTTTAAAAAACCCATAAGAAGAAGCATGAGAAATGTATGACATTATTTTGTAAGTTTAAGGCAGTGGTTCTCAAGGTATTGTGTACAATAGATCATGAGAGCAAACTTTCCAAATAATATTAGGGCATTATTTGACTCTTTCACTGTGTTGACATTTTCATTTTGCAAATTATATTACAAGAGCAATGGTGGATAAAACTTAGCACAAACCAAGGCAGTGGCACTGAACTGGACCCATAGAGAAGGAAAGAGAAAGAATGCAAGGAAAAGCCAGTTTAGTTCTAGAATGTCCTTGATAAAGCAGTAAAAAAAAATTTAATTTTGTTAAATCTCAACCCTTCAGGTGGTCTTCTCAGTATCTGTGATGTAATGTGCAGCACACATAAGGCCCTTCTGCTGCTCACCAAGGTAGAGTGGTCATCTCCAGGAAAAGAGCTTATTTGAGTTACAAACTAAACTAGCTGCTTTCTTCATGGAACATGATTTTCACCAGAAAGAAAAACTGGCAGAAAACTATAGTGTTTATATTTGGGTATTTGGCAAGAATTTGGGGGAAAAAAATGATGCAGCTGGCCCTATCACTTTAAAGAAAACAACCTACAAACTTAATAAATTTCAAGCTTTTCAAGCTAAAATTACAATTTTGGAAATTTTATCTGCTACCATGAGCTTGGCCTCTTCCAGAAACTCAAACACTATTTTCTTCATATGCTCCAGCTTAAACAACATTTTGTAATAGCTCTAATGCAGAAGCAGAATCCAGGTGTCTTCTATTAATCCAGGTATTTAAAACATTGGCAAATACAAATACCACTCTTTTTTCTATTGGAAAATATAATTATTTTATGTTAACATGTAATGACTTTGTTATTTTTCATTTTAATAAATTAATATCTTAAGGCTTTCCTTAGTTTTAATTTCTAATATGGAATATGAACTGATATAACCCATATTAGGAAAAGTTCAGTGTTCCTCAATTTTTATCAGGCAAAAACAGTTCTGTGACCAAAAATTTTTGAGAATTACTGACCCAAGGTTAAATGTATTCTAAGCCAGCAGCCATTGTGACATCAGCATCTGGTCAATAATTACCATAAAGTAGTCCATGCAGTTGATCATTATTCACAAGAGCTCACCAATCACAGTGCCCTGTAAGAAGCTAACCAACTAGAGTGCCTGCTATTGCCCTTGGTGTTCTCCATAGGGCATTCTACAATGTCACCAGGAAAGACTTCCAACAAATAGTAAGAGAAAGACCATTTAATTCTAACATTGCTTCTTTCTTTGATTCTCATCTGGTCTTCCAAAACCTTGCCTCTTGTTTCATTGTAGAACATGTACAAACTTCAAACCAAAAGGGTAAAAGCTGCTGCTGGGCAAATGTGGACTTCCAATCTCTCTAGGATTAGACAATCTTTTAAAAATGTTTACCATAGATGTAAGAACAAGCATACAGATTCAACCAGAAATTCAGCTGTTACTTCCTATGGTTGTGATCAAGATGATATTAGCACTGAAGAAGAAGTGAATGTTATAGCTATGCTCCAAGATAATAAAACTGCCCAAATTGACCTCCTTGGGAAAATGATTGACATTGTCAGTGCAGTATCAAAAATCCAGAAAAAGACCAACTTTTATCAGAGGCAGATGGAGGTCCTAGAAGCCAGAATGAATGTTAATGACAACAAACAATGCACAACAACTAAAGATGTCTTCTCTATGAAAGAAGACATCGATGCTTTAAAGAAAAAGATAACAGAACTGAAACACCAGTGTTCTTGCTCCAGCACTCATTGTTTAGAGGTTCTGGAAAAAGAAAAGGATAAAGAAATCATGGCTCTGCTTCATAAACTCATACAACCACAAACTTTGGAGAACACATTGGCTCCTACAGACTCTGGAGTCTCTTCCGCAGAACCAGAGAAAGTGCCCAGTCGTTCCAATTCTGCTGATTATCTTGAGGAAAAAACAATTTATCCCAAAATTAAATTTATGAAGCAAAGTAACTATCAAACTACGTTAAGAAGCTTTGAAAAGGCAAAGTCAAATATTTATATTTATCCAGACTTTAGTACATGGATCAAGCTAACTTTTGTCCATGGAGGAAAATGGGGATTTTTTCTCAGTGCTACCAAATTAGAAGAATTCATCCAGTGGCTTCTCTCTAGGCCAACCAACCCTCCTGAAGCACCACAGCTCATAACCCAGAGACACTGTCCATTCACTGGGTTTATTGTGAGCTTGAGCACGATCTGTCTCTCTGTTTTCAACTACATTTGCTGTCTTTTTGGCTTTTCAAATGAGGAAGTAACTCGACTATAGAGTTAAATTCTGCTTTGCTTGGCATGAAATAAACGTAACCTCACGGCTCCAAACATTCACACATCTTTGCGGTTGCTGTGAACTCCCTGGTGGTTCACTCACCGTGGGCCCAGCAAGTTTCTATACTGCAGTAAGTTAAGGTGCATCATTCCACTGGAAAACTGTGGTGCTTTTCTATCCATGTTCTTATTTTCTCATTGGCAAAATCATGAGGACTCAGCCAGTGCCCATTTCACAGATAAATGGAAGAAAAAAAATAAATAAAGGGGTCAAGGGAATAGAAACACATTTGGTAGCCCCAAGTGAGTTTTCTAGCCACTCTTATCTTAGTGGCCTTTGTATATGGTTTGTGATACTGGAGACAGATGCTGGTAACAAAATTTCAAACAATACAGAGTGGAAAAGGCCCTAATATCAAGGCTTCTAATGTCAGATATAGAAAAGAAGCACATTAAAAGGACAAGTTAAGCTAGAAAAATATTCATTCCAAAATGGGATTTTTCTTTCAACTTCAGCTTCATTTCTATCAAACAGAAAAGGCAGGGGTGCTGAATATGGTACTGAGCATGGTTTACATATTCATAAAATGAGGCAAATACCATGTCTTATAGGATTGCTGTAGAGGAAAAGAGGGGAGAAATCTAAGGAGGGATTCGTAACCCAAGTTTAATTTCAACACTATCTACCACAGATTCTTATATGACAAGGTCTTTTTTTTTGTATGACCATATACTAGATATCCAGGATGGACTTAATTTTTAGATATAATAGCTCTTTGTCATAAAAAAATGTAATTTTTCTAAACATCATACAGAATAACTACAAAAAAATATATCCTTCACCATGTGACTCAGTGAGTGAAAGCTACCAATAGAGAGTCAGTCATATGCTGTTAACTTACAAGCATTCATGGTAAATTTACTACTTTAAATTATTCTTAGTTAACAATTTGAAAGACAGCCTTGGCAATTAGCTAAGAACCACCTAGTTTCAAGTGAGGAGAAAGGTACTAAGTGGGTATAAAGGAAATTAAGGCAGAAGTGTGATGAGAAGACACAATATTGTCTGGTACCAGTCTAGTGGTAATACTACAACTTTTTTCATTTACAAACACGTTTTATTTGATCCTTCTATACAAATTTATACATGTATGTACAAATAGTTTTTAAATATGTCAGTATTCAATAGGTGCAGCATGGACGGTATTATCATATACCTAAAGCAAGGCTATCTATTAAATGATTTGTTTTAAATAGAATGACCATGCTAATGAAGTGAAGTACCATTTTGGAAAAGGCACCAGCAATCACTTTGTGTTTCTCACTGTCAGAAACACCCATAACGAAGAGCTAGAGGTCCGGTTCAGCACAATGGGTGTGGCCCTCCCCTCAGAGAGTAACCAGGGAAGGTGGGCTATGACACAGGTAAATGACATCACAAGTGGCTTCTGGGAGAGTAAAAAGCAATCCAACTGGTATTTGCTGGGTCGTCTGAGCCCCTGTATATTTACGCATGCTTTTACTTCTCTTTCCCTTCCATGTCCCCTTAGCTTTTGCTTATTGTTTTCCACAGAGGCAAAGAATTTAGGGAAAGAGCATAGGGCTGGGAATCGGAAGACTTTAGTTCTGAACAGTCTTGTATCCTACACTTACGAGCTCTGTTAGTGCGTCTCAACTAGGTTTGTTTTGTCATCTTTTAAAAAGGGAATAATTCTATGACCTTAGTGAATACTTCTCAGTGTTCACTAATAGCAAGGGGTCATGGAGGACAAAAGAAAAAGTAGAAGACATTCCCTGTGCTGAGGACACACAACATTGAATAGGGTGAAGACAGTGTGTGCACACACAGTTCTAATGCATGATAGATGGGGATGGGCAGCAAAGAGCAGTGAAAGAAGTACTCTGGTACCAGGGGGAAAAGAGGGTGATGAGCCTGGTAGTGAGTGAGGAAATAAGGAGAGTTGGGGGGTGGTGAGGACCGTGCACCAGGCAGAAGGGGAAGTGAACAAGAGCACAAAAATGGGACCTGGAGAAAATGTGGGAAATCAAAGCCACCAAGTGTTTTATAAACATAAAGTACTGTCAGGTTATTATTTTAAGCCTTTTATGGAACACACATTCCTCTTCAGTGATCCCCATCATGTTCATGTTAGCCTGGCTTTTGCCTACATAAGAATGTTAGAAGAGAAGAAAGTTAGGAGGACACATATGATTTTCTCAGTCTCAAGCTCTCCTGAAGATGACTGCCCTTTCTGTTACCCACGGTCTCTGTGAGGAACAGGGATTTTGGTTTTCAGTCAATTGTTAGCATCACCTAGATAAGATCTCACATATCTCATTAAAATTATAATTCAACTTGTAACTCCATGCAAGAAACTAATTTTTCACCAGTCCTTACATTCAAATTCTGCCTAACACCCAACTGCTTATTCTTAAAATTAACCTTAGTTACTCTTCCTTTTTCTGACTTAAATTCATTTCTCTTCCAGCATTCCTTTTCTTAATGGCATCACAATGCAAGTTATCCACAGCCCCACCCTGGGCATTACTCTCAGCCTTTTTTCTCTCGTTTGATATAACAATCATCAAATCTTTCCCTGTGTATCTTCCAGCAATTCATGGGATCCATCTCTGTCTCTGTTCCCACCTCTACTGTTTTGGTTAAAGCCTTTATAACATCTCTTTTCCTACTTGGTATCCCAACCTCCAGGATGTTGATAATCCAAGTCTTAAAGGCGATTTTTCTTAAATAGTACAAAATGTTTTCATTGCTCCTCATGTCAAGCAAAATAAAATCCAAATTTCTTACCAGAGCCTACACAGCCCTTTCCATCCTGCATTTTTTACTTAGGGAAGTAGAGTTCCATCATGGTGAAGCACAATGGCTTGGACATCAGGCTGACCTGATTTCAGAGCTGGCTCTGTCACTTACTAGCTGTGTAACTTTGGAACAAAGCCAAAGCTTAAATTCCCAAGGCCTTAGTGTCCTTATTCCTAAAATAAGAATTATAATCATGGGTCATTGCCAAGAATAATGAAGATTATTATGTGAAGTTCTAATTGCTATACAGTAAGTGTGAAATACATGATGCCACTATTACTTCTTTATCCTCATCTTCCCATGATAACTTGACACACAAATCACCACCCAGCCATAGTAAATGCCCTGCAGGCTTTTTTTCAAGTATTGTATCTTTGTATATGCTGCTCCCATTGTCTTGGATGCCCTTCTTTTATCTGGCTAATGAGCAATAATTGGTCATTTGTGACATAACTCAAATATTTTTCCTCTCAGACACCTTCCCTGATCTCCTTATTCTCTACCTCAGCCTCTCTGAGGCAGAACGGGGCACTCCCTCAACAGCACCACCAGTGTTGACATTGATTATATATGTGTATGTATGTGTATATGTATATGTGTGTGTGTGTATGAATGAGAGAAAGAATAGCATTTATTTCCATCACATTATTATTTTGTGTTCACATATCTGTCTCCCTCACAGAACTTTGAGCTTTTTTATGATAGCAATGAAAACATACTTGTTTATCTTGAAAACCTAAATTGGTTTTATTAATATATTCTCAGTAATTGATTTTAAATTAAAAGAAAGACAGAAAAGAAAGCACCATTCTGCCTTATAAAAATGGGTATAAATATAATTAGATGAATATTTGTAATGTATATGTCAAACATGGAAACCATTGTGCCATCACCAAAATGTCTTAAACCACTGTTGTTGCTGTTGCTGGAACTCTATAGTAAAAAAAGTAAAGACATTCAAAAAAGAACAGACCTCAGAACACCTATTTATGGAACATTTATTATGTATCAGGTACTGTGCTAGGAATTGGTTGTACAATAATAAACTATATAAATATGTGATTTGGTCAAAGTCCTGAATCCCTGTATTGTTTAACTTCCTCAACTCTAAATTGAAAACAATTTATGTCATAAAACTGTTGTGTTAATGAAATGAGACAATGTGTATATGCAACAGGACATAGACCCTGCTTCAAGGAGCTCACATACAGAGTGCTACCTCCTTCTGTCAGCTATAAAGAACTCCAGACAAATAATGAACCAAGTGACAGACTAAATACAAAAGCTCCAAAACAACTCTTGATTCCTTCTTCCAAAGATAGTGTGATAAGAATAAGACAGGCTGTGAAGTTTCCTTTGGGTCTGGGCCTCAATCAATATTCCATCACCTGTAACAGCAGTTCACTAACCTTTAATTGCACACTATAAAAATAGGCATCAGAGAAAAGTATTCAGAGCAAAACAGAGAAACTCAGTTTAAGGCAAATAATTTAGTTTGGTTTGGAATACGAGATTTGTCCAGAAAAAGTCCAGCCATTGTTATTATATCAAGACCGGTTTGGGTGACATCCATGTAGCTTGGCAGCTAAGGAGAGTGGACTGGAATGTGCATGTGTGAATGATGATGACTTCGCTGTACTAGTCAGTGGGGGCAGTACCGCCATTGAGTGAGCATGTGTACTGTGTGGCAACTGCATTCAAAATGAGTGAGCGAGTAGAGCAATGAATCTGCATTACAATTTTGCTTTAAGTGTAAACACCCCTCCATGGATATTATTCAGGTGATTCAGAAGGCCACAGCTATGGGCAACTGGTGACTGGCAGCTTCATCACGACAACCTGCACACTCATGCATCACGTATTGTGCAGAGTTTTTTGGCAAAACATCAAACGACCCAAGTGACTCAGTCCCTCTACAGCACAGATTTAGCATCCTGTGACTTCTGGCTTTTCCCAAAACTAAAATCACCCTTGAAAGGGAAAAGATTTTAGACTGTCAATGAGATTCGGGAAAATACAATTGGGCAGCTGGTGGTGATTAGGAGAACTGTGTGAGGTCCCAAGGTGCCTACTTTGAAGGGGACTGAGGTGTCATTGTCCCATGTACAATGTTTCTTGTGTTTTGTATCTTCTTCAACAAATGTCTCTGTTTTTCATAGTGCATGGCTGGATATCTTCTGGACAGACCTCATACTTACTCACATAGACAGACACTAAGAGCATTCTGTTCATTCAAAAACAACATTCATTAACATTTATTGAAATCTGACACTATGCCAGGAAATAACTGAGCTAGACTAGGAAGAAATAGAGACGGAAAAGATACCAATCTTGTCCTCAGGAAACATACTTTACAATGATGTTCTCTCCAGTTGCCAGTTATTTTGGCCTGTAGCTTAGATTTGGAGTACAACACTACATACATCATTAAAACTTAATTTAGTTTTTTTATGAGACACAACCATGTTCCATGTAGAAAAATGTGTTACTATTCCTAAAAGTAGTGTTTTAAGGTTAATTTTCAAGCCACAAAAATACAACTTTTTCTGTATTTATTGTTCTATACTCCCACAAAATGTAGATACTCCCTAACTTATCAGTAGATCATTCTCCAGAACTTCATTTGTAAATCTATGTTAACAATTCAGAATGCATATTATTTAAAAAAATGAGTAAAGTTAGATTTGGGGAGCCAACCTATAAAAACTGTATACCTGAGATATTGGTATTAATAAAACTATGACACCAGGCTTTTGTGTGTTCCCATGCAAAGTGTATTCAGGAAAACAAGTCCAAAAGCAGCAGTCCTAACAGATGAATTGGTCCGCACTCCCTTTGCTCTCTCTTCTACCTAATAGTGGAATGAAAATTTCACAGATCAATGCCACAAGGAGCATACTTTGGGGAATAGAGGGATAAAGAACATGGTCTAATGGGGACCGAGGAGGAACTCCAGGGATGAGAAGCTGACAGGGGGAGTTCTTGGGCAAGGAAGGAGACAGGGCTCCATGTGGCTCCTGAGAATTGAGTCCAGGGCATAGGGCTGAAGTGGGGCCAGGGCCATCTTTCATAGTGATAGTGATGAAAGATTGAAAGCTGAGCTAGAAGGAAGAGAATTATGCATGTAAAAGTACTTAGCATAAGTCCCTTAGTGTTCAATAAATGCTGATGCAGATACTGGAGACAGTGAGGTGGAGGCAAATTTGTAGGTTTGTGCCCTCATTTGTCTTTTGGAATACAATCTACTTGGAAAATAACTACTTTTGATGCATATGGAACTCCAAGCCTTTCTGAGCTACAAAATGTTAGTGGCAGGTAGAGTGAGTGGAACAGGGCAATGGTTGGGTCAATGGGACATGCAGGTAGAAGTATTGCTGTAACGGACCTTTGTGACAAAGACAGGACAGGTTTGCATACCCCTCATCTTTTCCCTTCCCTACCCTGCTCTTTTCACCTAAAGTTTGAGGTGCAAGCATGTGGGGTATTGGGAGATGCACCCCAGCCAGAAGCAGAGTGAGGGAGAGGGGAAAAGACAAGGAGGAGAAGAAGGACATCTCCTACTAGGCATGAGGAACAGCTGAGGTTTGATGCAGTCCTTCATACAGCAAAGATACTTCTATCAGACAGAGGGAAGGCACCACACCACACGCTCTGAAAATAATAAAAAAGGCAGTGTGCCTCCACAGGCGGTTTACTCAAATGTGATGGTCATTCTTTTTCAACTCTCAGTTACATGTTAGCTCTGAAGAATCTGCCTAAGCTTCCAGGAACAACACTCAACCCGACTCTTCTAATCTTTTCCTTTAGTCAAGGATCCAATTCAGTCTTTTCAGAAAGGGTGATCTCATGAGCCAGTATTCTGATGGAAGGTGTAACACATTTGGGATATCAGAAAATTAAAATGTGGGTGCCACTCTCACTTATACTGACCCTTCATCAACTTATATTTGCCAACTATAAAGATAATAATTGCTTGAGGTACAGTTTGTAATTAGATCACAGCCATCAGTGACATGGTTATTTCTTGTTATAGCAACATTAACACAATTATGCCTCTGGCACTCTAATTAGGGAGCACCATAGGTGACCCAGCTGGTATTTTCAACATGTTATCAAAGAGGTAAGATAAGACAAATCAGAGCTGACTTAATGAAGTTTCTGATCGGAGGCTGCTCTGAACAGTAACAGTGAGTTACTGAAGGAGACAAAAAGGAACTGATGACTGGCAGATTCATGCAGGCCTTTAGCGAACAACAGAAAGCACTGGAATACTAGATTCAACCTTATTGTAAGGGATAACAGTGAAAGCGGCCTTCCTTTTCAGCAACAGAATCCCAAAGTCATAGAAGGTAAGCTATGGAAGAAGCCTAAAGATGAACAAGTTCCATGATATTCAAGTGGGAGTACCTCTAAGTGGCTTCTTAAAATCTGGTAGATTTCTGCAAATTAACTCCTTGTCAATATGATAATATGCCTATGGGTCAGGAGACATACCCTTACCCCTACCCCATTTGAAAATCATGACTATAAGCCACAGCAAATGTAGGGACTAAGAACAAACACCTAGATGTTAGATAGCCTGAATTAATGAGGGCTATGTTACCTACCAGGTGTGTGAACTTGCTGAGTTTCTTAAATTCTCTGAGCCAACATTCTTCTTTCTAAGTTGGGGATAATAACAGTATAATGCAAAATTTTGTGCTGATGATGAAATGAGGAAAAATACTTCAGTCAGCATCTGACACATAGTCAGTACTCAGTAATTGTTCCATATAACTCGTGATAGCTGATTTTACATGTGAACTTGACTGGGCTAAGGGATGGCCAGATAGCTGGTAAAACATTATTTCTGGGTGTGTCCCTGAGGGTGTTTCTGGATGAGATTAGCATTTGAATAGATAGGCTGAGTAAAGAAGATGCCCTCCTCAATGCAGTGGTGTCATTCAATCTTTTGAGGCCTGAATAGAACAAAAAGGTAGAGGAAGGGTGAATTTCCTCTCTGCTTAAACTGGGACATCCATTTTCTCCTGCCCCTGGACATCAGCACTCCTGGTTTGGGGGACTTAGGACCTGGACCAGCACTTACACCATCAAGTCCTGCAGTTCTTGGGCCTGGGGTCTCAGATTGGGATTTTCACCATTGGCTCCCCTGGTTCTCAGGCCTTCAGGTTTGAATGGGAACAATACCATCCACTTGAAGATGGCAGATCATGGGAATTCTCAGCCTCCATAATCATGTGAGCCAATCCCTAATAAAAAAAATCTCTTTCTATGTATCTATATATAGTTTTTTTTTCTCTGCAGAACCCTGACAGATACGTAACTCTACGACTATTACTATTGAATGGGCTGAGCAGCAGTTATTCAGGATATTAAGGTAGAAAAAGATTGAGGACCTGAAAGTTAGTCCAATTTACTGAGGAGGACCCTGAGATCATGGAATGGAAGTGAGCTGCCTAAAGTTACCCAGCTTGTGGGTCTGGACCATGTTCCAGGATTCAGGATGGTGGGTCTGGTTCTTTTTAGGCCACACTGAATTCTTGCATTCTGATGCCAAACGGACTAGCAAGATGCATAGGAAATGCATGCCTAGGGGTCAAAGACACATTTAACCATGCCTCTTACTATTTGTTTTAGGTCCCTAATGTTCCATAAAAAGGACAATGCATTGATCAAGGACAAGAAATCTGCAAGTATTGCCACCTAACCAAAGCACCCTTTCCTAGGTCATTCAGTCCATGTTCCATTATCTTTGAAATGTTGACCTTTCTCACATCAGAATTTGCTGTCAGTCTTCTATTATCTGAACATTTCATCAGGGATCAGATGCTAGTACTGTATGTGTGTGTGCACATATATACGTACATATATACATACATACATATAGCATATCAAATATATGTGTGCATATATATCATATGTATATCATCAGTGATATTGTTCTTGTTACTATAGTTATAGTTTGAAAAGTAATAATAACAATAATAGTCTATGGCCATACCAACCTGAACATGCCTGATCTCATCTAAAACGTAATAATAATAGCAATCACACACACATACACTTCTGGTAGAAGCCTCATATAGTATCTCTAATTGTTGAAGTATTTTTTAAAAATTGAACAGTTGTAAATAATGCTTAAGTGGCTCATATGAGTTTCAAAGGATGGTGATAACTTATTGCAAAGTCTGTCATTCAAAGAACCAACAGAATTTGAAAGAAAACAAGTATTAATATATTGAAGATAAAACCTAGTAAACCATTCTTAACTTGTCTTCCTTTTCATCATCTTTTAAAACATAATATTTCTTTTTCCCTATGTTTTTGATAAGTATTATTTCCACCTGTGGGTTTCTTCCTCTTCTTTGCTTCTGTCTCTCCATCTGTCTCTGTGTCTCTCCTTCTTTTCTCCTTTCATCTCAGTTTTTCTCAGGGTGGTGTGGCAACCCATGAGGTCACATATATATTCATTTGCCAGACAAGGTCATTATGCACTTGTCTTTCCTCTTTTCTCCTACTCAGTTTCAGCCCATGAACCTTCATGTTGACCTTTCCCTATTATTCTTGATTCTACTTCCTGGTAACCCTTCTGTATAGTCAGGATTCACCAAAAACAAAACCAATATATTTAAATATAGATGTAAAGAGATTTAGTGTAAGGTATTGGCTCACTTGGTAATGAAGGCTGAGAAGTCCCATGACCTGCTGTCTGCAAGCTAGAAGCCCAAGAAAGCCAAGAGTATAGATTCTGGTCCAAGTCTGAAGGCCTAAGACTCAGGAGCATCGACAGCAGGAGAAGTTTATTAGCCAGGAAGAGAGTGAATTCAACATTCCTCCACCTTTTTTGTCCTATTCAGGCCCTCAACAGATTGGATGATGCTCACCTATGTTGGAAAAGGCCAGTTGCTTTACTCAGTTCACCCACTCAAATGCTAATCTCTTTCAGGAACACACACAGAAATAATATTTAACCATTTATCTGGACATAGCTGTGGTCCAGTTATGCTGACACATAAAATTAGCCATCATACCTGGTCCTGGTTCAATTTACCCTTATAGTTGTTTACTACCATATCCCATTCCCAAACTTCCCTCCCTACATCCTGATTTCTGTTTCCAATTCATGCCGGCAACCACGCATCACCTTCTGATTTTCTCCTTTTAATGGTTGCTTAAATTTACATTTGTTATCCTGGATTGAATCTCTAAGGTGGTTGATCTGGATTGAAACTCCTTAGGGAAGCCCCTAACACACTTTCCCAAATACTCGCTACTTCCTCTATTTTTGATCAATCTTCTCACACACTTTTCTCTTTTTACTCCAACACTTACTTTTTTTTTAACATTTTATTTATTTATCTTTTAGAAGGGAAGGGAAGGAGACAAGGAGAGAGGGAGAGAAACATCAATGTATGGTTGCCTCTCATGCGTCCCCTGCCGGGAACTGGCCCGCAACCCAGGCATGTGCCCTGACTGGGAATCGAACCTTGATCCCATGGTTCACAGGCCAGTGCTCAATCCACTGAGCTACACCAGCCAGGGCAACACTTATTTTTTTAAAAGATTTTATTTATTTATTTTTAGAGAGAGAATGCAAGGGAAGGACAAAAGAGAGGGGAAAAAAAACAAACATTGATATGAGAGAGAAACATTGAGTCTGTTGCCTTTCATACATGCCCCAAGCAGGGTCCAAATCCACAATCTAGGCATTTGCCCTGACCAAGAATGGAACCAGCGATTCGGTTTTGCGGATCAATGCCCAACCAACTGAGCCACCCTGGTCAGGGCGATCCAACCCTCATTTATTTCCACCACAGAGCTAATTATAATATAAAACAAAATTGTATTGTATAATTTCTTTTGTACAATGAAGAGAATTGACTATGCCTTAGTCTGATCTTCAAACACAGGTCAATGGAACAAGTTATAATTTAGCTAGGGAAAAAACATTAAATGTAGTCATTTTTTCTCATTTTTTTCCTATAGTCAGTTAAGAAAAAAACTCTCTACCCTGAAAACATATACAAAAAAAAGGTCTTAACCTAATTTCCTTCTCTTTATTTGTTGTAATATTCTGGTCCCTTTATGGTTTCCAGCAAATTAATTTTTTTAAGTTCCTATGGAGAAATAGGAGGTATTTTGGTTGTGTTTTACAGTTCAATAAAAATTGCTTTTAGAAAAAGTATGTTTTGCAGAAACACTAATCAGAACTCTATCATCTACAATAATAAAAGGAAAGTCAAAAATAACATGGGCAAAATAATTAGACAAAAAATTCAGTTTTTTGTAAATTACCGAATCTGAGACAGGATAGCTTGCATAGCACCCCATTTTCTCTCCTTTAAAATTCATAAGTTTTCAACTTTGAAAATCATAAAATCAATTTCAATATATGTATAAGTTTTAGAATACTATATGACTGAGCAGCCTAAAGATGATGGAAAACTGGTAAGATTCAATTCACTATGACTCATCCAAATGGGCCAAAGAACTAGTCATTCATTTCTCTTTCGCTTTATGAAAACAAGCTCAACTAACAGACAAATGTAATATTTAATTAGAAATTTCCCCAGCCAAATCTTGTGTTCTCTTTGTTAACTAAATGTGTAGAATGTCCTTTAAGGACAAGAAAGCCACAGCAGACATGATGGAACTGGGCTGCATCAGGATCCTCTCCCCAGTGTGTTCTTCTGCAGTCCCCGCAGTGGGTAGGTATCCAGGTTCTCCTAAGCCCTGAAACTTATCTTGATCCCAAACTCCTCAATTCTATGTGTTGTTGTTTTTTTTTAAATAGTCCTTTTCCAGGACATGCACTGGAAAGAAAAATAAAGAGGCTATGTCCTCTTCCCAGTCTAAAACTTAAATATTTTAATCTGCCAAATCACCCCAACTCCATAGAAAGAAGTCTAAAAATTGAGTGAGGCGGCACTAGCTCTTGCTACTATCATCTTGAATTTATCTCACATGGTCACAGATGATTCATTTATTCATTCATTAATTAAGTAATCACTGGGAGCTTACTATATACCAGGCACCATGCTAAGTACTTGGTGATATGTTGGTAAGTAAAACAGGTATGACACTATTCTGAAACACTATGCTCTTTGTATCCATGATTCTGTCTCTGTTCTTCTTGTTTGCTTAGTTTGTTTTTTTTTAGATTCAATTATTGTTATATATGCATTTATTGCCATTTTATTGTTCAAAATGTTGATTCTTTTTAATAAATCTCTTTAACATTTCATATAATAATGGTTTAGTGATAATAAACTCCCTTAGTTTTTCCTTGTCTGGGAAGCACTTTATCTGCCCTTCGATTCTGAATGATAGATAGCTTTGCTGGGTAGAGTAATCTTGGCTGTAGGTTCCTGCTTTTCATGACTTTGAGTATTTCTTGCCAATCTCTTCTAGCCTGCAAAGAATCTTTAGAGAAATCAGTTGACAGTCTTATGAGAACTCCCCTGTAGGTAACTAACTGCTTTTCCTTGGCTGCCTTTAAGATTATCTCTTTAACTTTAACCTCAGAGGCTCCTTACACTCTCCTTGTTTTTTTGTGTATGGGGGGGGTTCTTTTTTCTTTTTGTTGTTTTGATTGCTTGTTTTTTTGCTTCATATTTTCATTGTCACTATCACAGCCCAAACTGCCTTTGCATCTTGGGATTTAGTGAATGTTTCTATTCTTTTTAAATTTTTTTTAGTGTTGCTCAATTACGATTGCTCCCATTTTTCCCCCATTACTCTCCCCTGCCCTACCCACGCCCCACCTCCTACGTTCAATCTTCCCCCCACCCCTCCATTGACTTTGTCCATGGGTCCTTTATACATGTTCTTGACTTGACCCTTCCCCTTCTTTCCCCCATTATCCCCCACCCCCACACCTCTGGTCACTGTCAGTTTGTTCTTTATTCCCATGTCTCTGGTTCTATTTTGCTCACCAGTTTGTTTTGAATCTTTCTATTCTTTTGCTGTCCAAGACAAGGGTAAAAAACTAACTCTAAAGTATTATTCATTCCTAAGGAAGTTTACCAGCACTTCATGACTCTCTTGGTTATTTGGTGCTCATCCACTTTTACTTTGGTTGTTTGCCTGAGAGTATTTAACCAAATCACTTTTGGGGATGGGGTGTAATAAGTTGAGACCAACAGTACGTGTGCTATGTACTCAACCTCCAAGCCAGTGGAGTAACATAGATTCCAGCTCACTTCAAATAAGATTATGACACCTTATCTCTTACATACTCCCCTAGTTGGAACACATCTACAAGTGCCTTCCTACATCTTGGTCTCCCTGGATATGGATACTAATTTCAAGTTCTGGGGGTATCATACCTTAGTGATCTAAGGTATGCAAATGACAGATCACTAAGAACATTCCTTCTAGAGAATTTAAGTCATAGTTCATTCTAAATGAGAATCATATTTAAATATTCTAAACTTCACACTCATTATTTCTTTCTCTCCTTTTGTTACTAAATAGAAAGTGGTTTCTGTGATAGCAAAATCTCCTCTTCTATTTTCTGAATCCTATCCTTTCCCATTTTCTCAGGAACCTCCTCCTCTGCACTATAGCAATTGCCTTTTACTTAATTTCAAACTCTCCTTCTTTAACTAGAACTTTTTCATTATAATTTAAGCATACCATTGTCTCACCTATATTTAAAAAACTGAAATTTTACTAGACTACAAATCTCCAACTAAAATTATATCTATTTTCCCAGTTACAAAATATATAGCTATAGCTTTAAATTTCTACTTCTTCCTACTATTGATTTCTCAGTCCACTCTAGCCTGGCATTTATTCTCACTACCTAAACTCTAGCATTAAGTCACCAATGGCCTTCATGTTGCCAAGTCAATGAAAATGTTCTTATCTATCTTATTTGAACTCTCTTTTCTTTGTACACAGGTTTCTACTCTTCCCTCTAGTAACAGTCTCTTTCCTTGCCTTCCATCCTTTCTTTGTTTTTCTTCTGATTTATTGTCAGGCTGCTTTGTTGGCTTGTCCTCCACTATTCAACATTTCTGTGTAAAGCATTCTCAGGTCTCAGCCTGGGGCTCTTTTCAGTTCTCTCCAAAAGTAATCTCATTTACTCTTTTATCTTCCAACACAATCCCTACTATTACAGGAAATGACTTCAAATTCATATCTTCAGCCCCAGACAGTTCTTCTGTGTTAAATACCCATATATCCAAATGTTTATAATATCACCATTTGGGACATTTGAATAAGTTATAAGAATCTCAAATATGACATGCTTCAAAATAAACTTATTATCCATAACCACCTTGCCTCAAAACTGCATCTTCTCTAGTATTCCCAATCATTGTAAATGGTACCAACAAGTAACCAGGTGCTCCAGCCAGAAGCCTGTGAGCTATCCTTAATACTTCTCTGTCCTTCAGTATTTCTCCCCACTCCCATTCCCCAAAATCAATCACAAATCTGTTTGGCCCTGCCCCCTAAGTCTATTGGCTTGCCAATTTAAGTCACCATCATCTCTCACTTAGGTTACTCAGATTATCCTCTACTAGTTTCCTCTAACCCACTTTTCTTTGCCCCAACCATGGCCCGAATCCTTCCTTACTAAAACTATTTTATCATTTCCCAGAACTGGGTATTCATTCCAAAATCTTTTTTTGTGGTACCCGAACAAACAAGCTTGCTTTTTTTTTTTTTTTTTTCGCCTCTAGATATTGTATTTGCCAGGAATGCTGTTTCTTCCAGACTATACACAGCTAACTCTTACTCATCTTCCAGGTATGAGCTTAATTATTATTTTCTTAAGAAAATCTGCCCTGATTAAGTTAGAAATATATTCCCTATTTATTTCCATACCACTTTGTGATTTCCAGTTATAGGACTTGTCACCATAGTAATTAAACCCTACTTGTATGATTATATAGTAGGGAGACAACTAAACAATGCAAACTGTTGAGGGTAAAGACGATATAGTTTGTTCACTAGTGTATTCTCAAAGGCAAGCAGAGGGAACTAGTAAGTGCTCAATAAGAGCTGTTGAATGCATACACTGAGTTTTATATCGCTCTGGCTTTAAGACCTCTACTGGCTTACTGTTCTAGTCACAGACACAATACAACTTTAATTATGACTACATACTTATGTTTTAACTATGACAGTATTTAATTATGTTATATTTACACTTCCAAAGCATTTAATTATGAAAAGAGATCTATTTCTACAAACTAAAAGAAGTCATGGATATTTCTAGAAAGTTAACATTAAGGGCAGAATTTTATTGTTCTTGTAGAACAGGAGCAGAAACACAGAAATGGAGATCACATGGAGGGTTAGCAACAGGGGAGTGGGAGGAGGAGAGAGGGGGGAAAGGTACAGAGAATAAGTAGCATAGACGGTAGGTAGAAAATAGACAGGAGGAGGGTAAGAATAGTGTGGGAAATGTAGAAACTAAAGAACTTATGACACACGGACATGATCTAAAGGGGGGAATGTGGGTGGGAGGGGGTGTGCAGGGTGGAGGGGAATGATGAGGAAAAATGGGACAACTGTAATAGCATAATCAATAAAATGTATTTTTTAAAAAAAGAATTTTATTGTTCTTGAACACTGCTGACCAAGCAATTGTCATGCATTTTTAAAAGGAGAAAAAAAGTCAAAAATCAACTAATTCAGTAAAATTGTTATATTACCCATCAATGTTCAAAATATATTAGAATAACATCCTTTTTGAGACATTTTGTATGTTGAATTAAATTTTAATTCCAAATCTACAATTGTAAGATTAAGAAAAGAAGTTGGAAAGTGACACTCTAAAAATCCCCTCTAGTAACATTTTAATACAAGGACTTTAACAGCCAATCTGTGCCCCTGAGGTCTATTACAAATATGTATGGGAATAGAATAAGTAACACAAAATGAGAGAATATGGGGGAAACCCTTGCCAAAGAGGAAAAATGCAGGTAAGGATTTCAGTTCTAAGAAAGTCCAAATTCTCAAATGTTCTGATCTGCTGACATAAGAATATTAGATAGAAAGAAGTGATAGGAAGAAATAATTAAAACAGATTTTTCAGCCTTGGCACTATTGACATTTTGTGCTGCATATTCCTTGTTGTAGGGAGCTGTCCTGTGTGTTATAGGATATTCAACACTGATGCTTGTCTCCCCTCAATGGAAGACAATATACTGCTCTCCAAAATACTTATGCTCAAAAATGTCTCTAGATGTTGCCAAATGTCCCCTGGGGAGGAAAAATAGCCACTAAGTAAAGAAAATCAAAGGGATTTGTCAATTCAAAAAAGTACAAAAAGACACAGTTTCTCTATCACTCATTGGTTTATTGATTCATACATTAATTCATTAGACAACCACAGTACTAGATAGACACTGTGTTCCAAAGATGAGTAGAGCCCAGTTTCTGTAAAGAGCTAAAAGTCGACTGAAAGATAAAGAGGCCACTATCTTAGAATAATCATGACTGTGCAGGTATGTGAGATATGTAGTTATGTAGGTTTTAATACATAAAGAAAATGACCCAAGAAAGGTGTTAACCTTGTTTGAAATGTATAGTACATCTCATTATGAAGGACACAGGGAATTAGCATTTAGCATTCCATTCAGCTTCCTAAAGTACCCTCCTGACTTGCACTAGCTGGAGAACAAAAATTACTTTGCCTGAATCCCTTGTTGCCAGGTTTCCTGGTGCAGATTGCCTCAGTCCTTTAGTCCTCTGCATGAGCCTGAATCCACAGTGAAGAAGAACCCATCTTCCTGCTGCTTGCTGCTCAGAGGCACAGTCCTTGAGACCCTGGGATTCCCTCCAAAGTGTTCCAGTGTTCATCTCAGTCAAGCTCTGTGGGGATCAAGACGTAGGTGCAGTGGGGGAAATGGTGGCTTCCTGACCCCTGGATGGCAGCTATGACTCTGTCAGCAATGGACTCCTAATTCTTCTATCCTACTCTGAGAGAAGCAGCAGCATTCCTGGCAGGCCAAGTAGCAGTATTATCCTGGAACTTATTCTAAAAGATTCAGCCATATGCCTCTAGCATGCTGATGAATATGTATCAAACTGAGCCCTGGCTGGTGTAGCTCAGTGGATTGAGTGCGGGCCTGTGAACCAAAGGATGGCGGTTCGATTCCCAGTCAGGGCACATGCCTGGGTTGCAGGCCAGTTCCCGGCAAGGGATGCATGAGAGGCAACCATACATTGATATTTCTCTCTCTCTCTTTCTCTCTCTCTCTCTCTCTCTCTCTCTCTCTCTCTCTCTCTCTCTCTCTCCTTCTCTTCCCCTCTAAAGATAAATAAATAAAATGTTCAAAAAATATGTATCAAACTGAATCCTTGAAGTATAGCTCACCCTGCTTAAACTATCTAGAATGAGTCCTGCAAAATGAAACCTGCACCCCAGTACTGCACCCCAGTACAACAAACTGTAATAGCTCACTAAATAGCTCACACACACCCAGTACAGAAACAGATCATAGAGTCTTCAGCTAAGCACCAGATGAAGAATTTGGCTTCCATTTAGAGGCCATGCTGCATGAAAAATGTTTGCTTTTGTTTATGTGCTATTGATTGATACAAGTAAAAATATAAGATTGCACTATAAGTGCAGTGCCAGAGATAAGCATAAGGTGCAATATGGATATGGTACAAAGTCAGGGGAGATTTTCTAGAGAAGTGATGCCTGAGCTGAGCCTTAAAGTATGAGTAAGAGTGTGCCAGAAAAATTGCGTATGAGCACGGGGAAAAGGCAGAGGATGTGCATTAGGTCTAAAAAGTCGAGAAAGCATAGTACATTTACAGAGCTAGGAACTGTTCAGGGTAGCTGAATTGTACAATGATAAGTAGGAATGTTGAGATATCAGTTGGAAAGCAGAGACAGGATCATGAAGTAAGAGGAGCAATATAATTTCCACATTTTCTTGAGTCTAATAGGCCACTGATTTTAATACAAGGAGGAAACACTACAGTAAATGTACTAATTTCTTTTAGTTTTTTTAATTTATTGATTTTGGAGAGAAAGATAAGGGGGGGAGGGAGAGAGAGAGAGAGAGAGAGAGAGAGAGACATCTCATTGTTTCACCCACCCATGCATTCATTGGTTGGTTCTTATACATGCCCTGACTGGAGATCAAACCCTCAAACTTAGCATTTCAGAACAATGATCTAAACCACTGAACTGCCCAGCCAAGGCCATACTCATTTCTTTTAATATTAAGTAAACTCTCTTTTCAATACCAAAATCAGAATTTGCATCTAAACCTTCTTGACAATATTGCCTATGAGAGCCTAGAAGGCCTAGAGATCCTTCTAAATCACTTCCTGACATGTCATTTGGTAGTTGGTTATATTTAGCTTTTCACCAGTGTTTATGGTTTTGGTTTCTTTTAAGATTGATGATAAATTTCAAGCCATATCAAATTATATTAAGATTTCCTCCTTTGCATTTCCTATTTTTTATTCCATTATAAAAGCACATACAGTAACATGTAATTTAGGTCAAATAACTTCTCCTAAAAGTTAGCCAAGAACTTTTCACAGGTTCATATTCTATAACTAAATAATGGCCATATGTGTTAACCATACTAACTTCTCCCACTCTGAAAAGCCTGTGATCTGTTCCAAGAGATTTAGCAAGTTTAATACCCTTTAATTCCATCATCTGCTGTATCTGGTGGCAATCTTCTATGCACAGAAGTTATTTTCATTTCAATACTACATCATAAAGACATCTTTTGTAGACATTCTAAGCAAAGAATTGGGAATCCAAATTTAAAGATAAATTCAACCACTTGTTATCAATGCAAAAATGCTCAACTAAGAGACAACAGAATGAAAAGATACCATGATGCATTGCTTCATTCATACATGTTCAATAAATGACAAGGGTTGCAATTCTACAAGTCTCTCTCTGCCTGAATCTTATAAGACATTTTGGCTAAGAGTTCTTCTATCTTAAGAAGAGGTAAAAGGTAAAGAAAAAAATGTATCTCAGGATAATTGGGGCCTAGAACAAGGTCCAATGTAGGCCCACTGCATACAACAGGAAAACTTCTTTTCTTCTAGAGCAGGAGATACAGAGTATGGGCAAGGCTGAAGAAAGAACATAATTTTGGATGAAAACTGAGAGTGGAAAAAGAAGAAAAGAAAACAGAACTCTTTTGCTTTGCTAGTAGGAATAATTTTATTGAAAGAAAGGGAGAGAGGCAGAGAAAGAAAAAAGAGGGAGGGAGGGAGGGAGGAAGGGAGGGAGGGTTGGTTCACCACCATAAAGGAGGGACATTCAAACATGCAAATGATCTGAGATTCCTTTAATTTCTAAAATATACCTAATCTTCCTTTTGAACTACCATCCTTATAAGTAGTGCTAGCAATTTATACTTGATTGTACTATTTTGATTTTTCTGGTTTATACTATCTCCATTCATTTTAAACTTTGAATCTACCAGCATTTCATTTCCCTATTCAACTGCTTTAAAAATCTCCTTTGGATGATTCCATCTATGTACTTTAGATTTCTGCTCTGCCCAATTCTCATCCCTAAAGTAACATCTAGTGTATAGCATGTGGGGAGGTATGTGGCTCATGTACTCTCCAGAAAGCAGAGGCAGAAAGGCCCTCTGATCTTTGCTCTGCTGCTTCTGTCTCCACAGCAAGATCGTTTATCTATCACTTGACCAGGTGCCCTTCTGACATTTGTGGCTGATGCTGGGACTCAGAGGCTGCTCTGTACTGTGTAAGGATTCCATATCCCTGTCTGGCTGGTTCAGGCCCATCTCTGCCCTCTCCAGTGCTAGGGACACACACACACACACACACACACACACACACACACACACACATCTGGCTCTGACCACTCTGTAGCCTTTATCTCAAGCCACTTCACCCCTTCTCCATAGTGACACCTCTCCTACAAACTGGCAAGCTCTCCAGCCAGCCTTTCAGGAAATAATTCTGGTTTCCCCTTCAAGGGGATGAGAAAATATCTAGATCTCAGTCACAATTTAAGAATGGAGAGAGATTTGGAAAAACTAAATTGTGGAATTTCTTCCACCACACCCCCCCCCCTTGCTGAGCATTTGAGTGTATTTTGATGTGGTCACTCACTGCATTTGGTGTGGGACAGTCTGTGGGGCATCTCCTTCCTGAGTTCCACATGTGAAGAAAGGCCCCTTCACAGCTGATGTTTCCTCAACTGTTCTAACACTCGGACATCTATTGTCCAAGCCAAAGCTGGCAGCTCCATCCTCCCTCCCTTCCTCCTTTTCTCAACCTTTTGGACCCAGGAAGAGCTTTTCACCTCCCTTAAGTCATATCTTTGTAGTAGTTAGGAGGACATTAGTAACTATAACAAATATACTTGGTAATGTTTATGACTTAAAAAAGTATCTCACTTCTATTGTCACGGTTCCATGCATGTGTTCCTATCAAGTGCCTTCCTATGGGCTCACAAAATAACCAATTCTCTGCTGTCACATGGTTCTGATCTTCTCTTGGTCCTTGAGGAAGCCTACATATAAAGTTGCTAGGAAACATACAGGGTTGTGGCAAAGACACAAATCATTGCTACTTGAGTCCCATTTGCCAGAACTCAGTAACACAGCAATACCTGAAAGCCAGGGAGGCTGAGAACGGTAAACTGGATGTCTGTGTAGTAGGAACAGTCAACTCTGGGAGAGCAAGCTTCATGGCATAGGCCACAGGCAAAGGGAAATTTTTGTCCCCCAAATTCTGAGTCCTCTAGGCTGTTTTCTTATATACTGAAGCAATTCTTATAACTTTTTTCTACAAAGGCTGATCTTCCCATACATGTCTCGCCTTAAGTCTTATTTTGAATTTTAGAAGCTGATGATAACCCTTTTTCCTTCATACTTCTGATGTAATCTCACACATTAAGCATTCCTTGAAGCAAATGGATATTTCCAAGTACATGGAACTGCAAAAGATTAAGGTACGTTAACACTTTGAAAATAAGCATTTTTAAACAAAATTATTGTAGCATTGAATGCTGTTTCTGAGACTTCTAAAGGTGCCCAAGTAAATTGAAAGATTAAAGGTACACCTGAAAGAGGCCAGCAATCCTAGAGATCTGCTCTCATGATGTGATAAATTGCGGTCCAAACAGAGCCCAAATCCTTAACTCCTAGGCCAGCTCAGTATGAATTGGACCTATCCTCCTTGTCTACCAACCTTTGGCCTCTGCAAGACCACTCTAACCTCTAGCCTCAGAGTGGTCCTTGTAGGACTTGTTAAGATTGCAGATTTTATCCCAAAGCCTAGGTGGAAAGTAGCGTAAATAGATTTGCATTTTTGAGAATATGAGAGAATAGACGCAGGAAGCCCTGTACAGAGTTAATGACAGTGATCCGTAGAAGAAAATATGAGGGTCAGAATTCTAGAAATGTAAAGGGATCTGAATTAGAAGGTCAATCCGATGTGAGGATGGGAGAGATGACCACAGGAAAAACTGCCACATTTCTGTCCTGAAAGACAGGAAAATGATGGTGGCATTATTTAAAACACAGGGGGAGAAATTGGGAGTGTGGGGAGACTACTGATCTCAGTCATAGTTGTTCTGAATTTGAAATTATCTGTGGTACATCAAAGAGATGTTCATTGGGCACTTTTATAAGTGGATATGGAGCTTAGAAGGGAGTCTATGGTAGTGGAATAGATTTGAAAATCTTTGCAATATTAAAGGTAGTTAATGTTATCAGGGGTTGATAAGCTCAGTCTGCCCCCAAATTGTATAAAATAAAAAGAGAAGAGGAATGAAAGGGGATCTAAGGAACAACCACATTGACAGAATATACATAAAAAAGAAGGAAAGATTGAGCTCTGGCCAAGTGGCTCAGTTGGTTGGAGTGCCATCCTATATACCAAAAATGTTGTGAGTTTGATTCCCAGTCAAAGCAAATACCTAGATCGCAGGGTCAATCCCTGGTTGAGACATGTACAAAAAGAAACTGATCAATGTTTCTCGCTCTCTCTCCCCCTCCCTTCTTCTCTCTTTCTCTTAATAATAATAATAATCAATAAAAAAGAAGCAAAGATTGAAAAGAAATATCCAAATAAGTAAAAAGACAGAAGGGTGAGGGAAGAAGAATCAAACATTGTTTTATCAAGTAAGATAACTATTTTGATTTTTAAAAAAAAGTAAATAGGTGTGTGGGCTTTACACTGTTCCTGCTTATGAAATGCTGGACACCTTGTGTTATTTCCATTCAGGTTTTCTATTCCGCCAACCTGATCTGTTTTCAAAGACACACTCTTCTTCAGTGAATGCTGAAAATTGGAGGAGAGAGGGAAATTTATTTACATTGTGTAGTGGGACAGAGGCTAGATTTGGTCAAAGGCTTGCGCAAGGATGGGCAATAACATTCAGGCTGGGCAGTTACCCAACAAAGAAAATCCTCATTAGGCTCCAATGGGAAAGCAACTAGAAGAGTCCTGAGATGGTGAAGACACAGACTCCACCCTCAGGATGCCCTAGGATGCTTGACAATAGCTCTCACAGTGCTCCTGCTCCAAGGCAGCCCTCATTCTTGGCTGGATTCACCTTTTCAGATGCAGCCATCCTCTTCTCATCCTCATACCCTCTCTGCTCCTGTCCTTAGTCTCTCTTCATCTTCAGCATAGATTTGGGGGGTGTTTTTCCTTTAGGGAGTCTTGAGAAGGAGGTCTTGCTTTCATTTGTGATGGTTCCCCAAGATATTATAGGGTTTTTCAGACAAAAAACAGGAAGACACTTTGGTTTCTCTTTCCCACCCTGTCACATTCTTCCAATGAAGCAATGAACTCAAAGAAAGTGTCTAGCTGCTTAAACTAGGGGTAGAAGGGTGTATCTAAGAAGAAGGAGGGAAAGAATATTTATTCTATTAATGGAAAACATTATTTACTATATAAAATATCAGGCTAACACCAAAAAAAAAAAAACAGCTGGTGCTAAGGTCTGAATGTGTCTCCCCAAAATTCACATGCTGGAGTCCTAATTAAGCACCGTGTAAATGATGCTAGAATGTGATTGTGTTAGAAGGTAGGGCCTTTTAGCAGGTCCTTAGATCATTCAGGTGGAGCTCTCATGAATGGGTAAGTGTTCTTATAAAAGAGACCCCACAGAGTTCTCTAGCCCTATCCACCATGTGAGGATACAAGAAGAAGTCTGGGACCCATAAAAAGTTGCAGCCTTCAGAATTGTGAGCAATAGATTTCTGTTGTTTATAAGCTACCCAGTCTGATATTTTGTTATAGCAGCCTGAACAGAGTAAGACAGGTGGATATTGTTAAAAAGATGCTTTTGGACATAGTACATTAAGACCACTATTTGTCTAAAAAGATAAAGCATCAATGGCCAAAAGACAGAGGTGTTAAAGAAATGGTCAAGAGAAATGGACAGGAACAATGGGTATTACATTCTTACTGAGGTCCATTTTTCTGAATCCTAAATCCCACTTCTATCCCAAGAATAAATGTGCTACTTTGAGTTAGATAGTGACTCTTTCTGAACTTCATGCTATTTAGAATGCAGGAGATTTGTAAGATAATCAAGAGTCAGATAGCAGATGTGAATGTTTTATCAGCCATTATTGATCAGTTTCACATCATTAGTTCCAATGAATGTGGCTGTTGGTTAGTCCATTGCACCTTTTCCCAACATCAGGTTCAGGTAGAACCATTAGCCAAGCCAAAGGCCCACAGTGTGAAAAAATGAAAGCAGTACCTGATACCAATATCTCCAGCTCTGATCTCTTTCCTCACCGTACTCCAAAGTGCTAGATTCCTATGAGGAAAGATTGGAAATGATCCAATGTCTTACACATCACTATCTACAAATCTTTACAATTTTTCCTTTCTACTCTAATCATAGGATTTTGGCCAATGTTCTTTTTTTCTGTACTGAAACTCTTAGGACATTGCCTGCTATATATCAAGCACTCCATAAATGTTATCTACTATTGTTTTACACTCTTCAATGACAAGTACATTTTCAGCTTGTTACCTTAACATCTTATCTTATCCTACCATTTTTTAAATGCCCATCTCTCTGCCGAAAATAATAGTCATTGAGAATGATAACAATATACACAATAAAAATGAAATCACAAGAGATCAAAAGAGATAATTCAGATTTGTGGTCAAGAGTGTCTTGGACACTTCAAAAAATAATACTGGAAAATCTGACCCTGACTTTGATAAGTTACCAGAGGAAAAAAAAAAACAATGTTTGTGAAGAAAAATACCGGCTCTTAATAACCAATTTGACTTACATTGCAATTAGTTCAAATATCATTGTATAATATAGTTTGCCACAAAACATTCATTCCACTGACTGCAGTAAGATATAATTTGTTCTAATATAAAATTTATTGTTAATGCTTTTTTCCTACTAAGGAAGGAAACTTAACCAATTAATCCAACTAATTCAGTAACAAATTCATTACAATAACAAAAAAAAAGAATTAGTAGTAGTCAGGCATCACCAAAATCTTTTTTTTTAAGTTTTTTGACAGTGTCAGCTGGAAACAAAAATGGACTAAACAATTGAGTCCAAGGTTAGAGATTATGGCCAGGGTGCCACTTTAATGAAAATTTTTATTATAAATGAAAAAGAATATAGATTTTTAACACAGATTAATAACCACTTCGACATTTAGACTCAAAGGGCTAAGGAAAAGTATCCTTAACATTAACCTAACATGGTGACCCAGCGTGCCTTAGTCATTATAATCCTTAGCCTTTAGCTGAGATATAGATTTTTGTACATGAGGATATTGTTCTGTCTCTGAAAGAAATGCCTTTAGGAACATTTCAAATAATTGATTATAAAAGATTTCTGGTGAGGCTGTGGGGTAGTGAGAATGTGGAGGTAGGGAGAATTTCTAAAATAACTTTTGATACTAAGAATGGTATAAAATAACCTGATTTGAACTTGAAATTTCCAGAAGGACTTCTCATGGAAACAGTACTAACTAAACAGTACTAACTTTTCTCTTGAAGAATTTTATATTTAAATGAAAAGATCAAGGAAGCTGTTGGGTGAGGTCAAGGTAATATTATAAGCAGCAATATAGCTGCATATGTAAATGTGTGTATGTCTATGCATGCATGTGCATGTCCATGTATATATGTATACTGTGCATGTATAACTGCATGTATGCATGTGTAAATGTATGTTTGGGGGGGCACATAAGTGCATGTACATAGGGGCCGTGGGAGCTGTCCAGATCCACCCTTAGGGACTCAGGCATGCATTTTGTCAACCCCAAAGGAGATTGGATGCAGACCGCTCACAGCTCAGGTCTGTCAAGCAACTGCCCTCAGGGAACAGAGATGACTCAGTCAAGTTTACACCCCTGCTGTGCAGTCCACCTCCAAAGACTAATCGATGTGGATGTAAAAAGGCTTCACTTCAATTCTGAACAACTCTAAAGAACCATCCCAGAGCTTCCAGAGCTTCCTTTGGTATCAGCTGAAGGTTTTGTTGCATCTACATTGCTTCCCTCACTCCCTCAGAGCAGCCCTTCTGGAGAGCACACCCCAGTAAACTTCCTGAACACAAATCTTCATCTTGGAGTCTGTTTCCCAGGGAACCCACACTAAGGCATTAAGCATGTATTATTTAGCATCACTTTCAGTAAACTGTTGGCTTACTGATTTATAAATGTTGAAGGGAGAGGAAGGTGGGATGAATTCCTGACTATTTGTTGATAATAGTACTAGCAAGAAACTAAGATGGTGGTTCATAATTTTGCTAGACTGATACCTTGTTCGTTTTATTTCATGAAGATTCCAAGACAATTGCCTAAATCAACCTAAAAGCCTGGGGGGTGTACTTTCATTCCAGTTGTGCCCAGCATTCTTCCAACCCCCTTCCTTATTACCACTACTACCTTTCACACAACTGTTGGTGTTGTATGATCCTTTGAGATTAGAATGATTTATATCAAGATCAAGCAGATAACACTGCAAAGAAAGACTGTGGAGATATCAAAACAGTAATGGACAAAATGTGGTACTTTAGATAAGCAGTGAGTGACAGGGAAATCAGCAAGATGTAATCAGGGCATGTCAACCATGAGGTCTTGGTTGAGAGAAGGCACAACTTAGAGATCAAAGCAGGTAGGTGACTTCAAAGAGGTCTAGAAGCAACACAGTGAAGGAACTCAGGTTCATAGCTAAGGTTCCAACATAGTTCTTGTGGGAAGCACATGGCTTATGTTTGGTGGGACAATAAGTATCTAAAACAGAGCCACCATCTGACTCTCCCCCACATTCCTCAACTTTTGGGTTTTCCACTACTTCCACAGCATTTTTTCAGCATAGTAATAATCACCTTTTAAAAAAATGTTGACACTTTATAATTTTGGAGACTAATCTTATGAGAAGAAACATGTTTTCATTGCTGATTGATCTCGGGGGAACTGAGTGAGGCTGAACCCACAGGTAGAGATCAGAAAATCCCAGCTACTGAGAGAGGAAGCATGTGAGGAGCAAGCTAAGAAAATTATCATAATAGAACAGGGACAAGACCTGGGACAGACAAGAAATTGCCAAGCATTAAAGAGAAATGGCTGTTTGGAGAAAAGAGGGGAAATCACTGTTGCAGAAGAACTTTGAAAAACATTCTGGGAAGAAACTCTAGGTACAGAGGAAATGATAATGTATACATTCCATTCAAATTGCTTGTAAAAAATAACTTGGCCCACAAACATACAGAGAAGGCACATCCTTCTCAGTATGAACCCCTCATGGTTTTCCCCGAAGGGTTAGAGTATATTCTACACATTTATTCTCCAGCCTAAGGAGAATTAATCTCATTAGGTTTTCCCCTGTGGTTCTGATAAAACCAAAAATTCTATTGAACCTAAATATATATAAAGAGAGATAACCCCTTCCCCTCTTGTTATGTGAACTGCGGCAAGAAAACTTGGGAAAGCGATGTTTGAACATCTTGAAGAAAAGGTTACACTGTTTTATGGGAGGACATTACACAGGGGCCAGTCCATCTAAGTGTAACCAGAGGGCCCCACAAGGCCATCTTTGGAAAAGAAAATTTAACAGGCCAGAGACAAAGGACCTAGTCAGGTTTCAGCAGGGAAGGGCCAGCCAAGACAAGGGCTGCCAGCCAGTGTCTGCCCACAGGAGGGGGCAGGTCTCAGGAGCCAGTAATCAGGTTTCACACCTCAGTAACCAGCAGAGTCTGTGATGTTATCTAGTCTACACGGTTTCATCTTGAACCAGTGCACACAGCAAAATCTTCATGTTGAGAATGTACTTGGAGAAGTGAGGGACATTCAGGGCCCTCTGTTCTGTTTCCTGCTTGAGGTGGTGGGTCCGTGTTCAGAGCTGCTTCTATCTCACTTCTCAGGTGGTTCTGGTATGATGACAACAGATAGAGCAAGATCTGCTGAGGAAAGGAAGTCAAAGAAGAGGCTAATAGAACAAAAGCCCCTTGTCAGACCCTCTTTGCCAGAGGTACCTGGACCCCATAAAGCCTGACTGACTCTTGTTTTATGAGCCTTTATCCTCAGGACTAGAAAATTACCGGAAGCTCCCTGAAGGTGCAGGGGCTCAGGAACTCATGAAACAGGACATGCCAGACCTCAGTGATTGGATCCTGCACCCAAAGATAACAGAAAACAAGCTGCATCCTATACAAGACCAAGTGCGATATCCTACTCTACAACCACCCCGACTACCCGATAAAAGCTCAAAGCCCCCACCCTGCAGCGCTGGTGTATCTCTCCATACCAAATCCCTCTCCCCTCTTGGAGAGTGAATAAAAATCTTTACTCTCTGAAAAAAAAAATGGCAATAGTAACTCATGTGTTTTATACCTGATAAAACTTGATCACACTTGATCTCACTTAGGAATGTCATGTACTATTATCATTACTTTATGGATATAAAAATTGAAGCTATTATATTCCAAAAGACATCTTGCCAGGAGGTACCAGAGTCAGGACAGATTTCAGACTCCTAAATCAACTCTCACCATATCATTCCATAGAACCTCTCTACACCTATACCACTTAGAGTCAGATACCCTTGAAATACTCAGAAAATGTTAATTAAAGGAACAATCTGCGCTTAGCATTGTTCACTCGTAACATGATATTTTCTGCCACCTAGTGGTTTTCTAAACCCAAGCATGTGAAGTCACCTTTTTGGAGTTCAGGTTCCAATTATAAATAAATTATTAAATAAAGAGTTTAGAATAGATATTTTACACGGGTTTTTCTAGGTATAAAATCTAATGGTTTCTTGTCCAGTAAATGATGCACAAGCCTTCACCACCTGGTAGCCTACAGGGTATGTGAGGGCGGTGGGGGGGACACAAATGATTTTCTATATTGATTGCATCCAAAGGCTGCAACTGATGTTCATTAAAGGATGTCTGATGGTTCAAAACTTGCCTATATTTCTATGCTTACTGCACTAGCCAGTTTGTTCTGTTGGTTGGAAAAGTGTCCCATATGCCAAAAGACTGCAGGTTTGATTCCCAGTCAGAGCACGTACCTAGGTTATAGGTTCTATCCTTGGTCAGGGTGCATATGAGAGGCGACCAATTATCTTTCTCACATCAATGTTTTTTCTCTTTCTCTTTCTCTCTGACATCAATAAACATATCCTTGGTTGAGAAATAAATAAATAAATAAATATATATATATATATATATATATATATTCATTCTACTACTGAAAAGATCCACCTTGATGTTTTACAAAACTTATTAAATGGAGACTAATAAGTAACTTCAGTCATGTGAAGTATCTAAAATTCCAAAATAATTCAGCTCTATATGCAGACTAGACCATTTGCCCTCATTAAGAAGCAGAGGTCACTGGGAGTCATTTCATGGTATTTCCTTACCTGTAATAGAGTATCCTGTTTGACAATCACAAAGCATTGGCTTTGGAAGAGATTCCAGAATATTGCTGAAAATATGACTTAGGGCACATTAGGTGTTGTTTCAGTTTAATTGTTGCTCTTTGTTTCTCTTGACGAAAGTTTGTTCATCCTAAGAAACACTAATAAGTCAAGGATAAAAATGTTTATTATGAGGGGATGGTTCTAATTGCATCTTAGACTGAGTTCCTATTTACCCATGAATTAGGATTTCCTTTCAGTTTACTAATTACTGAGTACGTGTGATTGTACCACTCAAACTGATTTTTATATGTTATTGTATTTTCATATGCATTCTTAGTGTTGATGTACATACATTTGTCTTTAATAATCAGTTTTTTCCTTTTTACAACTTGTTTTTTTCCACCTATCAACTACTATTATTTTATCTTGTTATTTTCAGATTCTTAAATTTAATATTTTAATACTGAGGTCTTAGATATAAATAAATAAATTTTATTACTACATTAATCCACATTTAATATTGTTCTTTTATAAGTTACATTTAATTATTTATTTACTTTTTAATTTTTTAGATGTTCTTTTTTAAAATTATATTTTATTGATTATGCTATTACAGTTGTCCCATTTATCCCCCATCATTCCCTTCCACCCTTAACACTCCCTCCCACCCACATTCCTCCCTTTAGTTCATGCCCATGTGTCATAAGTTCTTTAGCTTCTACTTTTCCCACACTATTCTTGCCCTCCCCCTGTCTATTTTCTACCCACCATCTATGCTACCTATTCTCTGTACCTTTTCCCCCTCTCTCCTGCTCCCACTCCCCTGTTGCAAGTCCTCCATGTGATCTCCATTTCTGTGTTCCTACTCCTGGTCTAGGTGTTTGCTTAGTTTGCTTTTGTTTTAGGTGTGGTTGTTAATATCTGTGAGTTTGCTGTCTTTTTTTACTGTCCTATTTTTTATCTTCTTTTTCTTAGATAAGTCCCTTTAACATTTCATATAATAAGGGCTTAGTGATGATGAACTCCTTTAACTTGACCTTATCTGAGAAAACCTTTATCTGCCCTTCCATTCTAAATGACAGCTTCACTGGATAGAGCAATCTTGGATGTAGGTCCTTGACTTTCATGACTTGGAATACTTCTTTGCAGCCCTTCTTGCCTATAAGGTAATCAGCTGACAGTCTGATGGGAACTCCTTTGTAGGTGACTCTGCCTTTATCCCTTGCTGCTTCTAGAATTCTCTCCTTCATTTTAATTTTGGCTAATGCAATTCTGATGTGCCTTGGTGTGTTCCTCCTTGGGTCCACCTTCTTTGGGACTCTCTGAGCTTCCTGGACTTCCTGAAAGTCTATTTCCTTTGTCAGACTGGGGAAGTTCTCCTTTATTATTTGTTCACATAAGTTTTTCACTTGTTGCTCTTCCTCTTCCCCTTCTGGTACCCCTATAATTCAGATGTTGGGACATTTAAAGATGTCCTGGAGGTTCCTAAGCCTCTCCTCATTTTTTTGAATTCTTGTTTCTTCATTCTTTTCTCTTTGGATGTTTCTTTCTTCCTTCTGGTCCACTCCATTGATTTGAGTCCCAGTTTTCCTTCCATCCCTATTGGTTCCCTGTGCGTTTTTCTTCATTTCACTTATTGTAGCCTCCATTTGTTCCTCTAATTTGCAACCAAAATCAACCAATTCTGTGAGCTTCCTAATCACCAGACCTTTGAACTGTGCTTCTGATAGGTTGGCTACCAGTGCTATGAGTTCTGCATCTGATAGGTTGACCACCTCCTGGTCACTGAGATGAATTAGCTCCGGGGCCCCGGTCTGTTCTCCCTTTTGAGCCATCCTTGGGGTTTTTTTGTTGTTTGTTTTTGTCTAGTCATGGCTGTTATGTAGTAAGGGACAGAGCCTTAGGCATTCACCAGGGCAGGGCAGCCCAGTTGCTGGGCTGTGATGCTGGATGTGGGGGGTGGGGTCCAAGGAGGAACAATGGTGCTTGCTCCACTCTCTGCCGGATTTCAGTCACTTCCGCCACTTCCCCCAAGCAAACTAGACCCCTCTGGTGCTGATTCCCAGGTGGGAGGGCCTGCACATGCTCCAGGACCCCATGGGTCTCCCCAACGACCTCTCCTGTGGTACTCCCTCCTGGCACCTCAGCCCCTACAAGTATTTTCAATGGGTGCTTTTAGGCTTCATTTCCCAGTGCTGGGGCCCTGCGTAACGCAGTCTGTCTTGCTGCCTGTTTTCGCCTGATTTATCTGTGCGCAAATGTGTGTCCTCGGTCCACTGCCTTGTGCGCCCCACTTGGCCACCTCGAGTTTGGCAACACCCCCGCCTGTGCACCTGGAGTGACCGGCTTATCCAACCATGATCTGACTCCACCAGCTGCGGACTCTGTGGGGCCACTGACTCCACCCCTCTTACCGGTCCTGGTGAATCACTGTTGTCAGACTCCCACACAATTCAATTTTCTCTCTGTCCTGGTTGGGTTTTCTTTTTTTTTTTTTGGTTCTATATTTTTGTTGTCCTTAATCTTGGTTGTGACAGGAGGCACAGCGTGTCCAGCTTCACCTCCATCTTAGCCAGAAGTCTAATTATTTATTTTATCTGAGAGGTTACCCATAAGTCACTGCTCTTCTACTTTAATTTCTGCTAATTGTTGCCTTCTAATCTAACTTTTATTTGTCTTCCATATAGCTGTCTTGTTTATTCTATTGACTTTTTCCTATAATTTCTCTAATTAATAAACAATGTCTAAAATTTAGAATAGAATAAAACTAAGTGGAAGCAAGATCAGGACCATAAATACTCTGCTGTGAAGTTAACCACATAGCCTTCTTTAGTAGAATAATTATAGTGTGAAGTCATAGTCTGTCAACACACAGAATAAAAATAGTCAATTTATAAGTCCAAATGATAATTTTCCTAGGACTCATATTTTAAGGTCTTAAAGTATAAAAATGAGTCTTTTAATACCTTTATGAAAACTAAAATTAGTATGTAATTTAATCTTTCATTCATAGGCATTTAAACCAATCTAAAAGCTAAAAACACAATGAGACAGAAATAGATGGCTTTTACGGTGTCACCAAGATAGAATTATTTTACTGCTTTACTTAGTCACTACTGAAATGAATTTCTCTATTATGTCATAAACTGGGCCAAGCCACCATTATGCTACATATATGAATGAGTTGTCATCTTAAATTAATTCTCCAACAAAGAATGCCTCAGAAATTTATGGAAAATCCTTGAAGAATCGAAATGCTTTATAAATATAAAACAACTGACAAGAGATTTGATCCCTCAAGCAACATAAAAGTTACAGAAATTAACCACAGGAGGATTTCTGACTAAAATATTTCAAGAGACTTTTTGATTGGAGAACTCATGGTATTAGAAGTACTGCATTTATTTAAAAATAGGTAATAGATGTAACTGAGATATTTATTTAGAAGAAAATATCCTTTCTGCATAGTTCTGGAAAATAAACTAAGATATTGCTGGGCAAATGAACATCTTAAGAGTTTACATGAAACCAAAAGGCAAATAAGTATTCCCAACTGTTCTGGAAATATGGTTCTAAAAATGTTTTCCATAATTTCTATCTTTTTGTTTATGTCAGAATCCAACAAACAGGATAAGACCTAATTGAAGGCAAATCAAGCTTTTGGTGAAGAACCCATGAGTATCTGACACAGGAGGCTGTAAAGTAAAGCATTCCTTGTCCCACCCCATCTCCCCATCTGCACCCTCTGGACCTCACCTCATGTGCTCTGGTTAGTTGGTTAGTTGGTAATTCTCCCGATGCACATACACATGTAACCCAACCCACCTTACCCTCCAGGGTCTAATCCCTGGTATCAGAATAGATGGGCCCAAGTTTTACTTCCCAAAATTATTTTGATAGAACCATGGATTTGTAAGCTGCTGTGGCTTATGCATAGAATCAATGGATAATGTATCACAAAATCTCGTCCTTTGTGAGGGAGTAAAGGGGCTCAATATCGTTACTATATTAGTTAACTATTACTGCAGCAACAAATTACTATAAATTTAGTGACTTAAAACCACACAAATATACTTACCATATTACAGTTCTAGAGGTCTGAAGTCCAAAATCGGTCTCATTGGGCTAAATTCAAGGCATTGCCAGCGTTGGCTCTTTGTAGACATTCTGAGGGCAGAATCTGTTCCCTCGCCCTTTGTACCTTTTAGGAGCTGCCGGAATTCCTCGACACATGGCCCCTTCTCATGTCACTTCAGCCTCAGGCTGCATCATCACATCTCCTACCATTAACTCTGACACTCCTGCCTCCTTCCCACAAGTATTCTTGTTATTACATCGGGCTGATCCAGATAATCTAAAATAACCTCTTCATCTTGGGACCCTTAAGGGAATCACATCTTTCAAGTCTCTTTTACCATGGAAGGCAATAAACTCATGTTCTGGGCATGAGGACACAGATGTCTTTTAAGGACATTATTCTGCTTACCATGGTTACTATAGGTCAGAAGGTATAAATTGGGACTACCCCCCAAAACAACTGGACACTGGGTCATGCTTCCTAATGAGCAATCAGAGATAAAATAGACAGAACTGAACATCTATCACCATCTTCCCTCTATTTTCTTGCCATTGCCCAGTCCTGTTATGCTCTCCCTTTGCCCACCCACAGTCTCATGTCTGTTGTTTGAAACAACTCCTGTTGTTCAAGGCCCATTCTGAAAGCCACCTCTGCCATGAAAACTGCCCAGTTCAGATGAATGTGTCCCTTCCCTGCTCCTATTTCTGGGTGGATTTATGACATTCCTACTGTACTTGTCACACCTACCCAATTTAATAGAAATACAATTGTGAAAGTGTCTTTTCTCTCCTACTAGGAATAAGCTCTTGATGACAGAGACCAAACTGTAGGCCAAAGATAGCTGTCAGCATCCAAAACATGCAACAGAAACATGTCCTCACCCATATCCAGGCCGAGGTTGTTAGTGCAGCCGCCCCAAGACAAATTCCCATCAGCTTATCTAGGCAACCAACCAAGTGCATGAGTTACTTGATACGCAAGACAACTGAGGAGTGCTTTCTACACACTAATGAGAAGAAACTTCTTTCAGACTGTGTTAAAGCCCACATTTTATGCAACTGGATCTACTAGTCCAGGTGTCCCCAACCCCCTTCCTCCCCATCCGCAGACACCCTCACATTACCACCCGAGCTCTGCCTCCTGTCTTCCTCCCAACCCCATCCTGGTCTATGGAAAAATTGTCTTCCATGAAACCGGTCCCTTGTACCAAAGTTTGGGGACCACTGTATTAGCCAACAAGTTTCTTATCCATAGGATGGGCCCCACCCTGCCCCTGTATCTGGTCAGCCTGGTGATTCACCACAGAAACAAAAACACTTTTGATAGAGTTTAATTATAAATTCAGTGCTTTCAGATGTTTATCAACAATCAAAACTCATTAGAGCTAGTTTTTGTAGGGGTCTTTTTTTAATGGCATTGAGGTCTTTCTTTATCAAGTGTAAAGATACAAGCTGCTAGAATCCGACTTAGTTATTTCTTTAGAAATTATGTGTAATCGTAGAGGTAATAACTGGAATCCACAAGAAGTTATGTTATTTGGTGAACCCCAATCAAGAAAATGTAGATACTGAAATAACCCAAAATAGCCCTTGCTACATTTGCTTCACCAGATGCTCCCACACCACAGAATTCCAGTACTTTTAGCCAGATTTTAATATACCAGAAACTGGGAGGGTAGTAAACATTGCAGAATGACTTATTAGGAAAGGGCTCTGGAAATCATCCAGACCACTCTTTTTTCTTTCCATTATTAATCATTCCTGAGCTCATTCACAACCCAGGAAAAGAAAGGCCAAAAATAGCCACCAAACCAAGCCTATTGTGAAGCAGCTGTCTTTGGTGCAAGAAAGCAAGCAGACAGTTGGAAGTCCAAGTGCAGAGAGTAAACAGAGGCTATATCAAAACAGCAATCATGCTAATCACCAATTTGTTAGCAAATGTGCTACACTTTGTATTTTCAGAGCATTGTACCATCATTCATTAATTAACGAGCAACGATTACGATCACAGTGCCACACAAATTTATGTGCAAGATTTGAAAAGAAATTGTTTCATATCGCGTGCACTTAAAAAGTGAGAGGTTTCTTTCCTTTCCGTTCTTCTTTTTCAGTTTGTTTCCCACTAAACAAGCTGTGCCATGTTCTCTGTGACTTTTCTGTTTTAACTTACACTGTTCCTTCTACCAGGAGCACTCTTCCCCAGGTAACTCCCATCCATCTATTAGGTCCCAGCTTAAACACCGCTTTCTCCCAGAGATCATTCCCCAGCCCTGCTCAGCTATTTTAGGGACTGCCACAGACCCCCTTCATAGACCCTTTCACCCTCTATTCAACTGCCATTCTGGATCATTTGTTCTGTGAGGGCAGAGGCCTTGTATGTGCTGTTCACTGGCACAGTTCCCTAGCATAGTGATTAACACATGGTAGTCATCCCATAACTGTTTCTGAAGTGAACAAGAGAATCTCCTGTGACAGAGAGCTAAAAAACAGGCTATTATTGCTAACTTGAGTCCCCACCCTATAAGAATGAATCTGCTCAGCATTCTAGATGCTTTATCTCATTCAGTGCTCACTATGTTCCTTTGAGGTGGGTACCAGATGGGAAAGTAAAGTGACAGTCATTGGCCCGTGATCACACCGCCAGTCGGTGGTGAAACTGAGGCCGGGTCACAGGTTTCCTGATTCCAAACCTCCACCTCTCCAGAAGTAGTGAAGAAGATAGTAGTTGGCCCCTGAAATCTAAGAAGTGGTCTGACACTCACAGCCAGGTCTCATTGTGACCACAAACTGGACTGAACTGAGCAGCCAGCACATGTTTTCCCCCTGGCACACATGAACAGCCTCACGGAACACCACCAGATGAGGCCACTCTGAGGCCATGAGGCAAAACAAGGCCACTTCATAATTTTGTCTAAACACAGACCAAAAAATACGGTCACTGAGAAAAACTCACAACATACCAAACAGCCCCCTCTCCTGGATAGTATGAGTTTCTGCTGCTTCTTTGCCAATCATAGAATGACCCTTGCTTCCTACAGTGAATCTCTTCTTCCTGAGACTCCGCATCAAAGCGTAAACCCTACGATAACCCTTTTTAACACCCTTTTACTGAAATGTGCACTGTTCCCACTGCACGTGTTCACCCTCACTGCGGCGAGTAATAAACTCCAGGACTATTCCTGGTGGTCTCTGGATGGAGGACACTGACAGTGTCCGTCCATGAGGTTGGAGAAAGAAAATGCTAGAACTTCCATTTCTAAATTTTTATTTAAAAGAATAAGAAACGTAATCCTAATCAATATTTAACAGCTTATAAACCTAGCTCTCTTCCTTTACTCTCTGTGAGATGGCCACCAATAAGGTCTACAAAATAACTAGAGGGTCACAAAAGGTCTAATATTATCCACTTATAAAAGATAACCAGAGCAGTTAAAACTGTGGAGACAGAAAGTAAAATGGGGCGGGTGGGGGAAGGAACGAGGAGTTGTTGTTCCACAGGAACAGAGCTTCAGTTTTGCAAGATGAAAAAGTTCCGGAGATCTGTTACACGGTAATGTAAATGTAGTCATCACCACTGAACTGCACACTTAAAAATGATATCGATAGTAAATTCTATGTGGGTTTTTTATGACAATTACAAAAAAGAAATTACAGAGAAGAATACAAGTTTCTCCAGAGGATGGGACAGCCATAGTCTTTCTCCTCCTGGACGGCGACACACTGCCGTCGACATGTGTTCAGTTAAGTGAAGTTATGGGTTATATTAGCATAAGTATAATGTATAAAATATCTTGTGATGATACAAGGAGTAGCCAAGGAAATTTTCATCCAAACATAACAATGGTTCTCAACCTTGACTGTATGTGAGAATAACCTGGGATGTTTTTGAAAAACACTACCTGCTGAGTCCCATTGCATATCAATTAAATCAGAAATATCCATTAAATCAGAATCTGTTAGGTCTGAAGCCTAGACACTCATTTTTTGTTTGTTTGGAGGTTGTTTTTTTTTTTTTTTGAAGAAGCAGGTTTGTTTTACTTGATTCTTAGTGTTCCAAGTGATTCTGACATGTAGCCAGCAGGTAAGAGCCACTGAAAACAGAGGTCCCCTGGTTACCTCAGGACAAAGCACTTGAGGGTCTTAAACTTAAGGCATGAGGGACATTGTTCTTTTACAACTGACAAGTGTGCTTGATTTATTGACCTCTTCTGCACTGAAAAATTGCTATGAATAAATAGCATGCTACTTGGCAGGTTTTTTTAAAAAAAATATGTAACTGTTATCTTTCATTTTGAGGAAAAAGTAACACTTTAATAATGAGTGAAATAATCACCACTTTTCAGAAAAAAAAAAGTGATATAGAGAAGGAATTTTGAAAATGTGGGCTGGAGATGGTTTCATCATTTTGTTGCTGAAAAAGTGATACCATCATAGCTGTCTAATCAAAACCTTGAAAACAAAGCTTTCTAACCCACTTAAAAAGCATTTTAGTAAATTGGGGCCCAGTGTTAAAAATATAAACCATTCCTATTACTTTGTAAGAAGACTTGGTTGTCATGAATGAGTATGGTAATTTATTGTACAAATTTCAACTAAAACTTTTTGGACAGAATTGAAAAATTGGTGTCACAATGAAAATTTCTTAAGCCATTTACACTTTTTTTTTTTTCATTTTAATCAGTATATCTTTGTGAGGTTTTTTCCCCTAGGAAGACAGAATTAAAATAAAATACACAACCAGAATTTTGAATTGCTATAAAAGAAAATGCTGGGATGCAAGATGGTGGAGGAGCAAGTGGAAGTTACACTAACCTCCTCCCAGGACCAATATGGAATTGGAAATAAATTGTGGAAAAATCATCTAGAATAAACAACCGCACAATAGCTGGAGAGAAACCTTATAATCAAGAACAGACAGAAGAAACAGCTTCAACAAAACGTGGCTGGTAGGGAGTGTGGAGGGGAGATGAGAGAGCTGGCTGGGCTCCCACAGGCAGCAGCTTAAGTGCTGGAGGGATATCTCAGCATCAGGGGGTGATCCCCCTGAGAAATGTTGGGTCTGAACCCTAAGCTGGCCTCCCCATCCTACAGCACCAGAATCAGAAAAGTAGACAAATAGCAACCAGCTGCAAAGAGCATCAGGGTTTCTCTCTGCCAGAGACAGATGGCTAGAAACTTAAAGAGCCATTTAAAGGACCAACACACAAACTTTCATATGTAGCCACTTACCCTGGGCTCTGGCAAATTTGGGGGCAGAGTGGACTACAGATGGTTGAGGAGAGACTGGGGATGGAGGCTTTGGGAAGAGAACTGAGAGAACAGCTGCCAGGATCCCAGTGCTGAATCATCCCCCATACTGCAGCAGCCATCCTGCTCAGGCAGACCACTCCCCTCTGAGTGGCAACAGCCTGAGGGAAGCAATAGCCCTGCCTGCACAAGATACTCTGCTCCACCTGTGGTGCTTAAGCCAGACTGCTGAGTGCAGAGTGACTAGATTAACAACTGAAGGAGACAGCCACAGACTACCATATCCCTGGTAGTCTCAAACTGTCTGCCTAAGGCCAGACTGCGACACCATCTTACATCATCAGAGGTGGATCCAGAAAGAAAAAACAGTGTTAAATACTAGATGCTACCAGGACTAAATCCACAGTGGTCTTCTCCATGATTTGCAATATTTTCTTTTCTGCACAGTTTTTTAACATTCATTTCTTGTCCTTCAAGTTTGTACATATTAAGCCAACTAGATTTTATATTATAGTTTATTTCAATTCTCATATTTTGCTCCTCCCTTCTCTTACCCCATTTTACCTTCTTCTTTCCTCATATTTTTGTTTTAAATTGGGTTTTCTCCCTTGCTACCACTTGTTTCCCTTCTGCACTCCTACTATTTCTCCCTAATCCAGCCTCTCAAACCTAATTTTCCTGTTAGTGATCCTCTCATATTCTTTTTCCTGCTCTTAAAATATCCACATTCTCTCTTCACCTTTAGCAATTCTTGCTTGTTGGTTGTGGATAGGTTAGTTGTTGTTGCACTTTTTCAATTTTATCTCTAGATCTTCACTATTCTTGTATATCAAATCTCAAATTTTATCTTCTGCCCCATTCTACATTCAACCTGCTCATTCTTTCTTTTTATCTCAATTTTTAACTTTTCCCTGACTTAGCCTGTTCTTTTTTCTTTTCTATTTTTTTCTTTCACCCTGCCCTTTCTTTTTCCATCTCAAATTTTAATTTTTTCCTTTTCTTTGCCTGGTTTTTCTTCCTCACTCTTAATATTCCCTCTCCCTCTATCATCTCAAAATCACTTCCCATTCCTCTACACATCTCCTAAGCTTTTCTTTCTTTCTTTTTTCCATCTTATTTCCATCTCACCTATATTAATCTTAACTCATTTGTTGTTGAAAGTGTGGTGGTGGGTCTTTTTCTCCCATATGGGTTCATGGGTTTTTTTAATTATTTTATTTACTTTTCTTTCCTGTTCCTTACTCTCGTTCACTTTATTTTATTTTCTTTCCATTTCTGTTTAAACCTAACACTATAGGCTTCCTTTCTCTTACTCCATTCCACCTTCTTCATTCCCTTTTTCATTTATGATGTAAATTTTACTTTCCCTCTTTGCATTGTTCTAATTCCCTATGCTTATTAGTAACCTCCCTCTACTCTCTCAAAATCATTTTCTTTCAATAGGTCATTTCATATCCACTCTCCTTTCTTATTATAGACTCAGTTTCTTTACACCATTATTAATACTGGTTTATTTGCTATTGATATTGGGATTGTGGGTGGGAGTTATTTTTGCAGGTGTGGGTTTGTTCCTGGGCTGTGTGGTTTTGTTCCAGTAGCACCTGCCCAACAGTACACAAGATGGGGTGGATAGAGAGACCCTCAGTCAGCCAGCTAGAAGGGAGGACCCACCAAAGAATGACCCAACAACAATTAAAATGCAATTACATCCAGAGAGCCAACATAAATGGTATAAGGGGCATCCCAAGAGCATCAAGTTCAGGAGATCAAGGAGACTGCACCACTGAATTCCACAGGTCTCCTACCATAGAAGTTCACACCACAAAGTCAGGGAGTCAAAGCAGATCAATTTGAGAAGCAGAAACAAACAAGAAGAGTCTCCCCTAAAATGGGATGACAAACAAACAAACAAAAAAAAAACAACTAAAAGGAAAGGAAGAATCCCTAGAAAGAGTGCCAAATGAAATAGAAGCAAGTAAAGTATCAGACACTGAGTTCAATACAATGATTATAAGAAAGATCAATGAGTTCAGTGAGAATTACAAAGAAATAGAGGGAAGGTATAAGAAACTTAGTGTGAACTACATCAGCATGAAAAAGGACATAGAAACTATCAATAAGAGCCAGGAGGAAATGAAGAATATAATTTCTGAATTGAAGAACACAGTAGAAGGAATTAAAAGCAGGATAGATGAAGCAAAGGATCCAGTCAGCAAGCTGGAGGACAAGGTAGAAAAAAAATTCCAGAAGAGCAAGAAAAGGAGAAGAAGACTCAAAAAGAATAAAGAGGGGCCTTGGCTGGTGTGGCTTAATGGATTGAGTCCCAGTCTGCGAACCAAGGGGTCACCAGTTCAATTCCCAGTTGCGGACCAGGTACCCAGTTGGGGGTGTGGAAGAGGCAACCACATGTGAATGTTTCTCTCCCTCTGTTTTTCTGTCCCTTTCCCACTAAAAATAAATAAATAAAATATTTTTTAAAAAGACTGAACAGGGGTTAAGGGAGCAGCAGAATAACATGAAACATAATAATATCTGTATAATAAGGATACCAGAAGAAGAAGAGGAGCAAGGGATAGAAAACCTGTTTTTAAAAGTAATGATGGAAAACTTCCCTAATTTGATGAGAGAAAAAAATCACACAAGTCCAGGAAGCACAGAGGATCCCATCAAGATAAACCCAGAGGCCCACTCAGAGACACATCATAATTAAAATGGCAAAATTCAAATACAAAGAGAGAATCTTAAAGGCAGCAAGGGAGAAAGAGCTAGTAACATACAAGGGAGTCCTGACAAGACTAGAATCTGACTTCTCAACAGAAACACTACAAGCCAGAAGGGAATGGCAAGAGATACTCCAAGTCATGAAAAGCAAAGGCCTGTAACTAAGACTACTCTACACAGCAAGGCTCTCAATTAAAATGGAAGTCCAAATAAGAAGCTTTCCAGATAAAAGAAGTCTAAAAGAATACACCTCCACCAAACTAGCATTGCAAGATAAGCTAAAGGGACTGCTTTAAGAAGATGAAGATATAGAGTAAGAGAAGGAGGAACACAGGTACAAAAGGGGAAAATGGCAATGAATAAGTACCTATCAATAATAATCTTAAATGTAAATGGATTAAATGCTCCAATCAAAAGACATAGGATACCTGAATGGATAAGAAAACATGACCCGCATATAGGCTGCCTACAAGAGACCCACATCAGAACAAAAGACCTACACAGGCTGAAAGTGAAGGGTTGGAAACAAATATTCCAAACAAATGGACAGGAAAAGAAAAGCCAGGGTAGCAAAACTCATATCAGATGAAATAGATTTCAAAACAGACCATAAAAAGAGACCCAGAAGGTCACTTCATAATACTCAAGGGAAGAATCCATCAAGAAGACATAAACATTTTAAACATATATGCACCCAATATAGGAACACGCAAATATATGAGGAAAATCATGGAGGACTGCAAGAAAGATATAGACAGCAACACACTGATAGAAGGGGATTTTAACATCCCACTGTCAACAATGGATAGATCTTCCAAAAAAAAGAATCAACAAAGATATTGTGGCAGTGAATGATGCACTAGATCAAATGGACTTAATTGATATATACAGAAACTTTTGCCCCAAAGAAGCAAACTACATTCTTTTCTAATGTACATGGAATATTTTCAAAATTAGACCACATGGTAGGACACAAAACAAACCTCAACAAATTCAAGAAAACTGAAATCATAGCAAGCATTTTTTTTGGATGACAATGGCTTAAAACTGGAAACCAATCTCAAGGAAAAAAACTCAACAATAGTCAAATTCATGGAAATTGAATAACATGTTATTAAAAAATGAATGGGTTAACAATGAGATCAAGGAAGAAATTAAAAATTTCTGGAAACAAATGAAAATGAACATACAGCAGCCCAAAACCTATGGTACACAGCAAAGGCAGTCCTGAGAGGAAAGTTCATAGCAATACAAGCTTACCTAAAAAAGACAGAAACATTTCAAATAAACAACCTGACACTACATATACAAGAACTGGAGGAACAACAACAACAACAAACAAAGCATGGAGTAAGTAGAAGGAAGGAAATAATCAAGATCAGAGCAGAATTAAATGACATAGAGACTAAAAGAACAATTCAAAGGATCAATAAACTGAGGAGCTGGTTCTTTGATAAAATAAACAAAATCAATGAGCCTTTAACCAGACCCATAAAGATAAAAAGAGGACCCAAATAAATAAAATCAGAAATGAAAGAAGTTACAACTGATACCACAGCAATACAAAGGACTGTAAGAAATTACTACAAGCAACTATATTCCAGGAAATTTGAAAACCTGGGTGAAATGGACAAATTTCTAGAAACATATAAACTTCCAAAACTGAATCAAGAAGAAGCAGAAAGCCTGAACAGACTGAAAACAGCTTGTGAAATTGAAGCAGTAGTCAAAAAACTCCTGGTACACAAAAGCCCTGGACCAGACAGTTTCACAGAAGAATTTTACAAAACAGCTAAGGAAGAGCTAACCCCTATCCTTCACAGACTATTCCAAAAAAAATCCAAGAAGAAGGAAGTCTCCCAAACTATTTTTCTGAGGCCAGCATCATCCTAATCCCAAAACCAGATAAAGACACAACAAAGAAAGAAAGCTACAGGCCAATATCGCTGATGAACATAGATGCTAAAATCCTCAAAAAAAATATTGGCAAATTGCATCCAGCAATACATTAAAAAGATCATACACCATGAACAAGTGGGATTCATCCCAGGGATGCAAGGATGGTACAACATTCACAAATCAATAAACTTAATACATCACATAAACAAAAGGAAAGGCAAAAATTACATGATCATATCAACAGATGCAGAAAAAGCATTTGATAAGGTACAGCACCCATCTATGGTAAAAACACTCAGCAAAGTGGGAGTAGAGAGAGCATACTTCAACACGATGAAGTCCATATATGAGAGACCTACAGCCAACATTATATTCAATGGGCAAAAACTAAAAGCTTTCCCCCTAAAATGAGAAGCAAGACAAGTATGCCCACTTTCACCACTTCCATTCAAAATAATATTGGAAGTCCTAGCCATAGTGACCAGACAAGGAACAGAAATAAAAGGCATCCAAATTGGAAAGGAGGAAGTAAAAACTGTCACTGTTTGCAGATGACATGATAGTGTACATAGAAAACCCTATAGACACCACCAAAAAACTGCTCGACCTAATAAGTGAATTTGGCAAAATGGCAGGATACAACATAATCAACAAAACAAACAAGGGATCAAAATAGAACCAGAGACATGAGAATAAAGAACAATTTGACAGTGACCAGAGGGGATGGGGAAGGGAGAAAACAGGGGAAGGAAGGGGAAAAGTCAAGTCAAGGAACATGTATAAAGGACCTATGGACAAGGACAATAGGGGACAAGACTTGAAGGTGGGAGCAAGGGGATGGGCAGGGCAGGAGAGAGCAATGGAGGAAAAATGGGGACAACTATAATTGAACAACAAAAAAAAATTGTTTAATTAAAAAAATTTTTTAAAGAAAATGCTGAAAATGTTTTCAAAAACAATAAAGCATATGTAATAATAATGTTCTTAATTTAACATATCAATATACCATCAAAAGTAAAATAAAATACATTATATTTAAATATTGATATTTTCTAAGTCCATTTTGGAATGTTCTTTATAAGACATAATACATTAATTTATGAAATTCATAAATGTACACTGAGCTGCACTCAAAAATGTTGGTATTGGGAAGCATATGGTCAAAAAAGGTTAGTGTCATTGCAATGTGCACAAAACCATTAGAACACCCAACGGCTGGGGACATGCTCTCTGGCTGTTTCCACCACCCTGCCCTTGCCTTCAGAGCACATTAAAGATCCAACACTATGTCTGCCTCCAAGTATTTCACAACCAATAAAAAGGGACAAATCTTTGAATCGAAGGCTGAACTCAACAATGAAAAGAAAGAAAAGAGGAAGGAGACTGAAGAAAGTGATTGCTGTGTGATTGTGGGGAAGAGTGTTAGCTCTCTTTTCCAGGTGTATCGTATCTCTACTTGATGAGCTATGCCAGGAGTCAGCCAAACATGGCCATCACGACTGTCAACAGCTTCGTGAAGGACTGTGAAGATACCAATCCTCTGATTCTAGCCTTGGCAGTGGAACCATAGGGTGCAACTGGGTGGACAGAGTACAGAATATCTCTGTGAGCCCCTCCACAAGTGTTGGAAGGATGGATATCCTTATGTTCAGAAAACAGAAGCCAAACTCCGTATCAGTGCCCAAATTGCAGAAGATCAGGGATTTCTAGATTCTCTGCAGGATCTCATAGAAGATTCAGATTCAGTGGTGATGGCTAGTATTGTTAGCACTGTTATCTAAAATCAGTGAATCTCACCCAAAGAGTAGCTTACTGGATCAGAACCCACAGAACACTAATAAACTGACACCTCTGAATGACTGCACTGAATGGGTACAGATCTTCATCTTGGACTGCCTGTCCAACTGTACAGAATTGACCCATTGGGGAGCCCAGATCCTGTTATTGAAACAAGCCCCCTCTCCCAGCATCTTTCTGTACTATAGTTCTTCTTGCCTGCTGCCAGGTGTTATGAATCGTGGTTCTCAATGCCCAAGTTTGGTAAAAAGAAAAGGAACCATTCATTCAAAAGTTATACAGGTTTAGAGTAATGGCACAATGTCACCATTAAATCTCAAAGTCCCTTTAAAATACCCACAGACATACATACACACAGTCAGTCCTGCCTCCCCTTGCTAAACCAGGCCAGTCAGGAGTACTGCATCTCAGGAAAAGAAATAGAAGTCCATAGCTTGGCTAGACTCCCAGTTCCTCCCAGTAATCCATGCTCAGCTGGCAGGTCTCCCGCAATCTCCAGCACCACCAGCTGTATCACCATGATCTCCAGTTTCCAGTTCTTAACCCAAAACCACGTGGCACTTCCTCATGGCCCGCCAACAAGAGTCCTTTACCCCTTTTCTTTCTGCATGGTCTCGCATTGTCCCTCATTGTCTCTCATTGTCTCTCGTCCCTTGTGGCAGCCTGCCTTTTTAAATCCCAGCCTGGAACCTCCTCCATAACCCCATCTCCAACTCCTCCAACAATCAGCTACACCTGTGAGCACTCTGGTATTCTCTGCCTTTTTTGCCTATCACAGTTAGTCCAGGCAGGCATGGCCCCAAGGTATGGAGCAAACATCTCCAAGCTCTTGTGAAGGTGCTGTAATTGCCTCCCAGTTACATCATAGGTCAAAGTAACGCCTACTTCCCTAGCTGATATGCAAAATAACTGTTTTTGCATATACACATGAAGCTAGCCTGCTTTTAGTATGCAAAATAACATTTTTGCATACAGGTATGAAGTTAGCCTGCTGTTGGTATGCCAAATAACTCTCAATGGCCCTGCTCCATGCCTCCCATCCCCCAGCCAAGCTCGTGGTAGGGCCTCTCAGCCTATACCCAATTATGCACTTATAACCCTAAAGATGACAGGGAGGCTCAGAGCATCTCTGAGTGGGTAACTCCCCAGCTGTCTCATGCCAACTCAGCAGTGGTGCCTTCAGCAGCAGAAGTCCTAATGAAATTTCTAGAATTGTTACCCAGCAACTCTGCTTACTGCTATATGGAGATGTTTCTCTGGGAGCTATCAGAGACACAGGAACTGGTCCAGCAGGTCTTGAGTTTGGCAACACAGGATTCTGGTAATTCTGATCCTCAACATAGGAGCTATATTTATTGGCAGCTCCTCTCAATGAATGCTGTCACAGCCAAAAAACTAGTCTTGTCTAAGAAGCTGCCAATCTCTGAGGAGACAGATGTTACTGAGCCAATTCTGCTGGGTGAGCATACATGCCACACTGGTTATTTGGCCTCTGGGTATCACGAGCCTCCCAAAGCTTTTGTGGAGGGAAGTCATGGAATCCATTGCAAATAATTGCTATTACAACATGGGACCGCTGATGCAGGTTACAACCTTGTTGGCACCACCACTGCCACCAACCTGAAACAGCCTCAGGTTACTCTCAAGTAACCTTCTGGGGGACCTTTTAAACCTTGACCCCATTCCCCCAGTCAATGTGCCACAGGTATCCTCCCTGCAGGCAGGTAGGTGGGAGCAGTGGATCTCTTAGGAAGGGGACTAGATAGTCTGGAGGGTCAATCTTTCACCCCATCATCAGTGCCTGCAACCCTTGCTCCTTCACCTACTGCTGCTGTGGTCAGCAGTCATCTGAATGATCTCTTTGAACTCTATGGGATAGGCATGGCACTGGTGGATGCATGGCTCCTAAGGTTGTCTGGCTGCCTGCAGCAAAAGATAAAGGCTTGAAGATTTCCAGAAAATTTACTTATTGCCAAGGGTACATCTATGTAGAAATGAACTTCACCAGCTAAGCTCTGTAGCACATGACAGACTTTGCAATCCAGGTTAACAAGAATAGCTTTGGAGTCATCCCTAGCACTCCTCTGGCCATTCATACAGCACTGACGCCAAACCAGAGCGTTGATGTCTCCCTGTCTCTCAATACCTTGGGCCCAGTCGTGAAGATGGAACCTCCAATAACCAGCCGATGCCTGTGAAAAACAATATTAATGTCTTCTACTTCAACCACCCCATCCCACTCAGTGTGCTCTTTGTAGAAGATGGCAAAATAGAAAGCTAGGTCTTCCTTGCAAAATGGAAGGGTATTCCCAATGGAAATGAACTTCAGCTTCAGCTTAAGGAATGTCATTTAAATGCTGGTGTTGTTTCCAGCAAGTTGTAAAACTACGTTTATATAATTGCCAAGAGGAATGTGGAAGAGCATGCTCTACCAATCTTTTAAGCTTACTAATGGCATTTGGATCCTGGCTAAGATACATATCCAGCCAGGAAACCCCAATTACTCTATCGCTGAAGCGTAGAGCTCCTGCAGTCTCTCAGTACACCTATCAGGTCTACGAAAACATTTTGAAAAACGGAAAGCTAATAGACTGATCCGGTGCCCTCCGGCTACCCTGTGATCAGTGCAAGCCAAGAACTCTTAACCAGAAAAAATTGTATTGCCGTGTAGAATCTGAACCCAAATACACTGAGGTCACCCACCAAGGTACAGACTAGTCTAACCTGTGCTAACATCAGGACACCACCTGTTGGACGTTTGTAACCACTGCTTCAATCATTTCCTACCTGCTGCTGCTATCTGCCTCTACTTGTGGGCTTCTCCATATTGTGTCAATGGCTGGCATTTTTTAGTGTAGTTTGATATTTTGTAATTTTGTAATCAATTTCAATAGCAGAACAAGACAAAAATATTAAAGGAAAAGTGTCATGAAAAAAATAAAAGAGGAGAGAGAACAGCACTGCACTATACTTCCTCCTCCTCCAAAGTTTGTTATTCCTAAACCATTATAATTAATACTTTCACGACATTAGCTATTTATTCCCAGCAAATGATATTAAATATTATTTATATTGTTTAAGGCTCTAAAAGTATCAGAAGCAGGATTATATTTTATGATTTATTTATAATTTATTATATATTATATGTTAATTTATAATTATATATTACACTATATATTTTGTTATATAATAAAATTCAAAGCTGGTGCTTGAGAAAAATATGATTTAGGCGTCAATAAAGCCAAGTGGTCTAAAATAGCATTGCTAGTAAGATAACAAAAAAACAGAAAAGATTTGAATTTTAAAAGGCTAAGAATAATCAATGTAACCAATAACATTTGAAATGTATTTTATTGTTTTGATCATAGGTGAAAGTCAAAAATATCCTTCCTATTACTGGAGTTCCCAAACTGCTTCTTCTGGTTGACTCTGCTGTGCAAACCATTACTAAATTCTCTTTCTTTGTGGTATACCAGGTGAAGCAAAAGTAGTCTCACAGTTGTTCATATGAAAAAAGCACAATAACTAGTAACTAATAACACAACAATAAACTGTGTTTCCCATACAATTGTAAACCTACTTTTTCCCCACCCTGTGTATATATTTTTAAAGATGAGCTATAAAATATATAGTCTATATCATTTTATAGTATAACTGTTTTTATTGAGAATTCTTCTTTTAGGTGACCTCACTGTGAAGAGAATCTTGGAAAACAAAACAAAACAAAGTGGCAGCTTATTAAAGAAAATGCAGTCTATCTACCTGTGAAACCTGCAGTGCATCACCTGTGAAACGAACTATGGTTGGTATATATTGGAAAGTCTTATGACACCTGAAATATCAAACATGGTATTTAAAATACATGTCACTATTTCACTCATCCCCAAATAAACTGCCTAAATTTCAATCTTGCAACTACTTGAAACACTGATTTCCTATTAACCTTATAATACCACTACCATTGCTTATATGTACCTTGCCATTGATTCTGGGGAAACCCAATGAATGTGTATCTTTGTCCATTTTATCTGCAAGGTCGTGCAAGTGGAAATTAAAGACATTAAATTTTCCATCTCCTTGTGGTAAAACCTCTGTTAAAAAAAAAAACACTTTTGAATATACTTTATTAAGTTTAGGTTTAAAGGAGAAAAGACATGGGACCTTTAAAAAAAATCTTAAAATGGTAGGAATTCTGCATATGTAGGTGAAGAAAAATTGGTCAGTTGAGCCAGAAACACGACAATGCTCTGAGCACTGAGGTTCCCAGGCAGAGGCCCCAGAAGCTCCTCTTGAACCAAATCATATGGGTCTCCAGTCTTCTCTACTTAGCTTTTCATCTCATTCTGACATCCAGCTTCCATTTAAGAATTCTTTTGAAAAACACATCCTACTGCCCTAAAGAAAAGTATGAACATGACTGAATAAAGCAATTTTGTGATACTGTCTAATTTTGGTATCAGTGGATGGTACATTGGACTGTAAAAGGAAGTTAAAGGAAGGCAAAGCACCTATTTCTTGAGGAAGCATGCACACAGGGGACACACTGAGTAGGAAGATCAAGGAGGAACACAGACTGGGCTGCACAGTAAAATTGCAATTTCTGACTTGTTCTAAGAGAGGGAAAGAGGCTGACAAGTTCGACAATGTGGAGCACTTACCACAAAAAGAATAGATTATAAAAGGAAGGAGAAGCAACTCCGTTCTTTTTCACAGAAGTATAAGAGTAAATGCTATGTATGTAGAGTTTTCTATTTTCCAAAGTGAAGCAATAATTTTTACTTTAAATGTTTTTCACCTTAGCTTCTTGTCTTACTTTTATAATCTCTGAACTTATTTTAACTATAAAAGTATTATAGTCTCATAACCAAAGAGATGGGGGTAATTGTTAAAATTAAATAATTATATAGGAATATTAGCATGTTTACATCGATAATGCTATTTCCTAAATTCAGTGTAATGTTTTTGGTGAAAACATTAAAAACTCAAATATAAACATGTAAAATACGAAAAACAGACATAGTAAAACTAATATTTACTTGGTACACAATAATTTGAAATATTAAAAGTAAAAAGCCTGATCTCTTTTTAAACAAACAAAAAAAACCTTATCAAGATTAGTTACAAGGGTGCTTGCCTTCTTTTCATCACATTAACTTATGTTATCAAGTTGCTCTGGCTGGTGTGGCCTGCAAACCTAAGGGTTTCCGGTTCTAATCTCAGTCAGGGCACATGCCTGGGCTGTGGGCCAGGTCCCCAGTAGGGGGAGCGTGAGAGGCAACCACATATTGATATTTCTCTCCCACTCTTTTCCCCCCTTCCCCTCTCTCTAAAAATAAATAAATAAAATCTTTATTTAAAAAATACCATGTTATGAAGCAAACATTGCTTCTATGCTTTGGTGAACTATAATGCTTTTTACTTATTTTTTTTTTACTGATTCAATCTGTATTATATTGCTTCCATTACCATTTATTTCCTTTATACTGACCTCACCCCAGCATCACTACTATTGTCCATGTCCATGAATACTTTTTCCTTTTGCTCAAGCCCTCCACCCCTCCACTAGCTGTCATCCTACTCTTAATTATGAGTCTGTCCCAATTTTCCTTGCTAGTTCAGTTTGTTCATTAGATTCCACATATGAGTGAAATCATATGACGTTTGTCTTTCTCTGACTGGCTTATCTCACTTAGCATAATGATTTCCAGTTCCATCCATACTGTCTCAAAGGGCAAAATCTTCTTTTTTATGGCCAAGTAGTATTCCATTGTGTAAATGTCCCATAGTTGTTGTATCCACTCATCTACTGATGGACACTTGGGCTGCTTCCATATCTCAGCAATTATAAATAATGCTGCAATGAACATAGGGGTGCTATGTTCTTTTGAATTAGTGTTTTGGGTTTCTTTGGATAAATCCCAGAAGTAGGATCACTGGGTCATAAGGCAGATCCATTTTTAATTTTTTGAGGCATCTCCATACCACTTTCCACAGTGGCTGCACCAGTCTGCATTCCCACCAACAGTGCAAAAGGGTTCCCTTCTCTCCCCACCCTCACCAGCACTTGTTGATTGATTTATTGATGATAGCTTTTCTGACAGGTGTGAGGAGATACCTCATTGTGGTTTTAATTTGCATATCGCTGACGATGAGTGACATTGAACATCTTTTCATATGTCTATTGGCCATCTGTATGTCTTCTTTGGAGAAGTGTCTATTCAGGTCTTTTGCCCATTTTTTAATTGGGTTGTTTGCTTTTTTGGCATTGAGTTTTGTTAAGTGCTTTATAAATTTTGGGTATTAACCCCATATCAAAAGCATTGGTGAATATGTCCTCCCATTATGCAGATTGTCTTTTTATTTTGCTGATTTCCCTTTACTGTACAAAACATTTTTAGTTTGGTGTAGTTCCACTTATTTATTTTTTCTTTTGTTTCCCTTGCCTGGGGAGACATACCTGATAAAATACTGCTACAAGCAATGTCTGAGGTTTTGCTGCCTATGTTTTCTTCTAGGATTTTTATGGTTTGGGGTCTAACATTTAAGTCTTTAATCCATTTTGAATTTCTTCTGTGTGGTGTGAGAAGGTGGTCTAGTTTTATTTTTCTGCATGTATCTGTCCAATCTTCCCAACACAATTTATGAACAAACTATTTTTAGTCCATTGTTTGTGCTCACTTCCTCTGTTGAATATTAATTGACTATAAAGGCATGGGTTTATTTCTGGGCTCTCTATTCTGTTCCATTGATCCACGTGTCTGTTTTTATGACACTACCATACTACTTTGATTACTATGGCCTTATAGTATAGTTTGATATTAGGTAACATGATTCCCCCAACTTTGTTCTTCTTTCTCAGGATTGCTGTTGCTCTGCAGGGCCTTTTGTGGTTCCACATAAATTTTTGAAATATTTCTGTTAAAAAGGTCATTAGAATCTTGACAGGAATTCTGTTGAGTCTATAGATTCCTTTGGGTTGTATGGACATTTGAATGATGTTAATCCTTCCTATCCATGAACATGGTATGTGCTTCAACTTATTTGTTTCTTCTATTTCTTTCTTCAGTGTCTTATAATTTTCCAAGTACAGATCTTTTATATCCTGTGTTAGGTTTATTCTTAAGTACTTAATTCTTTTTATAGCAATTGTAAATGGAAGTGTTATCTTAATTTCCTTCTATGTTACTTTTTCATTGACACAAAATGCATCTCTTTCTGGATATTAATTTTGCATCCTGATGTTTTGCTGAATTCATTTATCAGTTCTAGTAGTTCCTTGGTGGAATATTTAGGGTTCTCTATACGCAGTATCATGTAATCTGCAAATAATGACAGTTTTACTTCTTCCTTTCCAATTTGGATGCCTTTTATTTCTTCTTGTTGTCTGATGTATGTGGTTAGGACTTCCAGTACTATGCTGAATAAGAGAGGTGAAAGCAGACATCCCTGTCTTGTTCCTGATCTTAAGGGGAACAATTGTACTTTTTGCCCATTAAGTATGATGCTGACAGTGGGTTGTCATATAAAGCTTTTATTATTGTTCAGGTATGTTCCCTCTAATCCCACTTTGCTAAGAGTTTTGAACATAAATGGGTGCTGGATTTTAGCAAATGCTTTTTCTGCATCTGTTGATATGATTATGTGGTTTTTCTCCTTCTATCTATTGTTTATGTGGTGAATCACATTTATTGATTTGTGAATGTTGTGCCAAACTCACATTCTGGGAATAAATCCTACTTGGTCATGGTGTATTATCTTTTTAATGCATTTCTGTATTTGGTTTGCTAATATTTAAGGATTGTAGTGTCTATGTTCACCAGGGAAATTGGCCTATAACTTTCTTTCTTTGTAGTGTCTTTATCTGGTTTTGGAATTAGGATAATGCTGGCCTTATAAAAAGAGTTTGGGAGCCTTCCTTCCTCTTGAATTTTATGAAATAATTTGAGAAGAAGAGGTGTTAGTTCTTCTCAGAAAGTTTGGTAAAATTCACCTGTGAAGCTATCCAGTCCAGGGCTTTTGTTTGTTGGAAGTTTTTTGATTACCGCTTCAAATTCACTAGGTGTAATTTGTCTATCCAGAGTCTCTGATTCTTCCTCATTTGTCTTTAGAAGATTGTATGTCTAGGAATTTATCCATTTCTCCTAGGTTGTCCAGTTTGTCAGCATACTGTTGTTCAAAATATTTTCTTACAATACTTTGTATTTCTTTGGTGTCAGTTGTTATTTCTCCTCTTTCATTTCTGATTGTACTTATTGGGGTCCTTTCTCTTCTTTTCTTGATGAGTCTGGTTAAAGGTCTATCAATCCTGTTTATCTTTTCAAAGAAGCAGCTCTTGGATTCATTGATCTTTTGTATCATTTTTATAGGCTCTATTTATTTCTATTCTGATCATTATTATTTCCTTTCTTCTATTCACTTTTGGCTTTTAGTTCTTCTCTGATTGCTGTGTCTATGACTTCTAGTAGCATGTTGAATAAGAGAGGTGAAATCAGACATACCTGTATTGTTCCTAATCTTAAAGAAAACACTTGTAGTTTTTGCCCATTGAGTATGATATGGGCAGTGGATTTGTCATATATAGCCTTTATTATGTTTAGGCATGTTCCCTCTAATCCCACTTTGCTGAAATTTTGTTGTTCTTTTTCAAGCTCCTTTAATTGTGAAGTTAGATTATTTGTTTTTTCTTGTTTTTTTTTCATTTTTTCTTTTTTTTTTTAATTTTGTTTTGTTTTGTTTTTTAGATCAGCCTGCAATGTTATGACTTTCCCTCTTAGGATTTCTCTCCCAGTGACCCACTGACTTTGGATTGTTGTGTCCTCATTTTCATTTGTTTCAAGGTATCTTTTGATTTCTTCCTTGATCTTATTGTTGACCCATTCATTGCTTAATAACATGTTATTTAGTTTCCATATCTTTGCGTGCTTTTCAGTGCCCTTGTGATTGATTTCTAGTTTCATAGTATTGTGGTCAGAGATGCTTGATACGATTTCAATCTTTTAAACTTATTGAGACTTGTATTGCATCCTAACATGTGGTCTATCCTAGGAAGCATTCTAGTGCACTTGAAATGTATGTGTATTCTACTGCTTGGGGTGAAATGCTCTGAAGATATAAATTAAATTTATTTAGTCTAATGTGTTCTTTAAGGCCGCTGTCTCCTTGTTGATTTACTGTCTAGAAGGTCTATCCATTGAAGTCAGTGGGGTGTTAAAATCTCCCACTATGACTGTATTGCTGTCAGTTTCTCCCTTTGTGTCCATCAAGATTTGCTTCACATATTTACGTGTCCCTACATTTGGTGCACAATTGTTTACTAGAGTTATATCCTCTTGTTGGATTGTTTCCTTTTTCATCATGTAGTATCCTCCTCTTTCTCTTACTCTAGCTTTGGTTTTAAAGCCTATTTGTTCACATATAGGTACTGCTACCCCAGCTTTTTTTCCCTTTACATTTGCAAGAAATATCTTTTTACATCCCTTTATTCTGTGTGTATCTTTTGATCTGAGATGGGTGTCTAGGAGGCAGCATATATATAGGTCTTGATTTCTTATCCATCCATCTATGCCATGTCTTTTGGTTGGAACATTTAAGCCATTTACATTTAAGGTGATTACTGATAAATACATATTTAGTACCATTTTATTGTTATACTGTTTTCCTCTTTTTTTTTTCTATTTCTTCTTTTTAAAGCAAGCCCTTTAACATTTGTTGAGATACTGGTTTGGTGTTAACAAACTCCTTTAGCTTATTCTTTTCTGAGAAGCTCCTTATTTCTCCTTTGATTTTAAATGATAGTCTTGCTGGGTAAAGAAGCCTTGGTTGTAGATCCTTGCTTTTCATCACCTTGAATATTTCACACC